>LQNS02278125.1:38454528-38583425 GCA_001587735.2 Parhyale hawaiensis | reverse complement strand
TATTAATTAGCTTTACCAGTTGGAATATTGTACCTTGCTTTTCAATGTTTAATCTCACAGAGGGCAACATAAATTTATTTCTTCTCACGGCATAATTGTGCTGCGGTAGCAGAGGTAACAAATACTTACCATAAGAAATCCGGTCATCATATAAAAATTTTTGTGCTAATTTGAGGGGAATAGGGGAAAGTTGGCTTTGATGGCTTAACGCCCTCAGGGGCATATTCTGGCGGGCCTTTCCCCGTCATAATATGTTTGGGCATCACGCACCCAAGGGTCCCGAGTGCCTTCTCCGCAGAGAATGTAGCATCTGGCCGCAGTTCCTGCTGACGAGGT
Source organism: Parhyale hawaiensis (assembly GCA_001587735.2). Taxonomy (NCBI): domain Eukaryota; kingdom Metazoa; phylum Arthropoda; class Malacostraca; order Amphipoda; family Hyalidae; genus Parhyale; species Parhyale hawaiensis. The sequence goes on along the minus strand of LQNS02278125.1, from coordinate 38,583,089 downwards.
TACCTAGTTTTGTAAAGTTAGGTAGGTTCTCTACTTTCCTCTTTCTGTCCCGTGAGGTGAGCTGTCGATCAAGATAGCCGACCTGGTACGCGGGACATCTCTAGTCTCTCGTGTGGAAGGCCACAAAAGGGGCCGACCACATTAGTGTCTCCTACTATACTATGCGCCTTGTTTCCCTGCCCGCAGTAGCGCACGTGGCCACCACGCCTATACCCAATATGCGGTATTTGAATACTGCACAAGTAATTTCTCTGTTGAAACGCCTGAATTAAGCTACGGAGGTTAAACAAAATATATAATAATAATAATAATTTGATGGCTTAAGACTGAGGGAACTGTCTCGGGCTTGCGTGGTGTGTTGCAAAAACTGTTCACTCGCGCATAATTAACAGTACATCAAAATTAACGAGCATTTGGTGCATTTTGTTTCATTCAGTCTCATTTTTCCTCTGAAGTTTGCCGTTATCATTGCAAATAAGAGTGGGTGGATGTAAAAAATTTACTTTTCTATATTCACCACTGAGGAAATGGCACACCGCTTCTATTCGGGAAGCTGCAGAGCGAGTATCATAATGCTTTGCAATTAAATATTATTTTCACCAAATTAAGCTATTATACCTGGTTATCATTATTTGAATTATGTGGTTTAGATTGATCTCAGTATTCTTGTATTGCTGAATTGTGTAGCGTTTCCTGGTTAGTACTTAATTTATGCAATCTATCTACTTATATTTGACAAATACTCTGTATCTTCTTCTAAATTTTACATTCTTTTTTTAGTCCTATATATTTCTTCACGCTACGGCGGTTAAACTGTCAACGATAATAAATCCACATCAGCATTGACCAGCTAAACAACGCACTTCAAATCTGTGCTGACGTTTATAGCTACCATTGGTGTATGGATCAGCATTTTACGAGTATGTTATTTTCCCTTCCCTCCCTCATACAACGCTTCATCGAGCCAGAGAATCGCTAAGTATGGCCCACTAATTTATTAATGCTACGTATATTGTTCACCGCACGGTCTATACAAGCATAAACGCTTGATGTACTTATTTTTTCCTCTTGAATAACTGTGCACGAAACTTAGTGAAGCGGTAAATAGGTGTGTTATTACGATATTATATATTTTTCTCCTTCCGTTTCTGTAAATCTTGCGCGTCATTACCTCCACTTTATCGAGGCGCTCTTGTGCCAAATCATATTTTTTAATTGTGAAGATGCCGCCCTTTTTGTTGGCATTACGGCCAAGTGAGGCCATTAATGTTCCATGCAATGCCTTTACGAGCGCTCGTGATGAAAAATTTTCCCATTACCCAAGGCCTCCTCGTCGGTGCTTAAGGTTGGGAGGCCTTAAATGGGTGGCTGCTCTTGTTTTCTACACCTGCTGCTCGAGTGCAGACTAGTGCTATCTAGTTATTAGTTGGCATTTCAGCTTACTGACATTAGCTCGAGTGAACTCTTTCTTAAGTATCTAATGATTGCGTTTATTAGGTTACGTTTGATTTATTGCTTCAAGTTTATCATTCTGTGTCATTGATATTGTTACTTGTATTGCAATTGCATAACACCAAGTTTTATCGTCAGCTATGGTATCGGTTTGAGTATTTTTTTTAGAAATAATGCAGCTATTATTTAGCTGAGTTATATACATTATTTTGTTTCCTGGCCAGCTTACATTTTGGAAATCGTACCTAATGACTTGACTAATTTTGGAGGAATTTTGAGGGTATGCTGTTAATATTATTTATGAAGCCAAGACAATTCATCGCGACAGTGACTGCATTTTATATACCTAGTGTTACGTTTCCAACATGTATGGTTGTGTTCCTGTGAAGAACAGTTTTCTCATCATTTTTAAAGATCCTTAAAATAAAACTAAAAAATAAAAAGACATAAATGAAGTAAAATAACAAATTTTACAGAGAAACTGTCACGTCTCAAGTTTTCTGAATTCTTCAATAATACAGACTCTTTGGAGGCTTGATCTGAAGAACCCAACAGATTATTTTGTGTTGCTGGAGTTCGTGGATCTAATCGAGTTTATTGATTATGTGGTTTTAAAAGTGATATTTTTCGATTATTCAAGAGTAAATTCTGGATGTCCTATTCAAGGAGTTACAATTATTCTACCTACGCGTTGCCTTGAAAACAAAATGGACAGTCCATCTCTGTATAGCGAAATAATTCTTTTCTACTGGCAAGCTAAATATACAATAGTTATTGTTCATAAACTGCCTACAGTCTGGTTCTTTATTATCTGTACTACATGGTTTGTTTATTCACCGTCCACTGGAAGAAGCATCGTCGTTGCCGCGTATCATTTCCAGACGCAGTGCGCTATTCTTAACGCCTGACCTTGCCAGACCGAAACTCGGTGCACTCGCTTGGGCATCGCCTCGCTCTTAATGGATTTTTTTGGACCGCTTCACGTGTATTTCTGCAGTGCGTGAGTCAGTGTGGGTATTATTCAAATTACGCAACTCCTACACCGCATTGCGTCGGTTACACGTGAACGAATCTCGCCCACAGCTACGGCGTTCTCTGGAGCTTTGATATTTACGAAGGTGTGCGGTCCTCCCATCGACGGCCGTCTGGACACCGCATCTCTGAGTTCTTGATCTTGACCGCAGATCCGTGAAGACAGAAGGGCAACTCCCTCGGACTCCCGCATGCCCAAATAGGGCAAAAATTTGGGCCGGTAAACGCTAGGTTCGGCTTTTTCAAGATGGTTGCATCGAACCTGACATTGAAATCACTCGAGGCGTGTGACTAATGGGAGTTTTTGTTCTGCCCAAGGTCCCATAGGCTTACCTTCAAGGTCTTCTTGGTGTTATGGATTTGCGCACTTGGTCAACTTTACTAATTGTGGCCACGGGCTGTTAAAGAAGCTCCAATTTATAATGCATAATATGCTCCCATTATGTATAAGAATGTTGCTCTATCATCTCCGAGCACTCGACGAATTTTCCTGTGGTAGAAACATAGGTTTTGTGACCTGAATACTTGACCATTTGTTAGTACACGTAGCATACATATATACAGATTTCATTTGAATGCAATACCGTAACTATTTTAACCTCACAGTATTGTGGTTTGTGAACAGGATTCTTGAAAACAGAGCACGTATGGAGAAAGGCGAAAACCGTTCTCTGTCCTAAATATGAATATTTTCTCTTCCCGAAGTATATATTCACTTTCACGAGCAGCAGATTTCTTATGGCAGTTCTTTACCCAAGAAAACCATTCGGTCCCGGTTGAGATAGTGTTATTTCTGCAAATATTACTGTTCAACGCCGATAGTACATTGGGTCGTTTTCACTAAAATTTATTAAACCCAAAAGTTTGTTTCTTATACTTTGTTGCCGACTATATGTTGTGCAAGACAGTGTTCGTTTTTCCGCTTTATGTAGTTTAGGAGCTCGAATTTTAGAGTCCTCTCTAGCGAAGCGAAAACGAGGATGCGTAGGCGACAGTGTCTGTCTGTACCTGTAGGTGTGTCCGCGTTTTGCGAGCACATCTGTTCGAGGCTCAGTGCAGGTCACGTGCTGCTGTGCGGGCTGTGTGGCTCCGCGAGGACTAGGGTTGACTCTGTTCAGTTGTTCACTTCTGACCGCATTGCTTTGACAATATTGCTTCTATAAGCGTTAATCCTGTGTGGGAACACCCTCTTGTATGGGTTCCACATTTCTATCGACGTACTTTGTCACTACGTACTTCCTCTTTGTAGTGGAAGCGGATGATTAAACTGTTCTTTACAACTAACGGGAGTACGGTACGCATGCCGATGTTACATTATCAACAAGCGCGTTTTTCCCCTGACTACGACGGCTTATCAGTAGCCATTCGCAAGCTTTAGCACAGCACATGGATGAGATATGGCCGCTGCTACCCGAGCAAAATTTTACGCTGTCCCACGCACTGTTTCTTAGTTTAACTTTTGTGGCGGCTTCAAATTCTATTTTGTTAGGACACGCACAGATTCAATGCTAGTGATTAAAAATGATTGAATATTTCCAACAGTACTTCAAGTTATGGATTATTCATGCCATGTTAAGAAGTGCATCATATACAGTACCATATAGGTAGCAATTAAAATGACGTACGACAGTCTAATATTTACTTAAATATGCTACGACGGTGTTTTGCTACAGTGAGTCGATAGTATGTCGGTATTAATGTAATGCTTTCAGGTACGAAATTTCTTGCCGTTTTGCCTGTTGACTTTGTGGTGCTGCGATAGCTGCGCACCAAAAGTCCTAGTTCGAGTCCTTGCGCTCGACTCGCAGGATTTGTCATCTTCATATTAAGGAACAAACAGTTCAGCGCTCCATTTCTGCATGATGTCCGTTGCTGATGAGTCTAACAACATTTACTGCTGAATACTCTTGGCCGCGTATTTTGATAAGGTCATTTTTTTCGGTAGAATGCAACCGAATTTTTGGTGACTTGACCTAAAATTTCACGCACAACAGTTCCTGCGTATAAGCGCCAGGTCCAGTGCCGCGCTTTGTTCCCGCCTGCTGCTCTGTTATTGTTTGTGATCGTAGAAGCTGCTGTTGTACTTTCCGCTGCCTGACCACTCAATAGCTTGCTTTGGAATGCTACGTTGAGTGTTTGACTTCGGTACAATATGTTCTAAGTCTGACGGCGCCAGTCACTGCCAGATGCCTGTATAAATGACTGCTGCTCTGTCACTGTTTCTACTTGTAGTTATAATTAGTGTTGGATTTCCGCTGCCTGACCACCTGCAGCGGCTCGAGACGCACCTATCAACTAGAGTTTTGCAAAACTGTATCTCAGGATAGTTGGAATTCTTTCAAGAACTAAAGCATGGATACCCCATCCTTTCATCGTTGGGTCCTCGAAAGAATTCTAAATAGACTGGTATGAAACTTTTTTTAGCGTCCGCACTTCACTAGCGATGAGCTGCCACTGCTCCCGTTCAACTATGATTTTGGTTTGCAATACTGCATCCAATGTTCGATGATTTGTAGAATGCGTTCCAAAGCTTACGGTGTCAGATATTACATTACAGTTGGCCAGCTGCGCCTGATATTCATGTTGAAACTTTGACGACGTAGATAGCCTACTCGTTGAATTCCTGACGCTGGGCAAATGCCAGACGGAAGATGTGCATCTTGGGCATGTATCTACTTATTCGCATCGGCGCCAGAGGAAGTGGCGACTCGAGCACTATCAAATACAGTGAATAAAGTTTTGTAAAATTTAACTGTGTTAGATAAGATGTATTATTAAAAACAATACCTGATTTAGAGGAAGCAATTCAAGGCTGCCGGGCCGATACAGGCCTCTCTCTGTATGTAGGCGAGAATTGTGGCCTTTAGGAAGCCTTTGAAACGGCTGACATGTACAATTTTTTCTGTCTAAGCTTAGCCTTGATAAAATGTCTGTATACTGGCGTGGAATGAGATCTTTAATTTTTTTTTTTTATACTACTAAATTTGCAAACTTTGTTTGTTCGCTCCAGTGAGTCTCGATAAGCATCGCAAAGTAGATGCAAATGTAACATTCAATTTATGATTAAACTGGTGGACCCGCGCGTGAAACAATTCACTCAGTAATCGATATTTTTTATTAATATAGGCCGCTGCGAAATCGTCTCTTCCCCGACTTGCTTCATTTTCTTCACTGATCCTTTGTCGTGCTTTCAACCTTAGGGCTTTTTTCTCTGACTTGTCGTTTCCTCATTTTCCCGCTCACGCTTATCAGCAGTTCTCATTCACTTCTGTAACCTTTCTGTTTGAAGTCTTTCTTTACTGTATCGCATAGACGATTCATCTCTCTCCATGCATTCGTAGAACGTCTTCGATCTTGAGACTGTAGTAGTCTCGTGCTACTTATACGTTCCATATCTTCCTTCTTGATTGCGCTTGCGTCTTCAGTAGTGAGAGACAGAAATAAATATTAAGTAAAATACTGCAATAATCTTGAATGTAACTCCAGCCAGCTTGCGCTCCGTAGCCAAGATACGGTCTTGCGAACTTAAATATCTGCTTCACTGAAATTTTGGGCTATGAAACGAAATTCGTACCTTCAGTGAACAACAGTGTGAGGGATGATATGTGTGGTATGGAGCCGAAGGAGCACATTGTAATGGATAGAAATACATGGAATAGCAAGATCTGCTTCAGCGACCCCCCTTTGAACGGGATTAATACTGCTGTACAAGAAGAAGTGAAAGCCAGTAATCGAGAAGAAATAGTTGTCTACTGCCCGTGAAAAATTACCCCCTGCCGAACGCTTCGTTGACTATCTACCGAATTTATACGTCGTGACCTGAGAGAAAAAAAGAATAGGACTCCAAAAGCTACATACATAGTGCTCCGATTTCAAGATGTGTGTCAAGCAAAAAGTATCTTCAGATAAAAGGATAAGGATAAGCCGTCGGTCCGTCGCCATCTTCTGCAACCTGGTCATCGATTTACAAAATCTGCTACTTGGCGGACACGAAATAAATAAATGCCCGAAGCGTTTTATCATATAAGTATTCTGCGTAGGCAATAATTCCTGTCTATACTTGACAAGCACGAAAAAGAGGACGATCTGATACGCAAACTCAAGCCAATGCACACAGAAGGTCCAAAACAGCGTTCGTAATTGTAATCATTATGCCATAACAGTCAAAATGATCATAGATGTTTATTTTAGCCATAGTGTAGGAATTTCTTTTAATTTTGGTATCAAAATTGTCTCTAGTCTGCTTTCTGTCTGCCACTTTATTTTTCTGTGTTATCTTCCTCTCAACTTACTGCAGAACATAATTATATTAACCGAAGTTAGTGTAGTTTAAATTCGAGCCTTGCGATCTAAGAGTTAAGTAATATTCTTTCTACGTGTGACCCAGGGATGACTAGAATTTTTGAGAAGAAACTAGGATAAAAAATCCATATCTGATAAAAACAAAAAAAATAATAAAATAAAAAAAACTGTATTCAAAGAAGTTAAACCCCTCGCTACTTAAATCAGAGGTCCAAACTATTGCCTGCTGATATCCTATTAATGCGTTTATGAACAATTTATAATATGCTCTAAGTTTTTTAGCCTTGCCTTGCGGGGCTCATAAGCCCATTTTTCATTCGTCGCCTTGTTACTGAAGAAAATGTTGTAGATGGTGCTTTTCCCCGTTCATGTTTTTTTAAATAGTCCTTTTTTTTCGTTCCTTGCATTTTCTGGATTTTTTACAATTATTTTCCCTGCATAGGGATTTCTTCCATTAAAGTTTACTTGTATTTTCCATTTTTTACTTGAATTTAGAGTTTTTGTTTCGTTTGAAGTTTGTTTTAATTTTCAGATTTCGATGCCTTAGTCTTATATGAATTTTGCCTTTTTTGGCTTCTTTTTCAAATTTTCGTTGAATTTACATATTTTGTACCACCATTGTTCTCTCAAATTTGCTGAATTGCGCTGTTTCCTGTGTCATGATTAGATTAGATAGGCGGCAGTATAGACGAACCAAGAGGCCCATTTCCAAAGAGACACCGGGACTTGAAGGCTGTAGCTCTACAATACAATAACTGTCACAGTCGTTCTCGAGACTCGTTGCTATGGCCCCTTTGTTACACCAGGTTCCGTGTCAATATGTCACTAGCATTTAACACCCGTGGTAGTCCTTGATCTTAAGGTCATCCCTCTGTAGCCTTTATCTTGCATCAGAAAGAGACGCCCGTCGATCATAAATGCCTTTAAAATTTGCCGAAGTGCATGATGAAGAAGCTTATGGCATTATCAATGGGAAGCTGCCTCGTGTTTTACAAAGATAATGCGCGTGATTGCACAAGAGTGGCTTCATTTAGCTGCGAAATTTGTTGTGCTTCAACATTATTTGGACTTGCTTTAAAAAAGTTTCTTCTTTTATCAACAGTTGTTTCTCATTATGTGTAGAACAGATTTTATCTGTGATTGGTGTTTGTGCAGGTGATAGCTGTGGATAATAGCAACTAAAATAATAGGACTTAAACAGGAGGGAATTTTAAACAATACCTATTTGAGTTTTATAAAAATAGAGGTAATGTTTTCTTCGTTTATTAGTTGCTGGAAGTTTTGAAATTGTCTTAATTTTATAATTTACTGTTGATGTTGTGAGTAGTTACATCGGTTTTCCGTGCGAGTTGATTTTTACGCATCATACTCGCCAAGCTTGTTCAACACCCAGCTAGTCTCATCAGCTGTACATTACCTTACGTAATAAACTTGAAAAATGCTTTCCAATAGACTTTAACAGCGAACCAGTGTCCATAGCCACTTCTCAACCCCAAAGCTTTGTTTTTTTTTTTAGCGAGTTTTGAGTTGCATGAAAATTGCAATTGAATATTTGAATAGTAATTGCGCAAGTGCAGCAACCATTTGACAATGGCATCCACTTCATCACTGTATTATATTTACTAGCTCACTCTTAGATTAATCTTTAAAACATTGTGATAATACATTTTTTAGGCTTTTTATGTGAATTCGTTAATGCGGTAATGTCATTGTAAGGTGATATATTAAGAACTTCCCTTGACCGATGAGCTAATTCTATTAATTATTTTGTCCTTCCCTCTGTTGCTGAAATGTCACGTTTACTGTACACATAATTTAGCTTAGAATTATCGCTCCTCACGTTATCTATGTGATATTTAAAATGTATTATTTAAATGCCGGAGGTCTATAATTCTTTGATGATGGGCCACAGCAACATGCGAAGACAAGGAGCTGTTATATCTTTCAAGAATTTTGAAGTTCTTTTGCGTTGTTTAAACTTTATTGTCTGCAAGCATTGAACCCTGCAAAGCATAACATATTGTAAGGCAAACGGAATATTGCAAGGACGGGAGCTAAGTAGTTTGAATTACTGTCGCATTAATCAGAACTATAAATATGATACACAAATACAAAGTGTCTTGGATTTAGTGGCCACTTGCGATAGCCTCATTTCCGTGTTCATTAATAACAATTGCGAGTATTGCTGTGTTCGGGAGCCTCGGCCTATAACGTTAGCTAGTTTAAAAATGCCACTTAGCAGGAAGTGGTACCTATTGATTGTTCTAAATCAATAACTGCCTTGTGCGTACTGTAATTGTAATTCTTCCGTGACCGAATCTTCATGTGTACCTCGAAAAAATAAGATCACTCGGGGGTTTAGGAAGACTAGTGTCGCACTCGCACTGCAGTTGTTTGCACGCAGGCCTTCAAGTTGAATTGAAGCATGACTAGGTTCAGAAATAAAGTGCAGTGCATGTTTTCCATATTCAGAATGGCGATTTCGCTAACATCACCATACTTCTTTGCATGCAAAACTTGAATATTAATTAAGAGCGGATATACTTCGCTGATATTTTCCCTGAATCCCTGATGTAGTCTGGCTCATGTCGAGTACAATGTTGAAGAACGCGTCGTTAAGCGTCTTTTTTTTTTCTTTCTTTTTTGCCACCTAGTGTATTTTTCGTATGTTACAACTCAGTCAAGAGCCTAGTGACTAAAATATTACAATAACCGTGGCGACATTTTTTAGTGTTTAATTAGTAAAAATAATCAGGTAAGTGCATTAATCCTGACGTGGGCTCCGCTTCCGATGAGTTGCCTTGAAATAGTTTCTTTTTGTGGCTGGCTATCTTGCGTGCCCCGTGGTCGTAGTTTTTATCACCTTCAGTTTTTAGGAAATTCTCGCTTTCCTTTTACGGTTCCTTATCAGAATTTGTCTCGTTTAATCTCAACTTCCCTAACGGCAGCTCCATAATTAAGTGGGACCCACGCCAACGGATTTCATTCTATATCAGTGGCTGCTGTACGCTTCTGTCGTGCTATAAGTTGGCCCGATAGTATTTCACCAGTCTTGGAAGTATTAGGGCTGACGATGGGAATAGAATTTTAAGGTGATTACTGGCGCAGAGTTTGTAATTTATTTTACAGATTCGGGCACTGATAAAGTTTTTCTAGGGATTGAAGAAGTATTATCATTCGGATTAGACTTTAAGAGCTTCTTTTATTTCACTCGCTTATTCTCTCAACTCCTTGAATTTCTCTCAAGTTTTTACTTGAGGATCATGACTATAAATAACAGTTTTTATTCTAAGTTCGCTCTAATTATGCATATCTTCCATTACCGGAACCCATTTATTATTATCTTGCTCCAAGTTTCTTCATAACCGTAAACTCGGGAAATTCGTCTGCCACTGCTGACGGAAGTCTGCTATATACTTTATGAGATACGATCTTAGAATCATTTATTTTGTTGCTGTCTAACAGTTCAGTTTCGTTATTACTTTTTGTGAGCAACTGACGTCTGCTTAAAACTTTCTTCGACGCGGTTATTTTTCAGCACGCAATGTCGAATCTTGTGTAGGGAATATTGTTGTTTATTGTTATCATGTATGCTGGCGTTATGAATTTATGAAGGATCCATAGATCTTTGGTAGGTGTACATTGTGCAATCAAAGAACTGTACTAGGGTCACTATCTACGAAGTCGATTCGTGTATCTGACTTCCTGAGTATTGTTAGAATAGGTTACACAGCCCAATTGTTTTTCAAACTACAGAACTGTTCATTTAAGCTCTTGTAGGACACTCTCCATTTATTAAAATTATACTGCTCGCGGAATCTCAGCGCGAAGCTTAGCACAACCTCACACGAGGGCAGCGTGGCAAGCACTGAGCCGGCCCATACAGTCATTGTTCGCTGAGCACGGACACACAGGTGTAGAGGCTGCTTGACACTGTCGCTTCTACAGCCTCACTTATGCTTCACTTTATAGCGGGCTGCAGCAGCGTAGTCCTGCTAGCCCCACAGGTCGAATATTTTTAGTCGTATTTTCTGTACATTCCCGCAAAAGTAGATTTTTCGTATTGAGAAATCAGTTCCGTGTTGCCGCCGTTTATGTCGAGCTCATGCCTCTTATGTAACTGAAATTTTTTTGCAATTTCCGTGAAAGGATCAGCGAAGAAGCAGCGCGATATTTTTTCTTACCCTAGAACTATTTACAGTCAATTATTTTGGAGGAGTATGAGCTTTTCGTATGTTTCTTATTTGTCAAAATCATATCCAAACTCGCTATATAAACAACTTATTTTAAACGCCTATAAGTACGTTGACAATATTAAGCACCCAAGAAAGTGCATTCCTTGTGTGTGTGTGTGTTTTTATCATTTTTGTGATAGGAGTGACTCAGAAAATGCACGAACTTTTCGAGTACCTGATACAATTTTACACAAGTGTAGAATTCTGTGGTGTTATGCACAAGCGTAGAATATTGTGTACAGAACCGCACATGCACAATGCCTTTGTAGTGTATGCAGCGTCCATTGCTTCTATTGAGGCGTGTGTGTTCAGCGGCTGTATTTTGTTTTTTTTTTTTACTTTTCTTATGGTAGAATTGTTGTGCAATTATATTTATAGTTTGTAGGCTGTCAGTCGGATGAGACTAAGCCGTGCTAAATCCGGTGCGCCGCTTATGATTTTTTTTAGTGGCCCAGAGATAAAAGGATTTACCGCTCGGGGCTCGTCGTAGGCTGTTTGTGTCCAATAGTTTGGTGTAGTGTATCTTTCTCTATGCCTCTAGAAGTATTTTCGGTGTAATATCTATCTGTAAACGGTATCTCATCTCTATCTGTATATATAATCAAACTAATCTGATGGGCTTGGGCTGTTCTCCTGTGATAATCTTTTTTCTGATATATCTCTTTTTCTTTATCACTTTAACTTCGCTTCTCTCTTGACCTTTTTGTGTCTTGTTTCATGTATTTTGGTGTCCATTTTTTACATGTTGACCTTCACATGAACTTTATATTTTCAATGTTACATACATACTTTCCGCTCCATTTTACCCAAATTTCTATCGTGTATTTTAACCATAGGTTACAGCCTCCGAGTCCAAATCCCGTTTAAATTTTCATATCAATCCACATAATATAATGTCGGTCAGTAATTGGGTTGGTTCATTGAGTCGGCGCCTTTTTTTTTGCCTCGAGAGATGTGGAGGACTGCCTATTCTCTATAATGTTAATGCGAGCGTCATCAAGTCTTTCGAAGTTCTAACTGCCCTATTTCATTGAGTGACGCCCTCGTACATCGTGCACTCGACCTCAGCTTATCAGGATGTGCATACTATATATGACCCCACGAGCCATTCTTGCTTACCACGAACTTTCCTTGCTTTTCGGAAAGTTTCTTCACTTTTATTAAAACGTATACCGACTTCTGCTGGGTCTTTTCTGGCGTTCATATCTCGTTATGTAGCGTGTCAACGAGAAGTCTTTCCATTTTTAGGTAAATACAACCAAGTGATTACGTTATAGTACCAATGCTACCAAATGACAGTTTATTGCTCTACCAATCTCATTGTACTAACTGCGTTGAGGATACGAACAGGAATGGGTGAGTGTGGTTGGGTGCATGGGATTTCAGTATACGTTGTTGATCATGTGTTTTTCTTACAGCTTTTGTAATTTTCTGGAGATTCTCTCACTTCATATGGAAGATTGACGCTTCCAAAGAAGTCCGTGCAGATAAGCCTGCCACACATATCATACTGTGCCACTTATTTCCATATGCTTTTTTCTCTCACTTGCAGCGGCCATTCTGATTTCCATATTCTCTTCTGATCTCCCGTATCTGAGCTCGGTGATGCTTGACATTTGATTTAAATGTTCCCTTGTTCAATCCTTCCTCTCGTCAGTTCGCCGCAGTCATTCACTATGTTGCGTGTATCTATTCAACTTCGTGTAAATCGTAGCTATTCGATTCATTTAATTAAATATTGCAAATTGGATGCCCTGACTAGCCATACATACATGGAGCATGAAGCTGCTCATAAAATAACGAGAAGGTGTTACGTATTGTGCTGTCAGAGCATCTATCCTGATAGACTATGATGAAGTTGGAAATTAAATTAGGTACTTATACCTGGGTGACTGGTAAATACGCGTGCAATGAAGTTTTATCCCGCCTGAGCGTCCCACATGTTCCATTGCTTTCTTCTGTTCAGCATCCCAGCATAGGAACAATAACAACGCCTGAACTGACTGACATTTATAATAACACAAATTTCTTATAAAAAATTACCTTACGTAGCAACTGATAAGTTCTCTTCCTCTGTTCGTCATCCCTCCAATCGTCGCCTATATAAATAATGACCCTGGACTCGTGAAGATACCGTCCAATCTACATCATCTCAGGATGCTTTATCACGGAGCAAAATGGAAAGATGGTATCTTTGTTTGTTGTACGGATATGACGGGGCAGTGATAGTAGCCGGCCGCTGCTCTCCAGTCTGCTTCGCTTCAGTGACCAGCACGGACGGCTGCTTGTTTTTCTTTTGTTTTATTATTCCTTATTTTCCAGTGCACTTCTGTATAGCATTAGAGTTTTTTCTAGTAATTTATGTACCGGGTGGTATAATATGTCCTGCAGTTTCTATTCATTTCATATCCTTTTCATTTCATCTTTGCGTAAGATTAGCAATTTGTTGTCTATAACTAGCTCATCAGCCCTTTATTATATCATGAATTAAATTGCCGCATTGGCAACAGTTGCACCATATTACCTATGCGAGAAACAGTTGCACCATATTATGCGAGAAACAGTTGCACCATACTATGCGAGAAACAGTTGCACCATGTTATGCGAGAAACAGTTGCACCATATTATGCGAGAAACAGTTGCACCATATTATGTGAAAAACAGTTGCACCATATTATGCGAGAAACAGTTGCACCATATTATGCGAGAAACAGTTGTACCATATTATGCGAGAAACAGTTGCACTATATTATGCACAAAACAGTTGCACCATATTATGCGAGAAAGGGTTGACGTGTAAAGTTTTCTGTCTCGTAAGTATAGCCTTAATAATACCGTCTACAATAATGATAATGGACAATTTCCTTTAATGGGTTAACACGTCGTTCACGAAGGACGCTCACAATTAATAATATGAGGTTAAAACGCACATAAGGCCTTGATATCTTCATGTTCTTGTTATAATATTCAGGGGTGCACCTTTTTAACATTATTAATAATTATATACCCAGGCAACGGTATATTTGCATTTTAATTGAAAAAAAAAAAAAATTGAAAATGAAACAGAAGTCTAAACGTTGCACTTTCCGTGCGATGCATCAAGATGATACACCTACCTCTCTTTTTGTGGTGCTATTAATTCCTACGGATGCTACGTGTTCTGTTCCCCTACCATTAAATGATACGATAAAAGCTGCAGCTCTGTTGCGTCCAGTTCTCACGAGAACTTTGTTTCCTTGAGTCACTGCGAGTTTGTCCGTCTTTGTTTTTTGTGTTATGTGTTCCGTATTCAGGAATATTCATTGCCATTTGTGTCCCCTTTGTTGCTTCTTCTCATGAGAATTACACTGTTTCGGGCAATGCCGACAGTGTCTTGTCAAGTTTTTGCTTCTTCAGCAGACGTTGTGGCTACTTGTGCTCCTGCGAGTTCCTGATTCACAGTCATATACATATACCTAGCATAGCCCTTTTTTCTCAAGTCATACGAGGCTTAACCCTCTTTTCTTGATGGTCGTACGGGCTTAACCCTTTTCAGACCAATTTGTCTTATTTACTACAAGGGTTATTTGCCCCATTGCATTCATTCAAGAAAAAATCCTTTGTAGCAACGCAGGGTCAACCGAGGTCACCGAGATACGCGGGCCTACTCTATCTTGACCAGGCTGTACGACCTCACTGCAAAAGCATTTTCCTCATGCGAATACAATAAAACTTAACGGCGGTTGTAACAAAATAACACAGTCTGATAAAAAAATATGGTTAAGGCAACTGCAAAGTCATTTATTTTTCGCTGTGATCATCTCAATTCTGTAGCAACGCTTAAAGAAGTAATTTCAATCTTTGTTTAGCGCTATAGCGGGTTTCGTTGAGTGGCAATGCTTAAGTGTACTGTAAATTACCTACCTCCTAAGTTATAGTAAAAGGTATGCGCATACTGCCACAATTGTGGCCCAACCACCAGATTATAGAAGGTCATGGTTTGTTATTGTAAGCACTACACATGACAATAGTTTTGGCCCCTGATATTACCATTGCTTTTAATATATATGGATGCTCTAAATTTATGTACGTATATGTGCAGTATTTTGTGGTCTTTACAGAATAGTGAAAGTGCATGTTTAGCTTTTACAGTATTTCTATGTTTCGTGTCCAGAGTGGAAGATTGACTGATTAACGTTGACTTATGCGTGGTGTCAGCGTTTTAAAAAAGAAAAATGCACTTTTGACTGATATTTTGAAAATTGAGTTCATTAAGCTGTCTTTCTGGTGCACATTTTATCTTGACACGCTTTCTACTATGCTCCGTCATCACTATGTTCGATTCTTCGACCAATTCGCCAGCAACTATCGGGTGAGTACGATTCCACAACGTGAGAGTATGTTTGACTTGTGTAACACCCATCTGAAGTGCTTTTTAATTCCTGAATCAGGTAGATCGAGGTTTCTGTCCTACCTGAATATCCCTTTATACGGCATGTCACTATGGTTCCTACGAGAGGGGTTTCCAGCCACGCGGTATAGGGTTAATGTAGCCTTCCTTTGTTGCTAAGTGAAACAGCTGTATAATAATTGCTGTAAATTGCAGCGCCGAACTTCACGGGTATGTCACACTATAGTCAAGTTAGACATCCGTATAATGGAAAGAGAACTTCAATACAAGAGGAACTGCACACGAACGGAATGCTGTTACGTCTCGTTCCTCAAGGTAAAAATTTAATCATACGTTCAAGAGCTGCTGATGGACTAGAAAAACAATAATTTGAGCATTTAGACTCAGTGCGTGGCAGTCACAGCGGTCGCTAAGTTTCTTTGCGTGGAATACTTGGTAACTGCGTCCACTTTGAGGCTGACTCGCCGTTAACTGCTAACTTCTAACTTGGATGTCGGTGTGCACAGTTGTGTATCACAGTGTGTTAGGTGATGTTCTCCCTTACGCCTGCTGAGTTTTGTCTCTGTAGAGTTGTCTTCGTGATTAAATTTGCGAGATGATAATAATAACAACAGTGCTCGCATGGAAACTATTTTTTTTCTGTTAATAGTGGTTCTTTGGGTCGCTGCGAGTATATAGGAATTATTGATGCCTGTGGATTGACGGATCCTTCCCATTTGACGGCTGCATCTGGTCGCAGCTAGGAAGATTTCTCTAGAGAATTTCTAAGAAGCATTGCTTGCTTTTTCAACAAATATGTGTGCATATTTTTTTATCACTGCTGTCCATTGACCTGTTAATTTATAGAAAAATTCACCTACTCATCCATTGGTATTTAAATATAAATTGTTTAAAAGTAGCATATGTTTGGCTCGCTATTGTTATCATTCACTGCGTTACATGTTCATGTTCTGGCCTTACTTGTGTCTTGCTATGTATGTCATCCCTTGCTGGGCCATGCAATGGGAATTTAAACTTCGTGGTTAGCTTGTTGAGGATGCTTGCTTGTGTGCTTGCTTGGTTGTCACAGTGCAACTGAGTCGCGAGATTTATTTCTGGAAAAAAGGCTCCTCTGTGTGATTCGTGTTCGGTCGTATGGGGCTATGCAAACGTTCATATCGATCGTGAATGGTTTTTTTTGGTAGTAACTTCTTCGTAGCAGCATTCCGGACTTTGGTTAATATTGCACTTGTATCTTTCTGCTGGTCTTCCAACCCGGCGTCTGCAATTGCTACAATTCACCACACAAGGCGCTGTATATTTTGTTTACATTTTTGGATTTTCTCAGTTTCGGGAAGTCTGAGTTGCAGAAATTTTCTCAGTTTGAGGAGTTTTGCTGTGTAAAGTAGCCGTAACGCTTTGAACCGAACTTTACTTTTTTGTAAAACATTCAAAACGTGGGGAAAAAACTTGACGCTCGGCGCAGTAGCGCTGACATTTCTTCATGCAGCGCTGTTCCATTTAGGGAGCGCTATACTATGTAGAAATGTTTGTTTTCTAATCAGATTTTGCCATACTGAACTTTCTACTGCATTCTCAGTTAACCGAGCTTGGCTTAGAATAACCAAATGGCTTGGAAGGTCTAAAGTGTTTGCTAAGAAAGCGAGGTTTTATACAATAACCGGTCCGTGAAATTTCACTATCTTGTATGCCTATAGTCTTCGCTTGATAAGTTCCGCATTCTCACTTTGTCGTGTCGCTTGCATGACAGAATCACAGTGCTTGGACCCCCATAAGTCATCCTGCGATCCTGCAGGCAAGCGGTATATCCTCCATTAGCGACTTTTGTAACAGCTTTTAATTGATATCCTGCGACCATTCATCACGGGACGCGCTTGTTAACGTTCTTTATATTCTGCATTCATGAATCTTTAAGACATAACGGGCTCCGCGGTATCTTGACGCTATCTGCGGGCGTTATTGGTTAGGTGGCGACCATGCGTAACGCAGATGCGGATCGGCCGTGTCCGAAAGAGCGGGCCACAATGAAATCCATTTAACCTTTTGTCTCAAATGTACCTGCAGTGGCTGCGTAAAGTGATTTGGTCTAGCCTTGTGACTTCGTCTTACTGCATGAAATGACGGCCTCTGAGTGATATAATTCGACGTCTTGGCTTATTATCAACTAACCATCAGCTGTACTTTCAGTTTCTGTTGAATTTTTTGCCTTTTTGCTCCTGTGTAGCCATAGAAGTTAATTTCAAAGTAATCTTAACCGAGCTCAACTCAATACAAATTTTTGTGTCGCGTCATACTTCGGCTGCCAATGAAATGCGCATTTCTTAATTACTTCAGCGACAACGTGAGATTTGCATCTCTTTTGTAACTCGGTACTCGCAGCAATACACGTTCACACATCATTTTTGTCCTTTGTCTAAATCCGTCGTCGTGCAGAAAAAGCTGTCGATGATATCTCTCTGCGACCGTGTAAATATAGTAATTATACGTAAATTTATAGTCAGTGCTGCACGGTAGTATATTGAACTTGCAGCTGTGCGTTGCTTACTTCACGTGTTGCCTTAGTGACTGATGAAGTCGCTGCTTGTATGCATTTATGAAGCTATGCAATTCGTAAATGGGTAACTTTATGACAGTAATATTACACTATCCTTAGTACCTCAATGTATCTCACTGTTATTTTAAAATTAGGTAAATTATCATCCGTTGGGTTTCATTATATTCACAACTTTGTAGGTTATTTCTTTGCTTGCAGTCGCATGTACTTGTCGATTTATGAGCAACCTTTGTCGTTAGTTCCTTAATTCATCATGTAATTTTGCCTTTATCGTACGAATACCGCTATTTGCAATGCAGCACGGAGACCACCATGAGAAGCAAATACTCTAGCACGACCTTGTCAGATTGTGGCATTTAGTCTCTCAAATCAAAACATTGGATGAGGCACTAGTTTTCCCGACACTTTTCATCTTTATTCGTATACCATCGCCTGACTGCGAAGGTATTGATGTGTTATTCACACGTAAAAATTAAATAGAAATGCAGAATTTGACGACACCTCAATGTTGATTCCCATCCTCTAGAGTTCTATAAGCAGCTTCAGCCGCGGGTTGAGGTGCTATCCATAAAAAAAAACTCCCGCTAAAAATATCGCAGTTGGACGACACCTCACCGTTACGGACCATCCCGTTTTAACTCTACCGTATTCATAACTTTGCCTAAACTCGGAGCGTATTCTGAAAACCATAACTGCATCCGCCCCTGGGCAGACCCGTCTGCATGCGTCCCTGGGTCACCTGCGTCGACCCCCGGCCTTCGCCCCAAGGCCGCCCCGCCGCCTGTCCTCGCCCCCGTAACGTCTTCCTCTTTAAGTCCCATTTAAAATCATGTGCACATTTGCCTGGCGATTAAGCGATAGGTCGAGATCACGACCGCAGAATGTTCCATGGAAATGTACACACGATTTTTTAATACAGGCAGGGGTGCTTGAAGCGCTAATTGTAGCAGGTCACGATTTTGGTTTGTTATGCTAAATGAAGTGCCACGATGTTTTTCTCCTTTACAATTATCTACTTTATAGATCAGGGCTGCATAGGCTGCTTATACTCAGGACGTCTGTTTGTCTTTAACCGACATGCCTCTCTACAAGAACGACTTTCGGTAAAAACAAACGTCAATAATGTGAACTGTGTCTCTCTACACGCACGTATCTTTTCTACAGTTACCCTTGAAACATTTTCCGTATTCGCATGAGCTTAAACAACTCGAATTAACGTTTAGTTTGCTCTAAATTTGTGTTGCATTTTTATTCTTTGAACATAGATAATCGTGTATTTATAATGAGACAGTTACCGAAATACCCACTTTCATTATTAGCTCTAAATTTAATTTTCCCGGCGGATTACACTTTCACTTTTACGCGTATTTTGGTTCAGGACGACAGCGTATTTCATGACCTGCTGCGCTTCGCAGATGACGTCGAGTTTATCCGTGTACTATAGGTACCATTTCACTGCAGTATGTTACTTCGATGTTACTATGAGTACTCCCACTGTGCTACTTTCCTTTTCCCACTTCTGCTAACGGCCGTTTTTGTGTTCGTTTGCTATTTTGTTTCCCTGCGTGTTCTGTATGTGCTTGACTCTTTTTACTGTTGATTGCGAAAACTCAGGGGTTCTACTTAGGCGAATGTTTCGATTTTATCCGTGTTTATGGCGTCTCGTCACAATCAATTAATGTCGTGTCTGCATCACTGCGAAGATGCCTTCATCGTGCAGTCTCTTGGATATTTTGTCAAATGTACAGGATGTTTCTAATATTCAATTATACGAGGCAAAATAGCTTATTTTCTACGAGTGATATTTTCAACTTTTCATCCAATTGGCATGTGACCAAATATCATGATCATTTCGATGATTTACGTTATTTGTGTTACTTCAGGTCATGGTCTTAGCAAGATTCACTTGGCCTTATGTAATAAAAAAGAATTAATTTTAAGATATCCATCCTGTGATTCATCGGCTATCTTTTGATATAACTATGCTTTGATCACGTCCTCTGAGAAGAACCTGGTCAGTTCTGTTTTCTTTCGGTGAAGTCGTATTTTATTTCTATACGAGCTATGATATACAGATAGTCAGATTTGCTGTGTGAACACACAGAAAATCTGACTAACTTACATCTGAGCTGGGAAAAAGTAATAGAATAACAAAAATGTTCTCATATTTCTAGGATTATATCAGAAAAACAAAAGCAACTTTCGCATGCCACATCCGCTTGCTGCGTCCCAGTTCAAGCGGATGACCCCAGGGCTGTGTCTTTCGCAACATTTTTTTTCTTCTGCCGTTATAACCTGTTGTTTACCAGTTTACCTATTCACAGAACTGCGCTTGCAGCACTGCAAGTTTGATGCTCAGCTAGCAGGTCATGCTTAACACTCGAACAATTTCCTGTAGTTTCCCCGGGAATTCTTCGACCCTTTGCCGGATTTGGTGATGTGTTGAAAACGTTCTTGGCCAGCGCATGACGTCAGTGCATGTGCCTGAGTGACGCCATTCGTAGAGTGCGTCTTGAGGTGGCTACACAAAAGCTAAACATTCTGCTTGTAATGGGACAGGAGACGCTGATAGTTTCTCTCATTCGTGGTATCATGTATAATCACCAGGCATATCTGTGTTGGGCGTAGCGGTCGTAGTTATCTACCGACACACAAAGAAGGAAATGAAAAGGACTAAATTTGGTTGGTACTTTCTTTGATTTTCGGTACACTGCGTTAAGTTTTTGTTGTTTAATGGCTAGTTAACTGACTAATATTCCCTGCAATGACAGATTGAGCGTGGCTTGTATTAGCTACGACCAGCAGGAAGATGGAATGAAACTGTATATTTTCCCCGAGTTGTTTCTTTTTTTCGGTGAAGAGCGACCAGTTTTCTATATACAACTGTTTCCATTTAACCTTTTATTGGCCAACCAACCATTTATTACTACTTCCATGATGCTGTTTCAACGAAATCGGATTTCAACCCTCCGGTAAAGGATTAACAGAGTCCAGTGCATTTACAAATTTGGAAATGTTGGCCTTATCTACGAGAGTTGCGAGGACGATATGAAACGCACTTAATTTTGGTTTTTCCTTTACGCTCATCCCAGTGGGAAAAACGTTGATGAAAATGTACGATTAATCAGACCGAGAGACAAGCCTGGGCCCGGGCAACTGCTGGCGACCTTCGGGCCTGCAATTCTGAGAATCTCCCGCAGCTATCTTAAGGCTCCCCTAAATTGCAACACAAGCACCTTTCTTCTGCACTGGGGCTCCCTCACCATTATATGCCGCCGCATTTGGCTACCGCAGTGCTCAACATCTCCGTCTCGTGTACCCTAAATTATCGCCGTTTTGAGGGCAAGGCCTCCTATGTACCTTCACTGCTATCCTCTCTACATGCTGCAATGTTCGGTAGACGTGCAGGTGTTTACTATAGCTGGAATGTTGTATGTTCATTATGTGCTGGAGGTGGTGTTTGGTAGACGTGCAGGTATTGTATAGCTGTGATGTCGTGCATTGATTTCGTGCTAAAGGTAGTGTCCGATAAGCGTGCTGTTTGTGGTAGCTAGGATGTTGTACATTCATTTCGTGCTGAAGGTAGAGTCCGATAAGCGTGCGGTTTGTAGTAGCTAGGATGTTGTACATTCATTTCGTGCTGAAGGTAGAGTCCGATAAGCGTGCGGTTTGTAGTAGCTAGGATGTTGTACATTCATTTTGTGCTGAAGGTGATTTTTGGCTGGCCTGCAGGTATTTGGCAGTTCGGATATTGTACTTGTATTATCTGCAGAAGGTAGTAGGGTAGGTGTCCAGGTGTGTAGTGTAGCAGTTAAGACGTTGTGCATTCATTAATTCAATGCAGAAAGTGGTGTTACGGCAGAAGTGGAGTCTAGCGGTTGCGATGTAATATAATCATCGAGTGGACAGGGTGGTCGAGCCGTGAACGTTCGTTCCCATAGAAGTTATGAGAGGCACTGCGCTTTGAAACCAAACCAAACCAAGCTGTCACCGTGGACGTTAAAGCTATCACTTTTCATCTCGTACCGGCATATAATTATGACGCAGTCATTCGTGGTTTCTGTAGAGACGCGACAAAAGCACATCGCTGTTTCTTTCTCTGAATAATTTGGCACCAATTTGCAGACGAAGAAGACGAAAATATCTTACTTTCAATTCAGGGTTTAAAATGTGAATGAATTATCGCCGGTGAGGTGTTCTACGTATACTATAAATGCCGTCAGAGCTTTTAGAGCAATGTTGAATATGCTGCATGTGATATTTAAAATTTGTGGTTGTATTCGTCTATCTCGTCAGTAACTAAGTACTGTCAGGTAAGTAAGAAATTTCGTGCTGTTTTTAAAGTGATTTAACAGAAAATAGTAATACCTTTGTGAGCATACACGTGATATACTGCTTCTCTAGTGAGAAAAGTATAATATTGCTGTGCAATCTGTATGAACGCGAGGCATGAGATGTTTAACGGTCATAAGTTTAGTTATATTCGTTCATTCTTTGTTATGGGTAGTCACGCCCTAGGGGAACTGAATGGTTGTTTTATCCTTAGCTACGCTGTAATTCGTGAAATCTTTTATTGGTATATACCCATTTGGGTCCTTCCACTTTCGAACTCCTACTAATGACGCTTTGTTCTGTTCTTTCTCTTTTTTCCCTTTTGCTATGCCCATGCGCATTGATCCAGTACAGGAACACCGCTGTATATGGGTTTTATTTTAGCATACAGTGTATACTATACATGCCATGTCTCACAATTGTACCTTCCTGTCTCCAGATCTCAGTTAGTTCGCTGAGGGTACGGGGACTTATACTCAAAATATGGTAATAACAATGTTGGTGAAGTTGGTCTCTATGATTTAGGCCCCCTGACCGCTTTCTACGTCTGCTTCTTTATGCGTCGCTCCGAACGAATAATCCAGCTTCACATTCTACGCCTCACTGCTCGGGACCTGTCGAGTAACTGCTAGTCACCTCATCTGTATGACAGCAGCGAGGCTCGCTCGTGTTTTTCCTTCAATTTTCTGCTCCATTTGCGTTATTTAACCGGTTTGGAATTTACGCGTTGCATTTTTTCCGCTACGAATCGATTTGTCTTGATTGATCTGTTAGGCGCTCGCGGGCTTCTTCGTGCATTTTCAGCAATGGAATCGATTTTCATACCATGGTGCCTAGCTCCCGTTTGTTGCTGCAATCTGTTCTTCGAACCCATCAAATGTTTCATCACGTAACACGCACTAACGTATACCGTTACACTGATAGATTTGTTTGTCGTTCTGGACTGCGTTTCAACGTTTAACAGCTTTTATAAACAATGTTCACATGCTAATTGTTGTTGCACTGTAGCCACGTACTCAAACATAGAGAGTAAGTAAATAATAAACCGGCTGGATCACTCTTGCTGATGCATAGAGGTCACCGCATTTTTCAATTGCTACAATTTTCGTTTCTTCTAGACGCGCTAAGATGATTGAAATGTCACTACTGTTGCCTAGCAGCCATGGAAGCCATATATCAAAGTTTCAAAATAATTTTAGCTCACGCGTTTTATAGGAGTTGGTATCTACTCAGCTAAATTTTTTTTTAATTACAAACCAAGAAGATTTATATTCGGCGATTACGGCCGTTGTCCTTCAGGCTTTCGCGATCATTGGAGTCGATGAAGCTAGATTGGTCAGAGACGTTTTTATGCTGCCCGGTAGACGCGAAGAAGATGCGCGCATCGCCGCCGTGAAGTCTTGAGATTCATCACCATAACCTTGGGAGCGCGTCACGTACGCCCTGTTCAGAGCCTCCTTACGGGCGCAGACGAGAGCACTGGTGCGTGCATGTATGGTCGGTACTTCGCCTAGCGTCACAGTTTGTTCATTGTGGTGTCAAGAGTCAAGTTCTGCACTTTAACCCTTCAGTGCCTACGCTAAACATTTTAAACATTGCAGATATGTGCTGTTCCTAAGCAGTAAAATGTATTGCTTAATTTAGACACGAAAGGGAAGTAGGTAGGGAGTTCCTAAACTGTCGTCCTCACTACTACTGCACAGAGAGAAGGATTTGATTGAAATAACCATCATGTGCATTACCTTGTTCAGTGCTGTACCGATCCGTTCTCTGTAAGTAGACACAATTCAAATCAAACTTTTTCGGTTTAAGAAGTCTAATCTCGCCAAGCAGCTACTGGAGATGGGAAGACAAAGAGTTGGAGAACGTCTTCGTCTACCACGGAAGAAGGCGCTTGGTATTCTAATTCAGTTTGCTACTAGCATGATATCAAAACGCAAACTAAATGTTTACCAGGAAGTTTTTTTCTGCTATTTAGTCTCATTATTTCTAATTCATTGTCACTCGTAGAGTAAATATAGTGCAAAGTAAATAATATTTCAGTCCCTAAAACCAGAGTGTTTGCACTTGAAGCATTTTTTTCACTTAGGAACCGTTTCATTTTGATGCATTTATAATCTAACCATGTGACCCATTCAGTGTGGTATTTATCCTTCGTTATTAGTAATTCTTTAGACGCGCACGGCGACCATGTGATCACAAAATTTTATCTTTGCCTTGACATGTGACAGATTTTTACTAATATCTTGCTTGACCCTGATGTTCGAAGCGCGATACAACAAGAAATTGTTATTGTATACCACGCAAACTCTTCAAAACTTGGTTAGCAAACCAGCTGCATAAATCAGAACCGACATTGTTCACGAGCCGGGATGTCCCAGTTCGCGACCCCACAAGTCGGGACTACGAACGACGTTCAGTTCAGCTGATGTTTGCGAACTAAGCTAAAAGGAACAGATTTCTGTGAACGAAACTCAATAGAACACTAACTGGTCTTGACAGATGTACACACCGACACGGTGAAAACGGCACGTCCTCGCGGACACACTCCGGAGACTGCATTGTTTAAGTGAGCTTACCTTTACAGAATTCTTGGCTGCCCCAGAAGCTAGTAGCGAAAACCTTCTGAGGCTTCCAGTTGTGTTGAGGCTAATATTGCTACACTTTGACCAATGTCTGTTTCTCACTGTGGGAATTAATATTTACTCGGTTACCTCTTCTGATGGCTTTATTGCCTACATAATTACAGCGATAATTGACGGGCGTAATGGAAGCCGAGATTAAAATATAGAGGGAGCTGAAATAATTATACGCTCGTTATATGTGATTAATGTCAGCTGGATGTTTTACTCGTGCACCGCATTATATTTAATGGAAGGAAATATTAGCAGGTCGTGGTGTATACATTAGCACTGGAAGCCACTGGTGTCGTCTTGTATAATAGCTCTCACTCTGTGTTGTGATGACGAATCAATGCTGCAGCAGCACGACTGTTACCTGGAAGATTTAGCATCTAATGCTGTGTAGTTTATTTATGATGGTAGCCAAACTTTCTTCAGGGAGTGGGAAAGAGTTGGGGGTTTTCAGGTCCTAGAAGGCTGACGCAGATACCCGATGGTCTCATGAGTCGGACGAAAATTAGCAGTTTGAACTTGTTGACAGTCTCATTTTGTTGATCGTACGTGGAATTAAAACATTTTCGGTGCTCGAAGATGGAGTTGGACACATGCTGGTGTCAGTAGTCGGTGTCGGACTTTCTACCATTCTACTCCGCCGCCCTGGTGGTAACGCTGGTATTGACTCATTCATGTCCATAGACATGTACTCTTAGGAAGACTGTTAATATTTGTGATATTGTCCGCAATGAAGGACAGTAGCTTTTTTGGTGGTATATATATGCATGGTTGTACGGTAATGAATGCTTAAAGGTGATGCCCGGGTATTAACGGCAATATTGACGTGGAAGATATGACTTTAATGGTTATTTTGTCTGAGAGTAATAGTGCGACTGCATTATAGTAGTAAGGGACTTACAGTAATTACGGTTATAATGCAATAAATGCATTTTAATAATGATGCAATCGTAGTGAATCACTATGACATAAGTGTACTGAGAAAGTTATTACCATTCGAGTTCAAAGCCCACATTTCACTTTCAAGACTCTTCTGCATACTTTGTCATAGCTCCATAGCTACTAAAAGAAGAGTTTTTTAGTACTTGACGCTGATAACGATAAGCAAAACAAAAGGACAGCGGTTGTTTTTATTGAAGGCGCAGTTTATCGATTATGATCTCGTTTTTTCATATGTATATAGTAGCAGCATTGCTAGCGGTGGGTCCTCTACGCATAGTTATGTTTTTACGCTATATTGTCCTTTTCATTATAAGCTATCTAATACAAAATTTGTCGTCCAGGGCAATTAGGGATTATATTGCCTAACCCTGGTACCGCATACAGTCGCTGATAGCTCTAATGCAGTTATACTCAAGCGGCGCTACTGCTTGACTGTTTAGCTACCTCAGCTTTGCGTTATCCATGCAGATTTCGTGTAATTTCATGGAAAATGGATTAACAGCAGGTATTGCGGTGCCATTTTTCTACGTAGTAACTCCGTGAAATACCAAAAACTATTAAGCGCTTTAATTTTTAAGTCTTTTGTCGTTGATTTTTAGTTCTTTTCACTGCTCTCATTTTTATGCATGTTTGCGCTTGTAGCTAAAATTTTTTTTACCTAATTTTCAGAGATAAATAGCAACCGTCTGCGTCGAATAATTAATAATTGATACTGAAAATAATTCATAATTACCTTACTGTGGTTCACCATGCAGTTCGCAGTGGTAATGTGCATTTACAGTTTGTACAGTAGGTAGTATTTCCTTCCCTATGATAGCATATCTTTCATTTACAAAGTAAAATATCTGAGGAAATTTTCAGGAATTATGCACTCAGATTTCATTTGCTGAGCCAACTCCATTGATAGCTTATCGTCAGGTTTCTGTAGCATAGGCCTTCTGCATTCTGTACTACAGTATTGGATGTTACGCACTTACGCGTACAATTACGATGCGGCGATCATTCATCCGCATGATTTGTATCTTACTCATTAGCAAATTGGACGCATTAAAGTTAACAACGTACAAACTGTAATTTCACAAGCATATAACAGCTGTCATATTAAGGTAATTGTTCAAGTAACTTTTGATACCAGATTCTAACTCTGATATTTAAAAAAATAAACGCTAATTAATGTTCTATATATTACTTATACTGAGACATAGACAGCAGATATGTTATTGCTTTAAAAAAAATAACTGGTATTAATTCTACGGCTGGTGTGAAAGCTTTATATATATATAACTATTTTGTTGATTGGTTTCCTTATAGGAATATTTTTAGAATGTAGTATCGGGAAGAGCGATATATGGGTTGCTTTAGCTTTGGTTATCACTTCCGTACTACTTTTTTCCGTGCGTATCTTACGTACTTTTGTTTCGATGTTGTGCCTCCCATGTCGCGGCTGGTGGTGATTGTGCTCGCTTATCGTTTGTTGAACGGCCGTGCTGGAGGTATTCTAATTTCAAAATAGTTGATATTTCGCATCTTTATTCCTATTCTATGTATATTATCTTTTATCATAGGTTTGTCATATTTTATTTTTTCTTGGGTTTTTGTTTATGATAAAACATTAATGCAATGCTGCCTCATGTCATGCCTTAACCCATCGCGTGCAGACGTATATGCAACAAACTTTATTTTTCATATGAAACATTTTTTCTAAATTTTTCAAGTTTGCTCAAATTTTTCGAAACGTAAGTTTAGCAAACTGGCGACCGGTTACTTTGTGTTTATAAGAAATTACTACAATTAACTAAAGCTTGGACTTGTTGGTATAAATCGCTTTTGTACATGAAGTTCATCTACGCTGGATGACATTATAAGGCTATCTTGTTTTTAATAATATTATTGCCATTGACTTCACTTTATTCAGTCAAAACGGTCCATTGTTAGCCTCGCCCCAGTTCCAGAGATTCCAATGCAGAACAGGTAACAATCTCTCCAGTTTTTCAATTAATGTAGCAAATGAAGTCTTAAATTAAAGCCTCCTTGACCGTACACTGAAATTAAAACATCCACGAACAGTTGTTCCGACTGCCAATTAATGCTCGGTGGGACCCAGCAGACTGCACGGCTGCAGTCGATCACAGATAGTGTCGACTATGGTGCCTTGAGTGACAGGCTTAGGTGACAGTTGCAACCCGTCCCGACCGTTCCCATTGCTGGCTAGGTCAGTGCCCTCGCAGTGAGCTGTCTGCGATTCTGGGCATCGTAAGAGACCTCCCTGGCTAGGAAATGAACTTTGGAATCCGATACAAGCTCAGTTTCATAAGCTTCCCGCCCATGCTAGTATACAAATGAATAAATTCAAATAACTTGCTGAAGTGGTCATTTTCTTGGATTCCCTAAGTCTTAGTATCTATGGCAATAGCAATAAAAGCTGCTTAGCTACACTTGCTTTGCTCAGAGCTACTTGCAGCTGGAACTTTCTTCCACTCTCTGTGTACCCGAGAAATTTTACGACTCTGCTTTGCACAAAGAAACGCTAAGCCGCGTTACGGTGTACAGGCAGGGCCCGATCTCACGGCGATTATGCAATGCAGGCACATCGCCAGTCTGTGCACGTTCGTGTCTGGGTAATCCCCCCTGTCGCTAGGTTCAATTCACTGCTATAAAAGCCGTCTTTTGTGCAGCTGTAATTTATACCATAGGCGTGGAACGGCAGACGTGCCTGCGAGGTAGTTCTTCCGTCGCACTGTGACACATTTTGTGCTTTGGGGAACATACTGAGCAATGTTCTGTTGCCTACCCACTGTATGTAAATTAGTTTCTTTGTTGTATTTCAAGTACTAGGCGGTAGATTTTTCATGCATTTAGCTTGGCAGTAACTGGGTAATAGATCTGTTGTGGGTGGTAGGTACGTGAACTGCGTGTATGAGAATTTCCCGGATTGGGTGGCTTTTATGTGTTTAGTGTAGTAATTAACCATTCACTAGAGGGCCCAGCCGTCAAAAATGACGGCTACAATTTTGTGATTAAGCTTTTTATTGTTCCGGTCCCTAGTATAGGTATTGCTGTAGTATAGGTCTCATCCCTGCAGGCCTGATCTTCCATTAGTGAAACGCAAGCTGTATAAAAATGAGTTTTGCGATAGCAAAATATCCCCTCTGCAAGATAAAGAGTGAATATCAGCTTGGAATTGATTAACCGTGAAGCTGCACTAAGAAAAATATAGTTCAGTCAAAAGAATCCACTGGAAATGCCCAGGGCTCACCGTATTGTGGATACCAACTGATTGTTGAACCTCCAGCGTCAAACATTGGCTGCGATGTAAATTCAATATAAAAAGGCGTCTGCTCAGCGTGAAGATTCAACTACTACGATATCATTCAGCAATGAAAGCGGGGATCCAGAGCCTGGGATCCAGAGACCGGAGATCCAGAGCTATATTTGTCACCGGTACCCCAAGCTATGAAATTGTATGGTATCTAAACTTGTTTTTCAGTACATGAATTTTCTCCTATTAAACTCTTAACTACGTGACGGAGAGACGGACCAACATTGGAGATAGGGAGGGAGCAAGCAAGCAAGCGACCAACAACTGTGTTTTATTATACAGTGGATGGATATAGTTCATTATTATGCTATAGTTTATTTACCAAGTTCGGGGTTGCAGTTCGACGTAAGTAATGAACTGGTGTGTTAGTCAACGCAATTCACAGAGTTCAGTGTTGTGTATGAGCCGAAACTTTTGGAATTATCTCTTTCGGTAGTCGATTTATACTTTTCAGACACCGTATGGTGCTGGATAAAGTGATATGGAGCGGTTCTAGGTTGAAATCAGGGTGCGTAATTCTAATTTTACCATTTTTTGCTGTGTTAGTGACTGATCAGAGCTCAGTACTGATGAATACGACTATAAGTTTTACTTTTGGCACTCCTATCAAGTTCACTAAAGGTCATGCTTTTATTCTCTAAGTTATTTATATCTTTATCTTGTTTCACAGTAAGCTACTCACGGGACTTTCTTCTTCTTTTTTTATTTTTATTTCTTATTTTTTTGACTACCCGTAAAATGACCGGTCATGGTCAAGTTTTCTTGAAGATATTTTACCCTCAAAAATACGAAATGTTCCTGGTTATTTTCATGGTTAACGTATTATGAACGATATGTCAATTTTAATATGAAGCACCTTTATCATATTCGATCTAATTAATATCGTAAGTCTTTGATTTCATTAGCAGCTATTCAGTAGCTTTATAAATTATGATTCTCGGAACAACTTCATAAAACCAGTTGAAGATTCTGTATCAAGAAGCAGATTCTAGACTCTTTTATTCCAAGTCGGTACAACAAGATTTTGTTTTATTAGACGACTTGTCGAGCAGAACCTTCCAATCAAGGTGAAGTTGTCATGAAGATGCTCTATACGTGTAGGAGCGACGGATACGCGCCTTCTCTCATGGTTAACTGCTCATGAACGGTACACGATTTTTAAAATTCAAACAAGGCTTTCATGAAGTTGCTCTGCATAACAGCGTATGTTACACTTCTTGTTTCATATGCGCCTGGAATGCTTAGCTCGTGTCGCACGATATGAAATCGTGGCACCTGCATCCTTGACATCCTCATCCAGCGGCCTCCTTGCCGTTCCTTCCCCGTCATGTCTCTGCCTTGTCGCTCTCTTAATCTTTTCGTCTTTGCAATTAAAATTTTTCGTTTTCGGGCTTTGAAGATCGATGGCGTTTATTATACAGATGTGCGTACGGTATACCCTAGTCAAAAGAGCCAGATGAAAAATATTACCAACTGGAGCGTTTACCTGCAATCGCTGATGCGCAAGTGTAAAATAACGCTTCTGAGCGATGGATTTCTGCTTTTATTGTGTCGCTGCGTATTACACTACGACGAAATGAAAAACGTCAACAACGAGTATATATTATGGAAGTATATATTAATCATCTCCACGACCACTCGCCGCTTTTGAGATAAATAAGTCCGTTTGATCAAATTTCGGTGTTGTTATTTTTACCAGAAGTGTTCGTCAAAGAGACGTTTGGCGATTGTTGCGTTTTACTTCTTACCTTACTAGCACAGATGATAATTTCATTTAATATATGACAAAGGTTCTGTCAATTAGTATTGTTCCTTATTTGCTGGTACCCTACGTACCCATTTTTTCAACGTCTCCCACTTCATAACAAGTCTTATGGTGAAACTCGTCTTTTTCATGAACTTAATTCATCTGTTTTGTTATATTTGAACTCGTATCACACTCTCAGTGTGAAACGGCCGCCTTGGATGCACTGACCGCCATTCTTTGCACCGATAGTTCAGCATACCTACTACCTATGACTACCTATCTATACTACTACCTATGACTACCTATCTATCTATGCCTGCATCGCAGCGGACGTGTTAATCCCTCAACGCAGTAACCCTCGCGAGTTTATACGTCAGGCTCGGGAACTCAAATGCGCGTTGCACGTTAACCCATGATTAAAAAACTAACCCAATCATAACCGTCCGACAGTTGCCGGTGTTTGCATGTTACGCAGCAAATTGAAAATTATACTTCAGAAGCATAAAATCCCTTAAGGAATTAAGTAGACCTAAAGTGTACAGCTTTCGAGTGGCCCGAAATGCAGACATTGACTGCTATTGTTTCTTATATTTTGTTGAATTTAGCAATTGCGACTCATATGCACGTGTCTGATATGACATCGTTTGCGAGTGAAAAAAGGTTTTTCAATCACATTAGTTCATGGCCAGTATAACGAAGCGACACAATCAGAGCAGAGGTCACGACACTAATTCACGGAACTGCATGCGCATTTGGTAGTCACTTTACCCAATTGCATCTGGAGTCTATAAAGGTCAGATATTTTAGTTATATTCAGTTGAACTGGCATAGCTGCTTAGAGCAGAGAAATCTCTTGGTTTGCGTTATTTCGCCTGCCAGTTCGAGCAGTTTTATGACATTCGCCTCACGTTGGAATTTTTTGTGAATAATAAAGAACTGATCTAGTCCTGTGAAGCACGGATCTCTATTTTTCTTCTTCCTTCTTCCCTCATCCAATCCTACAGAACCGTGCATCGTCTTGGAAACTCGGGTAGTTAGTAAATTTTGCGTCGTATTTTGTTAATAAATTATAACTTTTTTACTCCCAACGGAGCGCTTCTGCTCTGTTGGCATTCCCGCTTTTGTGAGTAATTGCTCAGAGCGCCCTTCTCACTGGCAGTTTTTCTGTGATCGCATTCGATTGTCTGGGTGGCGGCGCCGACCTTGCCATTCTTTTTGTCTCCTCGCGTTCCAATGATTTTCATAGGCCTGCTATTGCCTCCGACCTGACATTTTGTGGTATCGCGACGAATGAAACTTTACGGTACTTTTGCCACGTGTTATGCGCAGGTTGTCCTAGCAATTTGCACGTAGACAAGTGCGTAACTTATTTCACACATAGTAATCCCAGCCGGTGTACAACTAAGCACATTGTGTGTATCACAACAGCAGATCTGCAGCATATTGCATTCAGCTCTGTGATGTGTAGCGTAACTGCGATATAGCATTTTTTATTTCAATATTGTCATTAGATTCCTAGTCCCAAAGTTGCGTTTCATAAGTAATGCGAGCTTTTTTTTTGGACGCAACGATACACAGCAGCGCTTTCAAAAACCAACTGGGCCAAGTTGAAGTGGTGCTAGCTCCAGAGCGCGCCCAGTCTGTCGCCCCCGAGCTGCCGGAGAGTTAGGATGTACTGTATATTTCCAAGAACACGATGCTGAGGTTACGTACCTCGGCGTGATGGATCGTTCCGTGGATCAGAGTTACGGCATCAAATTTTGCGTTGAACTGGGGAAGTCCGCCACTGAAACGTTTCCGTTAAGTTAACAGGCCTTTAATTGGGAGTGAGCGTTTGCCCAAATCACAAGTTCTCCGACTGCACAAATCGTTGAAGGAGGGCCTAGAGGAGATATCCGACGAACTTCGTAATGGACGGCCACAGGGCCTTCCTTGTCGACGGTTTCTCGCTAGGTCCCGCACCCCATTGCGTTTTCGACCTCACTAAATTTACAGTCCTGACCTGACTCCCCTAGATTAAGTCTTTTTGTTTCCTCGCTTAAAGGAGCCTGAAAGGGTAACATTGGGACGCGACTGAAAACGTCAAGGCTGGTTTTACATCCAGCGGGAGACCTTCCAGGCCTGCAAACTCCTCCTCCAGAAAGGTATCTATGAAAGAGGGTGCTTTTTCATAACTTTTTGTTAGCTGTACTAATACGTTTCATAAATGAGTTTTTCGAAGTTTGATTCTGGATCGCACCATGTATGTGCATGAGTTACCAATACGAGCGCCCTAGTCTATAATGAATGTCCTTAGTCAGGTATAAAAATACACGCGTTTCATTGCAACTTGAACTTGGTGAAATCATTAACTACGATACAGATCGTAGTTACAGCATGTAGCTGTAGGGTACTGTTAGGCTCGTTCATCCTGCATGTTTTACCCCTTCAGGGCTGCCCAACTTCTTCACGACATTGGGGGCCGTTCACTTTGCACTGAACGTTACCGAGGAGGCCCTACTTAGTTATGCAAGGTTAAATTAAATTAGCTAAGTGTGCTGCACTGGTTCTGTGCAGGGCCTCTTAGCAAAAAGAAAAAAACTGCTGTTCAGCAAGGGAGGGAAGAGTCCGTAGTACTTTGATAGATGGTTCCGCCTTCAAAATGCCTTTATTTCGTGTCATTTTTGCATTGTGCGTTCTTCGTGCTTTTTTGTGTGTTTTTGTTGTATCTGCTGTTCCGTTTATTTTTTTGGTATATTGTACCGTGCCTTCACGCTTAGAGTACGATTGTGTTATTTTATAGTCAATATTCTACCCTCTGACATCCACGAGGACCATTCGGTCCCTCTCCAAATTCTGCTGTTCTTTCGAAAACTGATTTTTAATTTAGATGATGGAGAGTCAACGATGAACAGGATAGTACTGCCATCTTCACACTCCTATCCAAAATGTTTTGTTATGTCCTTCTTGCATGAATAGTGTTCATGGACGTTGATTCATTTTGGGGACTCCGTCATGGATGGGTTTCACGTATGCTCGAGCTCCGTACTTCTATAGACACAATGCTTGCCCTGTTTTCCGTCTTTAAATCCCCTTTAGTACTGGCCAGGCAGGCTTAAACTTATATAGATGATAATAATGAACAGGCTGAGCAGGGCGCTTCTGTATTACCTAGCGTGCAGGTATAAAACAACGGCCATGGCCTAAATTAACTGCTGAGGAACTCTTGTATCATGGAGCACCCTGGGCTGTGTCTGCTACCGCCAGTATTTGATCATGAGACCAAATGCGGGCCACTGCCTCTGCAAATCTGCACGACGCCAGCAGCAGCAGCTCGTAAGTGTGTTTGCGTTGATTTTGTAGCGTAGGATGTTTGTGCAGTGAAGTGTTCAGAGAAGCCATCCTTGGCTACCTGTAGGATGAAGTGAACCCTACGCCTCAGCTAAAACTTGGTACCTTGTTCGGGTTTGTAGGTGTGTTTGATTGCCTCATTTGGACCGAGATAATCTTATCGGTTTAGCTTTATGAAGCTTGAAGTTCCAGTCCCTTGCGTTCTCTCCACCCCTTTAGTCTAGATCGAGTGTCAGCTGTAACCAGTACTACGAACTCATGGAAGCCAAACCGATTGGCTTCTTGCGATCCTAGTGAGCCAGTCGAATACCTCTTTGACATTTCTACACTAGAAGAATGCACAGTTATTTTCCTAATAATTCAAAAAGGCACCAGTTGAAAGTTGTAAAATAATTGAATATTGAAGAAAGGAAGACTGTCCTGCGTTTAGTGATTAACATTGGTAATTGTATAAAGAAACCAGAAACCGATGCGTAACGGTTGAGTCTAAGGTGCGAATAGTTTACCAATTCCTATTTTCCATTCGATTCGTGCACCCAATTACGTTATATATTTCTTCAATTATGCCTCCCTTTCGTTCATGTACGAGTTTCCTCGTGTCGGGAATACTTCACACGGAGTACGTACTACATGCATTCAGAGTCTTGCTTCGCCATATCTCTCTTTGCCCGACTTACATAGATTTATCATGAGGTACAACTTATGTGGATTCCAAAATATTTGATGCAGGATATTAGTCTCTGATGCGGAATTATTCTACGATAACGTAGGTCGTACTAATTACTTTAATAATTTTCTTTAGAGTTCATTAGTGTTTTTGTTTAGTTAAGATTTTACCCTTCATTGTGTGTTATCTAAGTATCGAGGTGGGATTTTTCCCAAAGCAACTTGTGGAAGTCTTGCAGATAAAAGGGATTTTCCCAACACATGGACGCTACTTCTTCTACTCGTAGCGATCGACAGCTCTGCTCAGCTCTACAGCGGGGCCTGATGTTGTAGATCTGTTGTGTTTATACTCCTACAGTATCTGGGCATCATTATGCTAATGGGGATGTTTTTTTCCAACAAAGACTTTTTTTTCGTTTACTTTTTTGTTTTGTCCTGAAATAATAATAAAAAAAACTTGAACTTCTGGGTCAGTGGGGAAATTACCTATGTTGCTCAAGAACGATTCAACGAATGTCATATAACCTATCTTATGAACACTCTTATTTTTGATCGAACGATTTTATTTTGTTGATGCATGATCAAAATACTCAAAAGATACGTCATTCTTTCTTAGCGATTCCAGTCCATGTTAGCATGAAAACTTTCAAACGATGCCAATCATTCCATTGCGATTGTTTGAGCTCTTTATGTTAATTAATAGGCTAGCCTCCTCACACAAGCCTCTCATCCGCTACCTCAAGTAGGTACTGGTGTATCGTTTTCTAGAGCACATCTCTCTTTCTTCATCTTCACTTGCGTTCGAACGTCGTTTACAAGTCCAGTGTTTCGCTGTGTTGATGTCCCAGTATATTATTTTGCAGACTAGATCTCCTCTACAGCCCAGACTACATCTCGTCTACAGCCGAGTTAGATACTCGGAGGCGTGTTGTCATCACGTCCTATATAGCCGAACTACCACAACCTGAAGGAGGTTACCGTAGCCCGAAAAGTGATCATGAGAGCGTTATCTGTAGATGAGCGGTGTAATCTTTAGCTTATTGGGATCCCGTGTTAATCGAAAATTTGTAAACAGAAGCTGAAAGTAATTAATATAAAGTCAACTAATCATAAAATGAAGTCTGACGTCCCGAGCGTCAGATTTCATTTTATGATTAGTCGACATTATAGCTATTTATTGTTTGAAGTAATTGATCTAATTTACATATTTTGGGGTACGGAGTTTCTTCGTCACTCATTTGTCTACTTTTCGTTTCGCAATCGTCATAACCACTTTTCGGGTTTTCATTGCCACGCAATTAGTGAGCGGCATGGTCGCCGAAGCAGCACTGGTAACTCAGGAATGGTGATTACAACCCGTCTCAAGTCTCGCTGTCTCCAGTCCCCCGAGTTGATACTCTGGAGTTCCACAAGGTAGCGTACTTTACCCACTTCTGTTCATAAGTTACATCAATGATCTCGATATATATATTTATATCCGTAGTAAAATCAGTAAATTTGCGGATGATACTAAACTATGTCATCCAGCCAGGAAAAGAGCTGTGCACCAACCAGAACTTGACCACCTCATAGAATGGAGCATAACGTGGCAGATGGGCTTTAATGTCGTCAAATGATCAGTAATGCACGTAGGACCGGAGAACCCCTCAAACCGATTGAAATTGAACGGGGTATAATTGACAGCGTGACTTTGAAATAGGCTAACTATTGCAAACAAACTCACAATCAGCAAGTTGACAAGAGTATGAAAATGGAAGCAGAGTACTGGGATTCATTACCAGAAATTTCGAATACAATTCCAAGGACATCATCATTCTCTTGTACAAGGTGCTAGTGCGCCCACTTTTAGAATCTGCTGTTCAATTTTGGTCGTCACATCTGTGCAAAGATATCGATAACGTGGAGAGAATCCAACGCAGAGCAGCGATATTTGTGCCTCAGCTGCGAAATGATGCAAGTCATAAGAGTATCGCCTACAAGAAGTGGGACTGATCTCTTTCAAGCAAAGACGACTTAGGGGGTAACTAATAGAAACATTCTAGTATTCCGGTGGCTTCAACAACGTACCTACAACTGGGCTTTTTGAAAGAGACGTTAACGATCGCCGACGAAACAACGGTCAAAAACTCAAGCATAAAGCTCGAAAAACAGCCTTAGGCCAGCAGTTCTTTACGTATTTCATAGTGAACATTTGGAATAGACTCCCCTCCGAAATTATCGGTGCGGAGACAGCCAACGCGTTTGAAAATCGCCTGACAAACATTGAGAGAGACACCCTCCACAGCTATTGCTAAGAACACCTCCATGAGTCACAAACTCTTAACGGCCAAAACTTCAAGGCCACCTTGATCCATAATCTTCTCTCTTTCGCCCCAACTAGGTTGACGACTCTAAGCTTCGCACATCTTCGGCTATACATAAATCGTGCTTGCGTGCATGCATGATCGTCTCTTTGATGAGATTCTTCCCTTTTTTTCCCTCAGTCACCCATATGATATTGACATACTGGCAATAGCTCATACAGGGCCGGAGCGTGAATCCCGGCAACTATCTAGGAAATGGCGTGCTGGTCCGTCTACTGCCGCCTATCGAATCTAATCTCTACTCTTTTGCCACGATATGCTTACAAGTCCCAAGTCGTGCTGTTTAAAGTCCCAATGTAATTTACGAGGCCTATCTCTCTATACATGGTAGCTGTTATTTGCATACAACTCCTGTGATACTGCTTCATTTCACGTCCATTGCAATTCATAATTTAACAGAGCTCATCTCTCTGCTATAGCTCCCCCCTCACCTTCCCCTAGGCACACGCAGGCAATCTCGATCATACCTCCATGGTCTTGATGCACTGCCGTGATCGTTCGTGATCGTAGACTGTCAGGCTGCAGTAACGCGTGACGCGGAGCTTATCTTATATCTTGTTTTGCTGCAGGCGTTGCCACGCTTTGTTGCTTAGGGTACATTACACCGAAAGTTTTTACTTTTTTATACCAGTTTGAAAAATTTTAGAAATGGAATGGCCATAGCATTGCCATTTTCGCTACTGACCGCAACGTGTCTGATTAACTTTTTATTTCTATTATAGTGCCTTTTTTCCGAACACCGTGCATGATGGCATGTCAAGTAGCCGGTCCGATTAATTTATTCTTTGAAGTTAGTGCTGAGCTTACTGAAGGTAAGCGACAAGTAGTGTAACTAAAATGAATTTTTATGGACTCTTGGATATCTTGGTCAGTTTTTGCATCATTCTGTCGTAGGCGTTTCAGGAAACAATTTGTTATGCTTACGCTTTCGTTTCACTAGCTGTTGGTGAAATGGGATTTTGGTGTTTTGTCAAAGTTTAATTACTATTCTAAACGTGTTTACTAGATCTTAAGGAAACATAAAATTTTAATAAACTTTCTGCGGCCGGTGTTAGTAAAACTTGAAAAAGCAGAATTTTGACGAGTGATAGGTTAAGTTGGCTAAATAAATCATTGGCAGGCTTCGGCCGGTGCAAGCAGTTCGCGGAAAAACAGCATTTTTGCCAAGCAATAGGTTAACTAGGATAGACGGATCATTGCCTACCTTTGTCTATTTCTAGCAATTCGTGAAAAAAGCATAAAAAAAGTATTTGAGGGCCGTAGGATAACTTTCTTAACTGGTTACCTTGGCCAGCTGTGGCCGGTGTTAGCCCTGCGCCAGGTTGAGTGTAGCATATTTACGGATGGGGGAGCCGACGTTTAGCGTCCTCCGTAAAAGATGTTTATAGCGATGTTCTCGAGCGCAACCAAAATTTTGGTTTGGGTGTTTTCAGAAATAAATCCTGTGTTAAACTGATCAAGGCACTGATTGCAGTTTGCTGAAATCAAAACGCAGTGAGAGGTAATATAAACTTGATTACGACCTCATGAAAAGAGGGCCTCACAGTAACCAGGTTGAGTCCGTGTATAATTGTTGCAGTTGGAAGAGTTGAACGCTTCGACGCTTGTTGTGCAAGTCGTCTGTAAATTCTCTGGAATGGAATGTAAATAATTTGGCAAGAAACACTAGAAGTTCGTGTTTTTGTAGCGCCTCCGCATTTGTATGAGTCCTGATTGTTGTTCTGGTACGTTGAAGTCCTTTTCCTGTGTAAATCTTTAACCGAATTCGTTCTGCATTTGACTGAATGCTCGTTGATGGAAATAAAATGAATTTTGAACGAAATGGAATTTGGTTTATTATCGAAAAGAAAGTATCACATGCCCCCTATTGTTTCTCTCTTTACACTGTAGTTGTGTTTTGTGAATCTAAAACAACCTATTCACTCACTCTCAGTCGTTAGCAGATTTCTCTGAGCCGTCCCAGAAGCTAAAACTTTAAAAACAGCTGTTAGCTTTTAGGATAGCCAACAATGCTGTTAGGGTTAACCGTGGACTTTGGTCCAATTTCAGTGGGTGGTAAAAAACATGCCAAAGGAACGGTATAAAAAATGCTGCTAG
Source organism: Parhyale hawaiensis (assembly GCA_001587735.2). Classification (NCBI taxonomy): domain Eukaryota; kingdom Metazoa; phylum Arthropoda; class Malacostraca; order Amphipoda; family Hyalidae; genus Parhyale; species Parhyale hawaiensis. The sequence continues at coordinate 38,543,695 of LQNS02278125.1, read as the reverse complement.
CAGATCAAAAATAGTTGTGGACCTGATCTTTGTATTATCATGGGTCCTTATTTTTTATGCTTTTAGCAACTGAATTCTTGTATTTTATACTACTGCTCTGAGCATGGCTCGCTACATACATAGGTACAGTTCTACGGTGCAAATAATATTATGTGCCAATTTGAAAATTTAAGGCAAAATAGCCCATTTCATCCAATGGTCTCTTGTATACACCTCTGCCCTGTGCCTCATACCGAACGACTGGGATGTTACGATCATATAATTATGAAAAATATGTAGGTTATCATTATTTTATTTTGCCAGCATATAAATTGTGTTTATAAGTGTGTGTGTGTGTGTGTCGTGATTAATTTCTGCATTTGATTCACAAAACAAATTTCACGTAAAATAATTTATTTTCAAAGTCTTTCGTTAAGGATTTTTTTAATCATTTTTATCCTTCTCATCACAGTCTAAGTTAGTGCAGTGCCTGGAGCTATTCTGTCTGCTCCCGCTTGCGAACGTCCTCTTTCTTTCCCAATTTTTGACTTACAAGCAACCGTAATTGCTTCCTTCTATCGTAATTGCACTGCGATGTAATTTTTTCCCCCGATATCGATGCCCTGGTGATCCGTCCCCTGGTCCTCGTATGTAATTTCGGCAGTGTCGCCTCCGCGTTACGGCACTGCCACCATCAATCATTCGATATGGCCTGAATTTCGGTAGTTTTTTTATGGCAACCTTGGTTCTTGATTGCCATTTAGTATTCCTGCGAGCCTGAATTTCAATTTTTCTTCCTAATCCGCGAGCGGGCTCTGTCCGAGGCCTGATTGTAACGTACGTAATAAAAACCTTGGTATTTAGTCATGCGGTTACTCGTGCAACTATGACCAAATTGCTGGTTCTCACCAACATGCGGCAACCAGGTTCGTATCCACTGCAGGTTATGTGTTGCCGGTAATATTGCTACCGTGGATATTGTTTTGTCGTATATGAATCCAGAGGAAAGTTGATCAAAATTCAGTAAGTCTATAGACGACTTAATTGCGGTAACCGTTTTTTTTTATTATTTTATTTGTACTTTTTTGAACTCCTGGAGTTTGAAAACAACTCCTATGATACCGTAATGTTTATATATATTTACTTCTAGCTTTACCTCTTTACTGGTCAGATGATCTCAGGGTTTCGTTACCTTCAGTGGGGTAGGATAAGCCGTGGGCCCTCATATAGGGTGCCCTCAGGGGCATATTGTGGCGGGCCATATCCCTGCCACAATATGTTTAGGCATCACGCACCCAAGGGTCCCGAGTGCCTTATCCGCAGGGGATGTTGCATCTGGCCGCAGCTCCTGCTGATGAGGTTAGTATTGTAAAGTTAGGTAGGTTCTCTACTTTCCTCTTTCTGTTCCGTGAGGTGGGGCGTCGATCGAGATAGCCGACCTGGTACGCGGGACATCTCTAGTCTCTCTCGTGTGGAAGGACACAAAAGGGGCCCACCACTTGAGTGTCTCCTACTATACTTTGCGCCTTGTTTCCCTGCCCGTAGTAGCGCACGTGGCCACCAGTAACTTCTCTGTTGAAACGCCTTAGTTGCGGCTACGGAGGTTAAACAAAATATATAACCTCATATAGGGTTAGGATTAGTTACGTTTACTTGGTCACTCCTTGTCGCGGAGATTCACACCCCATAGGACCTGTCAGTTTACTATACGTGTAGCTTTAGTGGCCTTCGGGACGTCTCTCCATCGTACCCACTTTGCTTCCAAGTTCCTTCCTTCTTCGTACTCTTCCAGGTGATGCTTCGTTCCGTTCTTCCTCTTCTTTTCTGACTTGCTGATCCATTGTGAGAACACTTTCATACATGAGTTATATATTTATGTGTATTTTCTCTACGTCCCTTTTTTGAAGCGCCATTTGTTGGGTCTAAGGAAACTAAACCACATAACGCATATTTGTCCTTGTTCTGGACGGTATTGACAGTGATATGCTTGCGATATCACTAGTGCGTTCACTGGATACAGAACACCATTCATTCATTCGACCTTCACTTTCAGGTAGTATTTAATAGGGACAGTAATGAGTATAGATACTCCCATGCATATCTTCATCCTATAGGGTCATTCGTGTCTCCTGTTTATGACGAGGTACGAGAATACTACATTCTCAGTGGTGATTTTGTATCACCTTGGGATAAGTTACTGTAGTTTGTTGCAGTTACTATCAGACTGAATACACAAAAAAGCACTAAAGCATGCCTGGTTTTATTCAGTCACCACTGAACGCTTTTCTCTTGTCTCCGTTGTCACACTAATTGCCGCATGCAGGCACTATAACCATTGATTTACATTATACACGCCTCATGCGGCTGTATCAACTGCTACGAATACTGCAGGCCCGCGTATCATACTAGCAAGTCTGCTGAGCAATATTCATTCCACATTGTTAGGAGTTCATTCTTCCAAGTTAAGCCTACCACAATTCTTTTCATGCATGCCTTGCCTACCTGGCCAAGGTCTCTAAAATGTATGCTCAGTCGAGATAAATGCAATTTACGCTTCAAATTCGAGTCACCGCGATTAGATTTGCTTGGCCATTTACTCAAGGACATCTAGATCTTACTTGAAATGCACCCCTCCTTAATTCTTCTAAAATTCAGGCATAACTGATGCCCGTGACGGGCACCACCATATTTGCATCCTTAGTTTTGGTTCTTTGTAGTCTTGAGTGAATTAAGTTTGGTACTTCGTTAGCCTAATGTTATTCGTTCTTGGAGATAGTTCAAGGAATGAAAGTTGGATTAACAAGCAAACTCAGATCCACTGAATTCGGTATTTCGTTGGTCAAATCCAGTTTGTTCCTGAAAGCGGTTCACTAATGCGGGGTAAGCGAGCTATCTTTCATAAAATAATACATGTCACTAGTAGGGCGTTTGCAGCTTTCATGTTTTCAAATTTTATTAGCCGTCTTTTCTAGTTACGTTCCGAGTTATGGATCTTTAGAGCAATGGCGTCACTTAGAGCAATGGCGTCACCGCTAAGGACGTGCTTGCTTCGTCCATTTTGAACAAGATAATCTAACCTTATGTTCTTTAACTTGTACAGAATCTCAATATTGAGTGCTGCAGTTGCCGCACTGAATCGAGCTTCAAGCATAATCGCAAACTGATATCGCTAGATTGAGTTTCCTGTCGTCTCTAGCATGATTGGTTTGAAGTTCCGAACGTACTGAAGCTAGTCGGATTAGCTTATTTCCCCGGAGTGGACGATGCCCGAACATCTGTTATGGGGTATCATAGTCCCGTCTTGTGCTCTAGAGTATGCCTTGCCCGCCACCCAATCAAGTGCTCTGTGATGTAGAATGCATCCTCAAGGACTGCCTAAACTCTGGTAATTAAGAACTCCGGTAATTAAGAACTCTGGTAATTAAGAACTCCGGTAATTAAGAACTCCAATAATTAAGGGCTCTCTGACAACCACGATCACTTCTGGAGTTTTTTTGGTGACGTGTTTCTTTTATATTTTGAGTGTGATTTAGTTCAATCTTTATTTGAAAATGGTTTGTTTCAATTGTTTAGAAAATATTTTGATTTATTTAGTTCACATTATTTTCCAAATTAGGGTTTTGTTTTTCTTTGTTCATGTATAATATAGGCTGGGCAAAAAGAGTTTTTGCTTATTCATGGACGGTGATACACCTTATAATATATTCTTCTCTATACATCAGAATATGATTTGATAAAAACTTACTGATTATTTTCTGAACATTTGCTTCCCAATATGACAGGCGTGTTTCCCACATTTTTGAAACATATTTATTTGCCTCTATATAGTTGCTTCTTAAAGAGCTTCAGTTATTGCTGCTTGATTTGGCGCTCTGGCATCGTGATGAAGAAAAACGGCGCGTCATTCATGCGGTCCCTGGCAAGTCATGTAATTGTTTAGTGCTAATTGAAATCCGAATTAGAAAATTGAGAAATTGTGTGCGTGTTTGTCGTAATATCCTGTAAATATTTTAGAATGATTCTTATATCTGATTCGGTATCTATAAGTTTCTTTTCCTATGGTTACGTGTTGCGATATGTAAAAACAGGATAGCTGAAACATTATGTATCATAAGCTTAGCAATTTCCAGTAAGTTCGTATTTGTACCGCTGCATTAGTGTTATATAATTCATTTAGCAAAACTGCTTCCACTGAGGTCTATGTGGCGTTGTCGATGAGGTACTTTCATCGATCTTCCATGCGTAAACAGATCCAAACGTGGATATATTATTACCATGTACATACAGCTACGTATTTCTTCCTAGACCGGACTTATCTTACATCTTTCTTTACAATAGTTTTGGATTTTTTAAGCGATTGAGAATTTTTTTTTTTTAACACTGGTATCGTCTAACTTTCTTTTTCTTGTTGTTTTCTCGAAATTATAGCTACATGATGTAAGTACTCCATAGTGCGGTATATGCTATCTGAATGTTGTTTTCGTCGATACCATCTAGACAATAGTTTTTCTCTTGACTTTCTAGATGAATGTGTCTCAGTATTTCTTCCCTAAAATTTCATTGTGTGTCTTATAACCGATTTTGTTGCCATTTTCATTTTGGTAAAATGTCTTAAAATACACTGTGACAACACGTATTATATTTCCAGCTAATTAAACAAGACTATTAGATTTTATCTGAAAGCCAATGTTAAATACTCTTTTAAGGAATTCATAATTAGAGAGGTGAAAAAAATATTTTATTTTCTAACGTAGCCAAACCAGCTTCGCTGTTTGCATGTGGACACGTGCCCTAGCATTTATTCTTAATACACTATTCTCCTAAGCTGTTGTACATTTGCGTGTGTTACATTTCGTGTTCCTTTTATGATCAGAGCCATAGTCTCACAAAGGCAAGCATGCGATAAATTAATTTTTGGCGCATTCCCCAGTCCGGTTCTGGAGCTCGCCAACTGTAATGTAGTTTGTGATTACAGTTGTTGCATTTTGTCTCTAATTAATTTCAGGAATGATGAAATCTCGAACCTTGGGCACATTTTTCTTCCTGGAACTAGTCAAGGGAAGACAGTATAGAGCCTGTGAGCGAATGTTTTTTTTTTGCTTTCTGCCTATACTCATAGTTATCATTTATCTATATTATACTCAATTTACCTATGTGTGCTAATGCTATCACAAGTGTGTTTTAATTCAAAGTCTGTTCCATAAATAAGTTATCTATAGAATCGTAAGGCGTCGAGAGGTTTCCCGGCTATATTGTGTTGAATTTATGTCACACTTATTAAAGGAACTTAAAAGAGTAAACGAACGCTCTAGACCTCGATTGAAATTTTTCGGCGAGCACCTCCATATCTAAAGGAGGTAGCATCGCATAATGCAGGCTATTTGCCTGAAAATGTTCAGGTGTGAATGCTCCGTGCCCCCTAGCTGCCCTATCTCTCAAAAAGTTAAATAGCGGTGTTGGACACCCTGTAAGTTTCCACGGCGATGTAAAGCTATTGGATACCACTAGTATGAAGAACCTTGAACAAAGGCGTTCAATCCTACAGCTTGAAACGTTATAGTTTGCTTATTTGGATATTTTAGGATCCAAAAGTACCAGTAGGTCGTTACGCGTCACAACTCTGACTTGGTTTTAATTTAAAGTACTTTTGTTCAATCGAATAAGCGTACCTTTTCTCAGTGTTTATCGGCGGTGTTTATATGATTTATTCGAAAACATTTGAGTACCAAATGTAACTAAAATATGAGAGTGAGACTCGTAAGTCGTGTCACTTGAAATTACACGTTCACTTTTACGACGCATTATTTTGGTTACTTAATGGCAGCCCATGCATGGTATTGCAGCTTCATCTTCTAAAATTTATACCAAAGCATAACTGCCCTCCCCCACTCTAGCCTTTTTCTGAACCACACCTACCCATGAACTTCATTTTTATCGAATAGAAGAACTCCTCCCCTATTGAATCAACGTCTTACACGACGAATGATTGGAGTAAAATATAAAAAAGAATAAAGTTCCTAAGAACGTTGAGGTGAAAATGCAAGGTAATGCCACTTTTGAAAACCATGTGGCTAGAGATACAACAGTAGGCCAGAAATTGAGCTGATGAAAGCTTCGAACTTTTTCGTGACGAGCATTGGACATAATGCTCACCTTATGGAAATAACTGGTACTGCTTTGCTTTGAACACGGTGCACCTCTTTGGATACGAAGCAAACGAAAAGACCTAGAACGCCTAAAGATTATACAGAAATCATTCACTACTAAAATTTGAGGCATGCGAGAAATAAACTATCACAGAAGATTTACCCAACTTCAAATGTACTCAGTTCAATCTTGAGTCGAGCTCTTCACAATTCTATATGTTTGAAAACTTTTTGAAAGTTTTACGGTCAGCACAAACGAGCAGATTGATGCAGACACTCAGACCGTATTGCATGGTCGCATTTGTGAAGTTTGAGTTTCGATTAGAAATGCCGGCGATGCAGTCGCAACGAAATATTTTTATACACCTTTACCGTTTGGGGCGCTAGTATGCGCAACACATGCCCGTTATATATGAAATACCCCTTGCATCGACGCTGTAAAGTTTAAAAAAAACTTGCCGGACTCATACTTGCTAACTGCGTTAAGTAAATCAACTGTGAGCGCTAAAGTGCAAATGTGAAGGTAAATCACTATACTAGCCCCCTGGCTGTTGACAACAAGACTACATGTAGCATCATCTTTGCAAAAGACGAATGAAGTGCGTTACGCCACCTGGACCTCGTCCGCAGCACTTCAAATTAAGGTATCAAACGGGGATATATACTCCATGCTTGGTAGCAGCTTTATATTTTCATAAAAGAGCAACCTAATATTTAGCCCCTCCCCAACCTTCTCTTCCGCTCTTGCACCCATAAAATTGATGTTTATCTAATACAAAACTTTGTTGCTATTCTGTTCAGAAGCATCAGCGAGTCACACTTGAGAGGCAGGGCTCATAAAAGAACGGCGACACACAGATCTGATCTCCATTTTACGTTTCTACCTCCTTTCTTTCATTCAGCAGGCAAAAATTATCTCGAACAAATTGCGTTTCACGTCGGAAACTTCACGGCTAAAGCATACATTTAACGTGTCGAAACGACCCATAAGGAAATGTAGAATGACCTCCCGTAGCTATTTCGGCCACTTTTTTTGTGATCAGTCGTGCAGCTAAAACAAGTAAACATGAAAAGCTGGCACTGAACGATACCGTTTCTCTACTGTTTTTACTACAAAGCCTCTCGTGCATTTCGTTTCTTCCTTAATTCTCCAACTTGCTTCTCAAATTGACTTTTTTGTGATTGCTTAGGCTTTAATAACAGGCGCAATTTTCTTTACGGCCACTCGGCATTCCACTGTTTCTTCCTTGTCTTACGGTCAATTTTTTATCCGTTACTTACATTCTTTCGGGACGGAAAAGCGTAGCTCGCGTTTGAAATGCCAGCCCTTGCGGGTGAGGTTGGCACGGAGCCTATATAGCATACGCCAAAGTTCACTGCTCCATAAGAACGTGGGACAAGGCCCCACGGCCGTGCTCCGCTGCCTCACGTTCTCCCATTATATGCCGCGCCGGAAACTGCGTCCTGCATAATTAATCAGGCCGCAGTGCATGCGTTTCATTAGCTGTTGTAGCAGGCCAAGATGTTTTTGTGGCTCTGGTACGTACTGCGATCAGTTCGATTGGTATGATTGTGTTTCATTGGGCCACTCTACTCGATAGGTCAGCGTGCCGATACGTTCGATTAGCTAACGCCCAGTCGTTGATTAATTACGGCTGCTTATTTTCTTGTAAGAGCGACATGCTGAACTTCTTCGCTGCAAAAGCTCTGCTTTTATGAGAGTGTATTTTGCAAACTCTTATTCTAGAATATACTGGGTGTCTAAAAAAAATGTTATATTTTCCATGGGCTGCCGGTTCAATATATTATAATTATAGTTAGGAGTATGAAATGTTTGCGTTTTTAAGATACATTCCCAAAATATAACCTTTTTTGGACAACCAGTACTTTTCGTTATTCATCATAACTCATCTGTTTCAAGTTAAGAATTAATCATACCGGGCAAAACTATGAGCTAACTATTGGGTAATGTTTTCAGAGCGCAAAACAACGACTGGTGCTGTGCATCAAAATTTGATGCGTCGAGAGATACCGTCAGATGTACGTCGGTCAGATAATTCCCTGTTCTTCTATGAATTTTTCGTTGCGACGGGCACGCTTCACCTTCTTGATCTCTGCACGAATTCCGTGCTTGCATGCATGGGAAGTGCCGTACTTGAGTGTTTTTTTTTTTTTGTTCGCTCGGGGAACGTCGATCCCGACCCTTTTCAAACTGGGCATAAACTCTCAGCTGTGTATACTTGGAGATTCTTGTAGTGCTTATCGCGGTGCATTATTCCCTTTTTTTCACCTGAAATTGACTACATTCCTAGAACTTTTAGTATTCAGTAAATCAATTCCTGGATCTTAAATGGCCATTAACAAATAGTAAATTATGAAAATGAATTTCATTGTTGAATCGTCGAAGCTGCGACTTCGGTAGTTTACTTGGAGATATACTGATGTTAACTGTAACGGTGTTAAGAACTTTGCCATTTTGTTTTGTTCTCACCTATAGCCATCGTCTGTACAGGGGCTACTCGTTTCGCTTGAAATGGTCGCTACATGTTCTTTCTACCCTGTTATGTCTTTGATCTCTATTATTGTGGATACGAAATCTTTAAGTTTAAATGTAACAACACGCTACTGCTTCTCTTGGAATATTAAAACACGTCCAACGATATCGTTTCCTCGAATAAATAATTGTGTAAGATCTAGCTACCTCAAAGATAACGCTTTTTGATTCGCAGAATTAGGATACCTTATTTGACCCACGTGTTGACAGCCCCATAATTGCAAATGCGGCTGCAGAGCATTTGGCGTTTCTAAAAATAATAATAAATTCCTTGTCTACTTCTCCCTGCAGTGAATATTGATCCAGATATAACTGCTGCATTTAGTAAATACCAAAAGAAAATGTGAACCGAGCGCTCTTTGTGTGGAATTTATTAGTATGCCGGACGCTTCTCCGTAGCTTGAAATTTACCCTCACGTTCAGTACAGTCGTTGAAGGATAACAGTTGTCACTTTGCCCTTAGTGTATTACCTCGAAATATCTCGGCTGTTGTTTGGATATTTTGAACATCCTACAAAAGATCCGTGGCGTCATATACGCGTGCAAGCGGAAGTTGTAAAAAATTTTTTCAGTTATATAGTGCGTATATACCAATTATTTTCAATAATCCCAGCACGGATCATAATTAAGTGCGTAATTAACCTGAAAAATTGCATTCGATTTCATTTTGCAATGTCAGATATAGGCAAGTTAATTATACCTAGGATGGAAAGTGTCTCAAATAGTAATTGCATGCTTAAATTTATCCTGAACGAAGAAAAATTTGTTAAATGATTTTATGTAGAATAATGGCTATTTGCTCATGAAATTTCACCTCAAAAACAGAACGTAGGTTGCTGGGTTATTTATTTAGTTGCAAAATAAAGATCTAATCTGACAGGCAATATTCAAAAATGTTCTGTTGTTGGACTAAGAACGCCGCTGACTGTTCATTGCTGCCTGTTCTAATATCGACCTATAAGGGCGCTCGACTGTCCGACGCATCGGTCCAGTTGCACCTACAATTACCTGCAAAACCTACAATCATGTCATAAGATGAAATTGAAATTAATATTCATGAGGCAAATGTTACATCATTATTCATGGTAGACGCTGGTAAGCGGGCTCCCTAACTAGTGATCGGTAGTTATTAAACTATCAGCCAGAGCTATAGCTTTGTTGATGTATGTAGCCAGATAGCACGTGATGATCAGGCTTCGCGATAGTCTAGTTTCTATGTTTACGTGATTCAAGTCCGATGCGTTAGTGCGTCAATGTCTATGTAAAGACTCTAGGCCTCACGCCAGCATAGTTTTTCTGTTTATACTATTCGATTTTTGTATTTTTTATTGAGAAATCTTACAAGCAGTCGACGTTATTAATGCATACTCGCTCGTATAGAAATCGATTGTTTTCGTTAAAAATATTCGATTGGAATGCGAGCGATGACCAGCTCTCCCGCCGGTGTATGTAGATTCTGTGTTCCCATGATTGGATTTCGACGCACCAGTGCGTTCGTATCATATGACCACTTATGCATATTGAAGAATATTGGCTTCGTGTATTACAGTGTACGAATATAGTGCAATAACATTTTGTCTCAGTGCGTTGATCCATATATGCTAAATTTCATTTCATCTATGATGACAGTAATAACAAACTTAATAAACTGCAAATCTTTAGAATTAATGCCTCACTGCATATATATATAGTGCTCGGTACACCGACAGCTGCATAAATGGATGGGGTTTTTTCTTATGTAAAGATTAGCGGACGTGTGGTCTTTGTTGCTGTGACATCTGCAGAGTCCAGATTTAAATCCATTAGTAAAAATTCTCACTGGCAGTGATGATCATTTCTAGCCTGTCGGAAGAAGGATACGGTGCTGCAACATCTATAGATCAGTTGAAGTGTTATTACACGATGTTATTTTAATTGATATATCCCGATTACAACTACTACAAACTATTAAACAAAGCTCTTATGTATGTCAATACTATACATATATTTGTCATCAATTCCATATAATCTACATCAAAGGCAGGTTAATGTACTCATAACAGTAAAATTGACATACAGTACATTGCTGATAAAAATTGTTCACTCCCCTACTGTATACTAGTTTTTATTGTTTTTTCATATTTTTTACAGTTTGGGCTTTACGAGTACTTATTCACTTTGTACGACTTTATCATGTTAGAAATATCGCTCCTTGTTTGTATACAGTAACTTCACTTGAAGCTAATCGAATATTTGCATAACTTTAAATATTTTGCATTCCTGAAAGCACTTAACTGCATAGAGGCGATTGATATCTTCTTGTGGCTATTTTTATACTATGCTTAAGAACTTAAGAAGCATTTTCTTTTATAACTCTGGATATGGCGCTGTTAAGGTTAATTATGTATAGGTCGTAGCTCGCTCTGTTGCTGCAGACTGCGTGGATTGTAGATCTCTCTTAACAGCTGATAATCCGTATGTGTTATAAAATGGAAGTTGTGTTACATGCAGCAGACTGTCGTGATACAGGTTTCAGACCTGTAACGATTATTTGCCTCTCTTTATCTCATAGGTCGCAGTTCTACAGTGTTGCGTTTGATGTAATACGTAGTAAATTTTTGTGATTATCTTAATTACGTACCAGATGTAGTTGCGATTAGCTGATAGAAAAATAACATCGATATCGAGATATCATATTGGGCTTTAGTTCTTTCCCTGATTTCGTCAAAGACTGTAAGGATCCGTGTCTACGGGACTAAATGAAATTGCGATGAAATTCATATATATCGAAACTCAATCGATTCCTAAAGTAAACGTATTAGATTTAATCAAAACTTCGAAAGTTAAAGTTAGATTGAACCTGGTTGGTCAGAGAGAAAAAAACTAGAGCTGCACTTCTGCCCACGACTGCCATACTCTCGGTTGGTAATTCCATATCCGCGAACTACTCGTAATTAGAGGTTTGGTAGACGAGCTGAAGAATTTTATAGTATAGAAACACAATCCCAAGTTCAGTTTTTTCATTCTGCGTGAATGGCTCGCAGGGGTATTTGAGTCCCACATACATCGGTGAGAAACTTGTTGAACTTTGACAAACTCCTGCAAGTTTTTCAAGCTCATATTATAAATGTACGAGCAGACTATAGGAGTCATCATACGCAGTTATGAGGTATTGCTGTAGTACTATGAATTATCTGGAGTCTGTTATATTTTTAAATTCCATTTTATTACTTTTATTTTTGCCATTAATTCATTGTACATAACGAAAACCGTAGTCTCATCTGCAGTAAATTACCTATTTAAAGGTCACAGCTCTCAGTACTCATTAAACTAGAAACTATGCAGCAATATCTTCATTATTTAGCGGGCAGGTGATAATTAGGCATCGACAATCTCCAATTATCATTGGCCACGCCCACTGCCCCGCAGAGATCTGGTCTTCGGTTCATTTTTTCCCTCCGCCTGACATGTTGTCTGGCGAGGCGACGGCCGCTGTCTGTTGCCGCGCTGCTTGTGTTGCCATGCGTGCGCTGACGAGTCTGCTCACTCTCTCTCTATAGTTAGTTTTTAACTTTGGGCTCATGGCTACGAAACTGAGCAATATTGTTTTGCGACTCCGCAAACTTTGAAACGTTACTCAACACTCCTCAGCGGAAATGATTTTAATTTTTACTGTTAGAATTGCTTTTTGTGACTCAATTGAGTTTTAAGCATAGGTTCTCAGCATGAATTTGTATAACACACTCAGTGCATTTTGTTGTGTTTTCTTACTGTGCTTCAATAGTGTTTGTTTTAATTAGCATTGTCAGTACCGAGTGAACCTCATCGAAAGCTTTTCAAATTCATGATAATAGTCTATGTAAACTTCACTACTCTTCAGGGTAAGAGGATAACTCGACCTCCAAATATGCTTTGTAATGGTTCTCACCACAATAGCTACTAAGCTCTACTAACGAAATCGCTTCTCGATTTCGAAGAAATAACGAAATTGTTTCATTCTCGGTGAATTACGGACCTATAGAAATTTTATATCTCTGCAAACCAGGCCAGACTAACACTACTGTCTATCCTCGCTTTCGAATTCGACACTTCGGTATGTGTCTCAGTTCCGAAATGGATTTAAGCTGAATTTTGTGCTATTTATTTACCGTTATTATTTTGCGCTTATGAAATCACTACATTCCATACCGGTACCTGGTCTATACTCGTGGAACACGCCGACATAGCCTACACAAAACCCGTCACCAACAAACAGCATCGCTGATTTCATCAACGTCGTTACACTACATACTGCAGTTTGCCAGCCGCTCTGATCTTATCCGGCACCAAAGCTGCTGTCTCTGCAGCCTCTCTATGGAGTTTGCCCAGGAAAATGGCGAGCCTGCAAGGGAAGCCTGCAGCAAATTGGTGCAGTGGGATGCAATTCGCCCATGCACCTGAGGCTACCTATGTAGTGCAGTTCATCAGTGGTCGGGCGGCGACCGTGGGGCGTGGTTGCAGGTGTTGTTGCTCTCGCATTTTTGTGGGTGTCCATGTGCCGCGTACCTTCCTGGAATAGTTGCGGAAACTATGTGGTTCTGTAACATTTTCGTGTAGAATGACATGTGTTTGGTTAATGTGTAATTTATAGTTTTGTTAGTATTTTTGTGGTCTGGCTACCTGTGTGTATTATTAAAGCGTGATGGCTAAAGTCATGGCAGTTTAATTCAAGAGGATGTATCATTGTGTGCCAATTATTCTCGAGCAAATGTGACTGGAAAGGAAACATATGTGCTAGTAATTCTGAACGATATTTGGTATAATGTTTGTTAGCGTTGGTGCGTATAACAGAGTGAACTTGAGACTGATTTAGAGTTGCAACTATAACTAATATTTGTGGCAGTTTACACCTATTTGGACTGTAGATAGAGTCGACAATAGATACATTTCAAGCCTTATGTATTGCACTTATTTTTAACCCATTTAAATTGCAATTGTCGTCTCCAGTTGTTTGTAGCGTGTCAGTGTAACCCTTTTGTCACTAACAGCATGCCAACAAACTTCACTAGTTATCCTTTCTTGATTACATTACCTTGAACGGTCCATATCAAATGTAGGTTTCTCATAAGAATTGAAAGCATTGTTTTAAACGTCATTTAAAAAGAACAGTGGGCATTACAATATTAAGCCTTTCATTGCTATTCGGACCTCTGGATACTGTAGCATCAGGTTTCAAGGCTCAGAATCAGCGCGTTTTTACTGTTTTCTATTGAAAATTTGACATTTTTTGAGCATCAATTCCAAACTGTGTCAGTTTTTTGTTTGTATTTTAAAGTATGTAGGTAAGTTGTTATTACAAATACCGTGTATTTACTACAGGCACACTTTATGCATATTTACCTATGCATGGAGGAATTTCTGTAGGTATCCAAAGACTTGACTTTTGCATTCCTAACACTGCTTGGCCGTCTCAGAAGCAAATATCTTGAAACAGCTATGGGGTCGGCCGAAAATTCTGCTGGAAATTTGTGGTTTTATTAATAATATAATTATTTTGAGAAGCCTTGCTAATGAGCACGAGCTACGTCTGGGAAACTCTCGATATAGGTGACAATAACACTATTAACTTATCTGATAAAGTAATGCCTCAGTCGTTGTGTTGCAAAACCGACATTCATTTGGCATTTTCTGAATCTGAAAAATTACCCAATTTGCAGTGTTTTTAGCACATAAAACCACGGCTGATATGTTTCGTTATTGGTGTTGAAATAATCCTTGTCGGCGTTATTTATGAGATATCTTCCTTTTGATGTGCAGTGTACGAAAGAAAAGAAAAAGAAGCTCAACGTCTGTTGCCATGTAGTATATCAATTTGTTAACCGTTTACCGGACGGTTGAGAAACGCTTAGCGTTGTAGAAGTGATCATATATGGTCACTCGCCAGGCATAAATAGTTAAAGACGATGCTTGCCGTAGATCTTTCTTATATGATCATCCTTTGCTAAAACGCACTACTATAGTATTTTAGTAAGTGTTCAGGGTTGTGTCCATTTGAGATATTACCGGAATATTACACAAAATGTAATGAGTTCTTGGGTAGCCTATAGCAGCATTCTTTTTAAAATTAATGAGATCATTATACCATATATACGTTAAACCTGCCTCGCCAATAACCTGCACATAGCCTTGTTTAATCTAGATCTAGACCCTCACATGACCAAGGTTTACAACGCATCAACTTTAATTGAATGAAATTCCAAGCGTAATATTTATTACCACACGTTGGCACCGTCACTACGTCCTGTCGGTGGTTATTATGCCGTAATGAAGCGCCCCAAAAACAGCTGGAAACAAAAACATAGATATATATATATACAGTAAACTCTCTATATAACGGACACCTCGGGGGGAGCCTCAGAAATTTTTTGTATATGTATTTTTTTAATATTATGGTTTTGGAATTCTGTCAGCTCTGCTAGCAAAAGGCTACTTTCATGGAGTGAGTGTACATCAAAGACACAGTTAAACGTATACAAGCTAAGGCTACGCTGTTCCAACGCAGGAGTTTCTTCTCCCGTTATATTCCGATAGAGAATGAATCCTAGCAGTGAGGTATTACACAGCGATAGTACTAGTGGATACGGTAGAGTTCATGTATGCGGACCTCATGAAGGCGTGCCGTACTTTCCCACTTAACGCTGCAATGTAGAGTCTACTATGATTCGTAAGGGCACTTAGCAGATATAGTGCTTACGGGCTCAGATCTCTCCACTTCCTCTCTTGAAATCCACTGCCTAGCGTGTGATGTCGGTTGTTTAGCTGGCTGCACCGAACCATAGACCCCGCCGCCCCCTCTGGGAATAAACCAGTTCGTCCGTCCATCGTCCAATATTTCCTAAAAGAATACAGGGCTGTCTCAGAAGCTGAAACTGTAAATCATCTTTTGGGGTCACCAAAAAATCTGTAAGGGATATGATCCGATTATGCGAGGGCCTATGCTGCTTTTCGTTCTGAAGTATTTGTCAAGTGCGAGTGTCACACGCGATGTGGTTTAGTGTAGCAGCTCTCATTGCACATCTGTTTGTCTTCGCGTAGTGTATACTATAGGCGCTGCACAATTTACGAAGGCGTTGGTTTTGTAATATAAGCTGAACCTCCAGTAGCACATGTTAAAGTTGATTCAGGCAAAAAAAAATAAGTATACTAAGAAAAATAAGCACATCCTTACTTCCGGAACCGAGAGACTTTCATGAAGTCGCATTGTTTTTCGTAAGCGAAATTTACTGGTGTGGTGACCAACCATGTGGAGGGTAGAAAATTACCTGTTTTGTTCTATTTTAGAAATTGCCCTCTGCTGCAAATTTACTTACCCGGTTTCTCTTGGCTTAGACGATTTTGCAAGTTGGTGCCTCTTGGCTTTTAGGTTGATTTCCAGTGACTCCGTCTCTCTCATATTCGCCTGCAAACTCATTAACCTTGTTCTTTATTTTGTATTCCCTTGGTATTAAACAGCTGCTTTTAGTGGTACCTCACCACGGCTCACCGGCCTCTCAGATTTTCTAGAGCCTCCAATTATAGGCGAAACCACCGACTTTGAAATCCACTGCTCTACATTTACAAGGATTCGTTTGCAAATCTTAATACCTATTGTGTCGCAGCACTCTTGCCTGCATATATTCACTTGTTCTAGTTTAGGTTCGGTATACCTTCTTTGAACTTTATGGTTGTGCGCTTTACCACATTCCTATTAATTAGGGCGTCGACATGTCGTTTATCGCATTCCTCGCATACGTCTCCTCCTCTGGACTAGACTCGCTGCTCCGCCATTGCATCAGCCTTGCACCTTGTTGCTTAGGTCTGCTCTCGGCAGATGGTGCCGCTCCCAGTTTTCTTTATTATCTCTCTTTATTGTTTCTTATTTTTGCTTAAGTCCGCCTGTTTGATTGTATGGTATTCGAACGTCTCTGCTTGTAGCTCTTTTGGATGTTCTTTCAGCTTGATTGATGGCTTTAAATCCAGTTTTCTGTGCACTATAGCTGCTTTGGTGGACCTTCAGTACTGTACCTATTGACCGATGGCGCTCTCTCTTGCTAACGATCGTCGTATCTTCTGCTCGTCTGGTCAGATATTGTTGCGTAATTAATTATGTAAATCAAATGTCTTGTTATCTTTTATTGCGAATCAACCTGATGCTTGTGTCGAACTTCACAATCAATAACACGAGCTGGGTTATTTTGGCCTTATTTTTGGAACAGTTGTGCAAGCTGTTGAGGGGGGTCTTCTTAATTTGGTAGAATCCACTGCCATCAACGTATTGGACATTATTTCTGTCGCCTTTTGTTATTTCTATATTATCATGTACATTCTGACACCATACAGAGCTCTGAATTTAAAAATGGAGTGCATCGTTATCAATTAATTAACAATGATTCTTGGATAAAATACAAAATGCATTGAGTGTTGGGAAACTTGAAATGAACTCCATTATTGCTTATGCGAAATGATGTTTTCCAGTTGCTTGTCATTGCGCAATTGAGTTCGTTATATTTGCCGCCGAGTAACGCGCTTTCAATTGTCATCTTTTACGAACGTGAATTAAGTTTTCTGAAGGGTGTTACTTAAGAGAATATTTCCAGGAAGCAGAGAGTGTAACGGGAGGATTTACCTGAACAAAAGTAACACTTAACATGGACCGCCTGTTGGCACATGACGTCACATCGACCAGTCTTGGTATTTGAGGATGAGGCCGCACCTAGGCCTTCGTTCATTGGTCTCGTAATCCTAACCAAAAATATAAGGAGTGTTATGTTCTTGCCACGAGAGAAGCCATAGGAACAGTTATTGCTCAAATTTCCAGTAGGCTAATTGACAAGTAGCTGGCCAGTCAGGAACGGAAGCTTGAATGGATTCAGTCGAAAATATAGCGATATGTTAAAAAACGAGTTAGTAGGAGCAGTATATAAATTAAATATGAAATGTAAGTAAGGCGTCACTTGACAGAAAAAGTTTAATCAGGGCACCATACCTTCTCAGATTCTATTTCGATGCTGTGAAAGCCTCCCTCAGCCTCAACTGCAGTTTTCTATTAAGAATTTTGTCTATTGTTCAACTAGTATATATTCTATCCATTTATTTTCGTATTTTTTATTGCCTTGAGATCTGCAGTTAACAACTTTTTGGTGATGGTCTATAGATTGCTTATAGGCTGCTCAGCAGAACCTTTGATGGGTGTGACGCCATTGATGACAGCACTTTTCGGTGTAAGCTCTCCCATTACACTTCGTGGCCATCTCTGTCCATTTTAAGCGATAGTGAAAGCGAAAGTATTATTTTCTCGTGACACTGCGATCAGTTAGGTGATACACTGAGAGAAATTTTGATGCACTTGATGCTTCCGAATTACATGCATTTTTGTCCCAAAACCGAAACACGAAAGTGCATCGTAAAATTAAAGTGCATAATGAATCATGATGAAGGATATAGGGTCTTATGATGCACTTAGCACGAATTGATGCACTTACGTGTTTCGGTTTTGTGACAAAGCCGATGATGCACCAAGATGCATCAAAAAAAGGTAAAACTGATGCACCTGAAGAGACGAAACTTTGAAAAATAGTATTAGCGAACTGCGTGTTAGTATGTAACCGCGTGTCGCTTCGCACGTGTAACAAAACTACACAGCTTTTGTTCACTTTGTGTTTGCTGAAATATGTTTTTCTGACTCCTGCAATATGACACACCAAACTACACCATGAAACCCCTACGTGCATCCTGATGCTTCTCTCTGAAGCACCTGTACGTGCCTCAAAATTTCTCTCACTGTAGTCTTACAACGGGAAGATTGGGTAACGATGATTGAATCTATCCTGCTACTCTTAATAGTAGAGCACACCATTAAAAAAAAGTGCGTCTTTGCTCGTAACACTTTAGAATTTAATTGCAGAGAATTCGCGACGCGCAGCCAAACCTTTGTAAGCTCCTTACAGCGCACGCGCTACGTCGCGTACCGTTAGACGAAATGTCAGCGGTCGACGGAATGTTGACTGACCCTGGAACTTGGAATTTGTCTACGACTTCAGTTCGTCTCAAAAATAGCACATTTTGCTGGCGCATATACTGTAATACACAATTAATAGTAACGGATGCTATATGCTCACTGCGGGCATGCATTGCTTGCAATCTTGCTGCAACTAGGAACATAATTGACTTCGTACACGAATTTCAAAATGCAAGAATTAATTACTGTTCTAAGACGAGTGTTATGTGAAAGGTAAGCAATTCGTTGGTGTAGCTTTTTTTTTGTTAAAGCAATAAAAATTTGCACGTCGATGCTGCCATTTCTGTGCATATTTACCGTGAACATCTAGGAAAAGTGCTCTTGGTCTGCATTTTCGGTGAACATGCAAGTAGTAGTAACTAAGTTTCGGACGTGAAAGTATTTCTGCTGCGGAAATAGTTTGATGTTTTTTCCATAATTGAGAATTGTATTATAGTACTGTTATAATAGAAGGCAGAAATATTTGCATGCTTTTTGACTTTTTTTTTTCTTTTTTTTATTGTTGCTCGACGGTTCCGTCTTGCAGTGATATATATGCTATTTGCAGTTTGAAGTATGCATGGCCGTACAATTGTGCGATGTTCCTAAAGATATCTCATATACAGTATTTGGTGCACCGCTCTCTGGGTTGCACTACGTACGGCTTTTGCTCAACCTAAAGCAGCTTTTTTTTGTTCATTTATTTCTATTCACTATTTGGCTGTTACTTCGTTTTTTCCAGAAATTTACTGATGAAAAGAATTTAAACGACTGATGGGTACATGTGTATGGAAAATGTCGCCAGAATACCGGATGTGATTTTCTCCAGTGATATTTACGTATGAGAATGATTACATTATCAGCTCATTTTTCTCTCGTATTGATAACCAATGCAAAGTTATAAGAGACTATTTTAGTTAAGCAATTGTTGCGCACATGAAAGTAGAAGGCTGAGGAGTGTGGTTCCGCCAGGCGCTTACTTATGCTTCTTCTTTTGTATTATGAACACCCGACGCCGGAGCTCAACCTCCGTAGACTTTCGCCATGGACAGAAGATATTCTATATCAAGGTAAGAGCAATACGTTTTTCTTCTTTAATGCTCGTATGCTGGAGTTTCCGAAACAAGGGTGCGAGATGTAGTTATAAATCAATTTTATTATATTGGTGTTGTTTTACCCGCACTTACAGTGTCATAGGACTCGTTCATATCGTTGCCAGTAGTAGTATAAGTGCTTTTACGTTTTGTTATCCTGAAGAAAATTATTACTCTCTGTTATGCCGTCGGGTTAACTTCCTTTCGTGCCTACTTTGCTGCTTTCCATTTCCATACTGGTACCTGTTACTTTCTGTTCTGTTCTTCCTCTTTATCCCCACTTACTGTTCCCATGCGCGTTGATCTAGTAGGCTGTGGGAACACCTTCGTGCATGGGTTCCACGTTTCTGTTGACGTACTGTACGTAAGAACTGTAAGATCGCTTCCGTGGTGAAGATGGAGGCTTAAACTATGCAGTTCAATAGGTTATTTCTATATGAGGAAGAAGTACGTGAACACATTCGAAATATTTTAGGTTGTTGCCGGACACGTGAAAATTTTATTCTCAATGTTGCTCTCAATTCGTTTCCAATTTTTTACCTTTATAAATGTGAAAACTTTTTTAGGGATGCGAACTCATAGTAGATACTTAACTTGTGTAAGGATTCTTCTAACATAGTTTTGGCCGGCTCAGAAGCTAGCCCTGCAGTGTGCGGTAGCTTCTTAAGCGGCCAAAAAACCTATGGAAGAGAGGCATAATTGAGAAACTGTTCGGTTGCGTTTACGTTATTTTGAAATACTGAAAAATTGAATGGTTGGTCACCTTTTTGATATTGTAGCTCTTGCGCTGTAATCGTTAAATGAAAAACATTTTGTGAAATGGATCTTGTCTCCGTTGCTCTCACAAGTGTGAGTAGAGTTTACAGACTTGCTGTGTGGGTATTATAATAATTTTATAAAAATGTTATGACATGTGTCAATTCGACATGCATTTGCTATAGTTCTAGGAGAAACTTGAAATCATCTAAGCTTCTTTCATCGCAGTTACTGAGTTGATATTCTGATCGGTTTTACTCGACTTTTTTTTACTTGTTAGTTTCTAATGCAGAACTGCGATCTTTTGCCTGAAAATATTTAAAAAAAAACGCTAATCCTGATGCTTCTTTTTTATGTAGTCGTAAACGGCGCGCTCGTTTTGTACTGCTATGCGTTTTTCTTTAGTTATTTGACATGAAAATTTGTAGCCCGGGATAATTTTTTTCTGTGTAGTAATGCGACCAGCATGGAAGCAGACACGTGTGCTCCCCCAGTGATACTCCTACTTCTATTTTCGTAGTTTATTGCAATTAACTACCTAGCTACTACTTGTGTCCTCAACGTGGAAGCTTTCTAGAAAAACTCGAATTATCGTAACCAAACCGGACATTTCAAATCGTTAATTTTTTTAAATTTTGAATTGTAGTCGACAGGTTCTGCAGACCTTAATTTTAGACCTGGGTGGGCGCGCCTGCGCTTCGCAGCTTCTGGTGCTCTTCAGTCCGTGGCTTACGGGCAACAATTTTGTGTTTTTAGGATCATTTTAATCTGACTCCAATGCACTGAGCCGGCCTGATCTTGCCTGTTCAGTGACCTTTCGAAAACCTGACTGAAATAATTGTTGTGTAGTCACTGGACTTCGTATGATAAAGACTTTGTATTGCTTAAGGAAATGTTACTAATTGTAACTATAAACTCGATTCTACATTCATTACTTGCTTCATCCTATACTGCACTAGAAAATATTTCTAATTCTGACTACAAACTGTGTTCCTCACGTAGTATTATGAGAGAGAATGTTCCTATTTTTTACTATAAATTCTATTTCATATGCACTACTTGTATCTCGTTGTTATTGTACGTATACAACGTATAGAGTGCATTTTTTATTTTTCTTATTACATACAAATGCCTCCGGGTGCCACGTCCCAAATTGAGTTGGGTACAGCATCTAGATGAGAAAATAAATGATGTTTCTGTCTTGCTTTTTTCATGTTTCTGTCTTGTTTTTTTTCTGTGCACCACGAGCGATATTCATAATGGTGGCCATCAACTGTTTTCTTATGTCATAGCTACAGCATCTGTATGTAAGTTATATAGCGTGTAATATGTAGAAGCTGTTCTGCGACGATAACGTAATGAAGCTGTAAATAAACTTTATTTTTCGTCTGATGCTACATGCACTTGAATTGTTTTGGTTGAGGAAAAAATAAGGTGCTAGCCTTTGCTGTTTAATGTAAATTGTGCTTCATGTGAACATCATTACCTCCGCCAAGAAGGTTATGTTTTCGTCATATTTGTCTGTCTCTATGTCTGTCTGTTTGTTTGTCTGTCACCAAGATAACTCAAAAAGTTATGAACCGATTTGCACGAAATTCAAAGGAATTGTTAGGTAAGTAAGGAGGAACAGATAATTAACTTTTGGTGAAGATATGTCCATCCATTGTTCAAAACCGCGTCTGCTTTAGCATTCCGTTTGTTTGTCTACCTCTTTTTTTCTCAATACCGTAACTCAGAAAGTTATGGACGGAATTTTATGAACTTGACATGAGTTATGTTTATTAGGAAGAGTAAATGACCAAATTTTGGTAATGATCCGTGTGTTCGTTCGTTTGTCACTGTATTTAATTTTATGCTTGTTAGCACAATAATTAAAAAAATAATGAATTGATATTTACGAAATTTATAGGGGTTGTTAGCAATGTTAAAATGCATAAATGATCAAATGCTGGTGCAGATCAGTTTGTTCGTTTGTATGTTTGACTCATGTTTGTCATAACGTTTGTTAGCATTGTAACTCAAAAAGTTATGATTGGATCTTCAAGAAAATTGCACAAGCTGTTATTACTATCAAGAGACACAGATGATGAGATTTTGGAGTTTATACAAAGAAAATTATGGTTTCAGAGCCAATTTGAATTTTTTGCTACCGTTGCCTCGGTTGGCGGAGGTATGCGCTCTCAGCGTGCTCTAGTTACAAATATTTTAGCTGTATTTTGCTTTCTCAAACATGTAAACATGTAATATTAGCTGGAAATATCTCATTCAGTTTTCGACGTGCATGCTTATAAATAACGTGCGTTGACTTGCTGACGCATATAATGTAGATATCCCTTGGTTTACATTGTAAAAGAAATGAATTCTCTCGCCATACCTCGTGTTTTCGGACGTCTAGCGTTACACTATATAGAGATTGGTGTCATTTTCAGTTCGTTAAGATTCATAAACATGTACTGCATCTGAACATGAAACAATTCGGCAAAAAATTAATTTTTATTTAAAACGTTGCGCCATACTTCCACGGAGTATTGCAAGAAGCAAGTGTGTGAGCACGAGTGGTATCTTTGTAACTTAACAAGGTGGTGGGACAATATACGGACTATCTGAGATTCTGATATGTGTGCCTATAAGTTAAATTAGCGCCTATTCTAGTTGAACTGAACACATCTTAACGTATTCTTAACTAACCTAGCGGTCCTATAGCCTACATACACAACTACTGTAATTTAGATCTAATGCTATATGGGACCTTCACTGTTACAGAGGTCTATTTTTGTGTGCAATGATGTTGCTGCTATTTCGCTGGGACGATGAAGGATGAGGCCACATTTAATTTCTGTGCTTGTAGGATTTACCACTATGTTGGACGAGCTTCTGGCATTTTAGCTCCTTGAATTTAACTTTGCTACTTCCATCTGATTGAAAATTCATGTGCATTATCGTCGGTAGACTCTTTAAATGATGCCGCGGTTTCAGGATATATGCAGATGCGTTGTACAGTATATAACTTCTCTTAAATTAGATGCTTTTAATTCCGATGTTATTCCGGTACTTTAGTTAATAAAGAATGTTTCCCAGCCAGGGTGCTACATAAGTAGGTAATGTTATTTATAGCATTACATTGGTCCTTGATACAGGACAAAGGGAAAAGTTGGGGAGTCTGCTTTAGCTTCGAAATATGTTAATTACGATTATGCTAGCTCTAGCTACTGCTTTCTGCTATACTGTATTCATTTTAAATATACTTCTCTTCTCATATGTAATGCAATAGCATTCCGTGCTGAACAGATATGGAAGCTTGTAATATAGCAGTGCAGTATTGTACCTGACATTAATGCAAAACTAGCTACTTTGTGGAACGCGGAAGAAACTTGATACAACAATACCTTGTGTACAGTGTTGTTTGGCGCGATTTAATGTGAAGCTCATCTCAGTTACAACTGCTTATACCAATACAGCGACTGAAAATATAACCCCGTCTTTTCCTTTGCCTGTTACAAGTTGTTTTTTTTCCTTTCCTGCACTTCTTGGCTAGGGAGGGTAATCCCCACCAGAAACTACATAATAGCTTGTATATATATTTATTGATATAAAGCACTAGGTATATGAAAACTAGCTTTATTGAGTTAGTATAAAACAATTATATAACGAGTTTCTCCTTTGATGTAAACTCGTGTTTTCGATCTTAAGTTCGCCACAGATGGTAAAGGATAGGTTAGAAAGACAGCTAAATCAGTTCATGAGAACCTGATACGCCAGCTCGCCGAAACTGAGTGAAGGGTCGGCCCAGCGAGTATCAACACATGTAATTGGAATTTGCTGATGGGGAGTTTCACCCCAAGGGGGGGCTCATATGTCGCCTTATCCTTACTTAGACCTCTAAAGTATCACTGTTTCCGTGCGTGATGTATTTTCTTCCTTTTACTAACAGTATTTATTATTTTCTTAAGCTTCTCTCCCGATTTGCAGCTCTCGTGCGTTTTAGTCTGCACGGGTTCCTTATTCTTTTTCAGATACTACATGGCCCTTCCCTTTTATTCTTTTGTGTCGACGGAGGCTCACACTAACATATTCACTGCTTTATATTTTCGAAACTTCCTACAATTTTAGACCTACAAGCCTATAAATTTTAAACCATAAATTACCGGCACTCGATCTGTCCGTGCCCAATGAACGATCATCGCTGGGGTTGCTTTCACTTACACGGCGACTGCATCGTCCCCTAGACACCCCAGAATTCGAGTGTTTGACACCCTCTTGTTTTTAGTGGGTTAATTGTGAAGACCAAATGCTTATTTTTGTGCCGTTACTTTTTCATATCGACAGCAAAAGTCATGTTCTCCAGGGTATGCATTTCCTCAAATTTTTGCTCTATCAGAATGATAAGAATGTACACTGGATGTGGAATGTAGCTCTGGAGCAGAGACGACGCGTGCCCGCGAAGATAAGGCTTGTCTGACGGGACCGCTAGTGGCCAAGTTCCGCGTAATTGCTTGTCACGTCGTGTTCGGGCGTCGTTGTCGGCTCTGGAGTCCTCCTGCTGGTGCTGTAATTGGCTGTTCGGTGGC
Organism: Parhyale hawaiensis; assembly: GCA_001587735.2. Classification (NCBI taxonomy): domain Eukaryota; kingdom Metazoa; phylum Arthropoda; class Malacostraca; order Amphipoda; family Hyalidae; genus Parhyale; species Parhyale hawaiensis. The sequence goes on along the minus strand of LQNS02278125.1, from coordinate 38,518,604 downwards.
TCGTATTTGTCCCATTTATGCATTTTTCTAGCTATCGTTTTCGTTTTTCATAATTGGCTGCAATTGTAATGCTCCATTCTGTCGTTGCCAGGGCCCGCGCAGCGTGTTGTATCGTGTTCGTTGCACATTGTCGCCGGCCTCTGGAGGCCTCCCGTTTTGTGTTGTAATTGGCTCTATGATGGCTTGTATATATATATATCTCGTTTCTGCATTTGTCTAACTATTCTGCCTTTAATTCTGTTAGTTTTTTACTTGGCTGCTGTTGTCGCACTCCTTTCTTTCGTTGTTCATTGGTTACGCACACGTTATAAATCTCATTTGTTGTGCATTGTTACCATCTTTCTAACTCTCCTATTGTTGTTTCATAAATTTCCGATTGTGGGTGTTTGGTGACTACTCTCGTATTTGCGTATTTCTTGTGTTCCAGTCTCACTGTAGTTCTCGCGTCCGTGCTGTAATTGGCCACCATGCTTTCCTTGTCCTACCCCGTGCTGTGAACGTTTGGTGACTATATTCCATATGCCTATTTTTTTTTTTTTTTTTTGTCAGTGCAGTTAACCAGTTTGTTGCATTTGGCTGTTATGGTTGCTTGACTGCTGTCCAACTATGATTTTGTTTGTTTGTGTAGCGTTGGCGGCTCTGTATTGCTCCTGTTTTTGAAGCAGTCGGTCGTGGTAAACAGTGGATCCCAGAGCGTTTGACTGAATCCCTGTGGTACACTTGGTTGTGAAACCGGCCTTTCTGGCTGCATAAATGCATCGGTCATTATCCCTATAACGACCAGAGTCTCTCGTAGGGACCGTTAGAAATAATGCTATTGCTACGAGATGCGGGCATTTTAGTTGGTCCTTCTAGGGTTATAAGTACTATGTAGGTAAACTTTTTATAGTTAGGTAACTGTCAGCTCCGGAAAGTCCAGCTAGTTGCATAATGCTGACCTTCTTTTTTAGTAGGGTGCACTGCATCACATCTCTGCTTAACAAATGTGGAATGCTACAAATGGCTTTTTATAATTACCGCGAAGCGTTCCTCCGCATATCAATAACGGTTTGCTCGCGTCAGGCAAATCAATAACTCAAGATGCATTTGCATATTTGGTCGGATGTTGGCCCTGATCTCCTGGCCCTCCTGTTGACTTCCATTCATTGGGGGATAGTGCAGCGTCATCATAGGGAGGATCGTCCCCTTGGCTATGGATTCCCCGTAGTAGTTTTCTTTTACTAAAAATAAAAGTCTAAGATCCAGCATAAGTATTCGAATGAAAGATTATTTCAAGCTCGTGACTTACAAGGTTATGTTAGAAATAAATTTGGAGCTGGGAAGTATATATGAAAAAGTATGCACTGAACTTGCAGTACATTTGTTGAATGCCTTTTTTTATGAAACTCTTAGCTTCATCGATAACGATATCAGGTGCCATCGTATTTTGCGTTGTTGCATTTCCGATAGAGCTTTTCTTTCTATTACTATGTATGAGCCGCTGCGTTCTTTATGGTATCCTTAGTTAGGGGGTCGAGACAACATATTTTCTAGCCCGATGCATGGTTTTCTCTAGCTTTCTTCAGTAGCCAGTCTTTGTTTGTGTTGAAATTATTCTTGACATGTTATGTATATCTCCCTCTGCTCTATCGCTCCTGAGAGGCCATTGCGGTGACTCGAGAGACTCCTTGCACCATGAAAAATTATGTGATTCTTAGACTCAGTCAGAGCCTTAACTAACGCATGCATAAAATGACAAACTTTTTTAGATGTAATTCGATATCGGTTTATTAGATATTGTCTTAAATGTCCGCAGACTTTACGTGTACATGATTTTAGTCATAGAAGTATATTGCAAGGTGTGCCCGTTGATAATTAAACTGTGTTAAAAGTACGAAATACTCCTAACTCCATAGATTTTTTTCCAACGTGTCTGTCGTAGTGCTACGTACGCGCGTGGCGATACGATACCCGACGCACGTAGCACTAAGACAGACACGTTATAGCACATTGGCGCCAACGTGGTAAACGAAATACTTTGGAGCGCACACAGACGGTGCGCTTAATTATGCATTTTGCTGTTTTCATAGCATAGGATTTGTATTCGGCGTCCTCATCCCCCGTGTGTCACATATGTGGGAGGTGTAGTGACATTATACTCGCTGTGTCGTATATGTGATATTATTGCATTTGCTGCAGTAACTCTGAACTTTACATTTGAGCAGGAACTTTGAAATAATTTATAAATTTCAAGAACAGATCGATCATTGCTACGGCATTTAATGACCGATGCTAAAGGGCACAGAAGGTCGTTTACACGATCTTGCCACACCTGGCAGCACCGAGAGCAATGCCGTCTTCCTTGTGTCTGGCAAGCTTTGATTGGAACAAACAATTTGGTCTTCTATGCTCGTGAACTATGCGACTGGTGCATTCCGGCGAGTTTGGTTCGAAATACGAGCTATTTGTGAAACTATACGACTGGTGCATTCCAAAAAGTGTGGTTTAGAAACATACGAACTCATTGTGTAATACACGGCTGGTGTGTCCCAAGGATTTTGACGTGCAAATATGATCTATTTGTAAACTACATGACGCGTGTTCCTAGTCTGTTTGGGAAAACACTGTGTATCTTTGCGTGACCTGGATTATCACACTTAGGTTTCGTATTGAATACTACTTATAAAGTTTGTCGAAATTTTTTAAGTTGACGAAAGTGGAGAAAATTTGTGTTGAATAGGAATAGTACATATTAATTGATCAAAATCGTCGAAGTTTTCATTATTGGAGAAGCTTTGCATGGTAGGGTAGGTACATTGTACATAATTATAAAAATTGCGTCGGTTAACAAAACAGGAAAACGTTAATACTGAATATTCCCCTAAGAGATATATTCTGGCGGGCCCTTTCCCTGCCACAATATATTTGGGGCCTCACAACCCCAAGGGTCCCCAGTGCCTTTTCGGGCAAGGGATTTTGCAGCTTGCCGTAGTTCCTGCTGATGAAGTTAGTTTTGTGAAGTTAGGTAGGCTCTCAATACTTCCCCTTCTGTTTCGGGAGGTGGGCCACTGATCGAGGTGGCCGACCTATTCCCACTAGACTTTTAACTTCTTGTTTTTCTTTTCCTTCCCCTGCGCGGTGTATCTGAGCGAAAGCGTTTAGTCGGGCCAGGGATTGGAGATGCACAATTTGCGCCTTTTCCTTTCAGTAGCGCACTGACCACTTAGAATCTGAGCCCTACCGGCAGAAAAGCGGAGACAAAAATCATTGATAATTTGAAACGAGACGTACTTCGCGCCCTAGTGGTGCACGAGCATGTGTTAAACCACAGGAATAGTTCGGCACGATATAAACATTGTATCCCTGATACGCTATAAATTTTGTACTACTACTACTTTCATATCAGGTTATTAATGACTGAGTACAGACATCAGATTTTATTGGCCAATAAAATCTGATGTCTGTACTCAGTCATTAATAACCTGATATGATAAACCCCGACAGACGTCCAGCCACGTATTCGATACTACTACTTTATACTGAACATTACCCTGTCTGTATCGTACTGGAGCTACCACAAGTTAAGGTGCCCCCCCCAAAAAAAAAAAATACTTGGGTGTGACTTGAAATGTAAATTTCTCAGTTGATCAAAGAAACTGGAATGGTTTCTACATTTCGTGAAATTTTAGCTGATTTCAGTGACAGTGTACTATGTTTCTTATAAAACGACGCTGACTGATGTTAATTTAAATTTTGTTTGCTTGAGAATTTGTACCAGTGCGTCACGCCCACCTATAGTAATGAAAGTTTCGCTCGCATGAGGTCTTCTCCCACTGCACTGGCCCAAAATAATCTAATTCGTTCTCGTAAGCAGCATCACTGTGTGCATAATCTGATGCCCCAAACTGATGGAAGTATACGTACTCAATACCAGCATTCCATGCCCTGACCCAAACCTACTTTTTCCTTTATTACAGAGCAGAGCAAAAAATCCTGATGTGCCGAGACAGGCGTGTATCAATAGCAGCTTTCCATGCGCTGACGCGCCGGCCCAAAATAGCGTCAAGTGCCGCATCCCAAAAGACATTTTATAACTGTACCTGACGTCCTCCGTTCTACATACTGGCTCATTCGTCCCCTTGACAAGACACACCCGTCTTGTAATTTGCTTAGGACCGCGTTCCAGCGCCCGCGCGTGATGTGTTCCTCCAGCTCCATACACTTTTCAAGAGGCTATACTGAGGCACGATGAGTGATGAAGTTCAGAGGTCGAGTCCCATTGTGCACTTTGGAGTCTGTTCTTTGGCGCAATTGTGTTCGCTTACAAACTGCAGAACTAACGAAGTCGTAATGTCAGTTGTTGAAATGTGATCGGACGGAGCCAAGTTGCTGACAAGCTTCCATTCTTTCCAAACAGTCTCACGGTGATTGGCATACCACATACGAAACTGTAATGTCGATTGGTGGAGTTTTTATTTGTATAGTGTGTACTTCCTGGGTGACGACTGTTTTAAAAGGACTTTGGAGAAACTGATAGTCATGGGTGCAAATGAAAGCGCAAGTTTTTCACTTATGTCCTCATGTAAAGTGCACAAGCAAGCTGACCCTTTCCTGTTAAGTTTACTTCTGGAAATGATTTTTTTTACAGATTATTGAATTTACTTTTTGTTGCTGGAGTATGTTTCTATTTAGGGATTATGGATTTTATTTCAGTGTATGAATCTTTGCTTATTCTAGAGTTACGAATCTAATGTTTCTTTCACGGTTATTAGTTTCTATTGGAGATTAAGATGGGCGTGGCGGAAAGTTGATCTTGTTCTCGTTTTTCAGCTGTTTGATTCACTGTTGTGACATATTTACATTTTATTTTCTCGTAAAATAATTATGTTATACTGCAAAATAACTGCATGCGCAGCTTAAAACAAGTTTTTTTTTTAATATTCTACTGCATATCCTGGTGTGAAAAATATTAAGGTTTGTATAAGTTAGATTAATTTCGGAAATGGTTTAACTTCCTTATATTCCTCAATGGCGAATAAAACAGACAGCTCTTCCATCACTAACAATCCCACAGTGTACCACAACTGCCGTCACTCCAACCCTGTGAGGGCAGCTACATCTTTTTCTCGTAGGATTAGCATTGCTTGAACATTCTGTGTGAAGTAAGCTTATCCTTATGAGAATAATTTTTAGCTTGTTCCTCGACCATTGTCACAGTGACTTGAATAGTAATCATTTTTAAATTAGAAATATGACTGTGAAACAATCGAGAGTGAATTGCACAGGGCACTGGAAACTGTCGAATCTTGTGCTATTGACCAGCGTGTATTTCACTAACATTGCTGTATCACTGATAAAATTTTATGCTGTCAGTAACCCTGACTGCTTCACTCCAATGCATGCTCCTTGCAATTGAATCAACACCCCGGGCAAGGCAGCAGCTATAAGCGACGATGTGGTTGCCAGTAGGCGAATTAGGGTGGAGTCATAGGTCGCCATGACAAACGCAGGCGCTAGTAAAAGATCCTCAAGCACAGTTACGACGACCACAGTAATGTACGATGCTCTCCTGATTTGTTCACAAATTGCTACTTTAGAGTGGCACAAAAGGCAGTTCGAACTCGTAATTGGGCACTGAAACTTTCATTCAAGTTACTGGGGACGAATTCGAAGAGCGAATTGTTGTTCTGAAATTTCAGAATGTGACCACTATACGGTGCTGCACGTCACGATCTTGGCGTCTTTGTTGCAGATTGTGCCTCGGCAGCTGTCGTTCTTACTAAATAGCCTCGGAGCCGTTGAAGATTTCCAGTCGTAGATTCCGTTGCAGGTTTCTATGTGGAACTTGTTTTATGTGAATGAAATTAACGACATAGTGGATGGAATATGCAATTCATAGTACATTCTGTAGAATTATTAGAAGCCACAGTGGTGATATATAGGTATTTGCGGAGCTATGATACACGCAATTCATAGCAGATTTTCAACACGATTACTGATGATTTTTCAAACAGTTGCAAGTTATACTCGATACATTAACTAGTCGCTTGTACATTTAACTTGATTGATGGCGGTTGCTGGGGTATGACAAGCCCTCTTGCAAAAACGAATGTACATAATTTGCAGCATCCTTTGAGCTGTTTTTTGTATTGACTCGAAGTGAATGTGATACTCGTAGCATACCTGCTACATTACTGCATGTGCAGCCAGGTGCAATCTCTATTATCAACATTTCTGCTGTGACGACCCACAGAAATTCTGTATCGTAAGACGTATTGCTTTCAGGTTGCCCCAGCCTTTTTGTCCCTACCACAACGTAAGCTTTCCTGCGCGCGCCACCACTAAAACACTACCTAACCAAACCTAACCTCGCCTAACCTAACCTACCCTTACCTAACTCAACCTCCTTAACTAACCTTCTAACCTAACTTAACCTTACCTAGCCCAACCTAACCCAATCTAACCTTTCTAACCTTACCTTACCTTACCTTACCTAACGTTACCGAACGTTACCTAACCTAACCTAACCTAACCCAACTTAAAATCAGCGATACAGCAAGCAGCACGGCGCACCAACTTGAACGCCGCTCACGCGATCTGCGTACACAAACACGCACACATCTCTGTCGTAAGAGACGATAGCGCTCACAGGACTGATTAGTGAAAAATATTCGATTTCTCGAAAATATTAGTAAACTGTAGTCAGTAATTTCCCGCTGCTAACGTATTTGTTCCTCTGCCATCCTTATTGCACTTAAGCCATCGGGTTACCCCACTTAATGTATTACTTGCCATGACGTCAGAGTTGTAGCTTCCTTTCTTGCCAAAAATCAGGGCTGATACAGAGGCTAAAACGGTAATTAATTCAGTTTTCGCGCGTTTCCGCGGCGGCCCCAAACTTTGTTAGAATTTTTAAGCGAAATTTTCGAAGTTTATGCATTCTTTTCCGTAGCACTTGTGCTGAATTTATCCTTTCAGCGCATGATATCGTGTGGGTTCCCTACGTACAACATTACCGAGCATGGTATTTGAATCAACCAATGAAGTCTTGCTCCCAAATCCATGAAGTTGGTAGATCCTTCGTATCAACAGCCAACCTTTTAACACGATATTAAACTCCAAATTGATGCATAGGTTACCTGGCAGTAATGTTGAATATCTCCAAGAGTTGATACGTTTCTTGCTCTGGCATTAGTGTCAAGCGTATATGCCGCCGGACGGTGGTGGCTGGTACCGTCTTTTTACCACTCCCGCAATAACTGTAGTGCTTCTAATTGATAGTTTCTCTCATGGTCATCATTCGTCCTCAAATACGTGAACAAAAACGCTCCTGGTGGCCAGTGTGATGAGGCCTGTCATTTATGATAACGCGAACCTTTAGTGCATTTTTAAGTTTTTCTACGTGATCATTATGACCAAATCGCTCAATTTAATGCGCTTTTTAGTTACTGCTCTCATTTTCTAACATTATATAGCTCCCATTGAACTTACGTATTACAGTGGCTACGCGGGTGTAAACTAACTTATGATATTGATAAATTAAAATTTCTTCAATACACTATGAAAAGTGTGTATGTTCCCATCCTTTCTCGTAAGTTAATTTCAAGGAAAGTTTATGCCGCGTCACTAATAATGTAGCTTATTTAATAATATTTATTGCATTTGTAACTTCAGTGGCCGGAATATTTGATGCATTCTTATGTGCATCGTTCTGTTACTATGGCGCATACGAAAACGTTGTGAATCGCTTAACATATTTTCGAATCGAACAATAACGGGGATCGATATATATGTCTTACTTGAAGCCAAAGCATCAGCAAAATATTAAAAAAAAGATTTTTTCAATTATTATTTACTAATTATAGAAATACACAGAACATTCTAGTAATGTGATGAAAAACTCCGGTGCAGACAAATTCGTCGTTCATAAATATTATAAATTATCGAAATTTAACAAAAGCTCGGATATAACACTGCTCCATGTGCTGTTTTTTTTCTTTTATCAGTTTTGCACCTCGATTATGTTTATGAGTGAAGGTTGACCGGTTGACCTATGGTAATTTTGTTTTGTTTTCTTCGCAAATAGAAGATTGTTACCGTCCGTTGATTCCTTTATTGTGTTCTTTTTTGAATAATTTAATTTTGAAAGTCATTGCCTTATGATCGAAGCCTTCACTATTAATTCGCACGGCTGCGTTTAGACAAGTATAGGTCTTGAATTGGGGTCCTTAATATGCATCTTTTACTTAGACGCTATAGTTACTCAGTATTTCTGTACAAAACTATATACTGTTAGCTATGTACCTGTAAATACTGGGAACTATATACCTTAACTCTAGCTATAAATACCTACGACAGTTAGCTCTCTACTAAGAAATGTGGATAACGCGATGCTGTTCGCTATAAACCAATAAATACTCGCTCGTTAGCTGATAAAGTTGCCCCCACCTCTTTTTCACAAAGAAGAAATGGCTCCTGCAGTGCCCCATCCTCGGTCAGGGACCATAGATCAAGTTCGTGCTGCAGTAATGGCTATCAGATTTGAAATAATGAACCGCTGCAAATGACATTGAAACTTTGGCCTTTGCAGAAAAGATCGCAGCGTCATTGCAGTTAAGTCATCAGGATATCCCGGACTCTCATAATTAATGACATTAGAAGAAATAAAGAAGGTGCGCGACTGACTGTCGGTAGCACTTTTCGCGGGCAGTGGACAGTGCTGCAGCAAAAGGTAGTTACTGCAGGGCGGGGCTGCAGTAGATGTAGACCAAGGCTGCTTGGTAATAAATCAGACCCTGGCACCCAATTTATAACGAATGTCTTCGGTTTTAATTTCCGTGTCAAATGCTTTATTATAGTCGACCCTAATACGATGCTACTTAACTGATCATTTAGTCCGTTGTGCTCAACCTGCCTCTAATGTATTCAGTTTTATTTTCCTCCTCTATGAAAAACAGCGCATATACTCTGATCGTTAGTCTATTTTGATAGTACTAGGTGGCAATACCGTTCCGATCACTCAGCTTGAGCTAAATGTTTTTAACGATATTGTCGGTTTCTATGAGGGCGAATACTCGGATGACAATGGTCAAAAAGGGACTTGTTCCATTTCATAAATACCGTCGTATTATATTTCTAAATAAAAAATCAGTTACACCTAACAATCGATGGTACCGATAGGCTCCTGTTTCACGGATAAAATGACTTTAAATTTAATGTGCTCTCACTGCAAAACTATGAGAAAGATCTGGAAATATATTTCAAAGCACAGAAAGATTGCGATTAAGTTCACCTGCTTTTGCTTGTTGGGAAATGAAATAGAATTTCAATACTGTTGCTCAGTGTAATTGATTGTGGTAGCATTAGGAATATTTTAGTGGTCGGTGTCTGACACAGCTGCCGCTAAGGTACTTTGAATCAGATTTTCAGTGCGTGTAGTCGAGCTCAGAACTGTTGAAAATCAAATTTTTGGTGCATTTTCCAGCATTTATGATGCTGGAAATGGTGCGGTCATAACACGCGCGTTACAGTAAAGGATCTTACTGTTTCTCTTCTGTTGGGGGAATACAAGAACTAATTGGCTCATTCTCCTCATTCATTCAATAACTATGGTGTAATTTCTCAGCTGATATATAGTAGATATTTGTTCATTGATTATCTACACATCCGGTAAGCATCGCTGGAGTGATTCTGTTCTACGGTAGGTATGGTGGACACTCATCTACGGTAGTTGTAGCCTACAGCTCATGTCAGCCAAAAAGACGCCTAAATATACTTTATATTCCTGCTATTAGCATTCTCAATGTTAGGTAATATTTTAGGGTTAGCTAAGAAAGAGGAACTTGAGTATTTGGATATAGCCGTCGTGCTCCCGGAGTGTTCTAACATAATTGTTATGTCCGGGTTATTTGTTTGTATGTATTACATTACGAAACATGGCACATAAATACCACAGAAGAGCATTTTGGCTTTTTTAGTTTCACTTTAATCATAAGCTGAAAAAACGCGCTAACTATAAGTTTATATAATTTTTGTTTAGGGTGTAAACACTTTATCACTAAGCGATAATTTTTGCTTAGGATAAAATATCCATATTAACAAATCTGAGGCGGGGTTTTGCGTTTCGAATGATACAAAAGTACAGGAATACGAAGGATAAAACGGACTTGTACGTGCGCGCAGTATATTGAGCAGTTGAAGAAACTTGACGTGCTTTTGGTATTACTCTGAGCTAGAGATCCGTGTTTCCCAAAGAGAATGTGACCCACTTTAACTAGGGTTAAACACTTATTTTCTGAGTGTTTGTTCTCAAAATATTTAAATTCTAGTATAGTTCACTGTCCATTTAACTTCAGCGTTGTTATACTGTTTTGTACCGCCTATTTAGCCATTCTGAGTGGACAACCGATTGTTGGACATGAACCTCTATTTGCCGAAAACCTTTATACTGTAAAATGGGGTAACTTTGTTCTGTCACTTTTTTACCAAATTATAAATTATAAACGGGTTAGTACAGCAGTAGCGCACTTCATATATGCTAGGTACTGGAATAATAAGTCCCAGGCCCTGTCGACATTTTACAATTTGAGAAAATCAACTGGACAGTCACTCTACGGTATCTATTTTCTCTTCCGACGTGTACGCCCTGCTTTTATTCGTTGTAATTGAAATACTCTGAGAGAATAAAAACGATAGTTATGTTTTAAGTTGATATAGCGACATTGACGCTATGGTTCGGTGCCTTTGTATAGTTGCATGAATGTGCGTGTCCAGAGCATAAGTGTCGTCGGCTACGTTTTTGCTCAGCACCAGTGTGGTATTATGTTCCTTATGGTTTCTTCCTTCGCAGGAGATCCCGACTAACATAACGGTCCCGATCGTAAACCTTTAGGCAATAACTTTTTTCTGGAGCTATTGGGAGCGGTTTGTTTGTTTCCTGATGCAGTTTTTTCTACTATTGCTCGTGTTTTATTCTTAGACCTTTGTGAGTTATGCGTTTATGATTATTAGAAATGGTGACCAATAAATCGGTTGAAGACGTTGGTCGACTGCACTGCTTAAGTACAACTTTTAGTTAGATACTGTATTCTTTTACTATCTTTACTCTAGGTAGATGACACATTGTTCGGAAATAAAACTTTTGAGGCACAGCTTTGCAGCTTTTTTCGCCATAATATATGTAAAGACTTAACTAAAGCATCGATTTTTAGTATGACTAGACTTATTTAGAATATATACAAGGTGCTCAGAAGCAACGGGTGCAAACTTTTACTGTGAATAGAGACACTAAAAACAGTTTTCACGAATACCGAAATTTCCAGAGCTCTTTAGTTTTCGAGATACATAACATAAGATGGTTAACTTTGATATGTGTGAACTGGACACGTTAATTATTGTTTTACTTTACAATCTGGCAAAACTCGATTGCATGTGGTTCCAGCACGACGGAGCTCCTGCCCATCACCGTGGAGCTGTTCGCCAGTACCCCTCGTTTCCGAACAAGTGGATAGGGCGAAATGGTCAAGTGGCATAGCCTGTAAGATCTCCAGACCTCAATCCGCTAGATTTCGTTTTCTGGGGCCACCTGAAAATTTTGGTGCATAAAACACCTGTGGAGTCAGAAGTGGATCTTGTCGACAGGATCGCGGTCGCAGCAAGCAACATCGCTGTAGGTCGTTGAATGTTGTCTCGAGTGTTCGGCTCCTCTTAGAGGAGGTGTCAGGTCTGCACTGACGCAAATGGTAGATATTTCGAGCAGTTGTTGTAAATTGTTTTCGATAATTCATTTTGTAAATTTGTTTCCCCGATATTTTTTCATTTTCCACTATATAATGTTTGTTTAAGCCAGGATCTCAAACGGTCTCAAGTTGAAAATTTGAAGCTGCGAATCTCGAATACTAACGAGTTTTTGGAATTTTAGCATTCCTGAAAACGTGTATTTGTATTTGGTGTGACCATCTACTGTAAAAGTTTGTATCCGTTGTTTCTGCACATTGCTTATATATGTATGTGTATAAATTATGCATGTTAACCTTTTTCTCATTTTGTTGCCTACATAAGACTCTTTGAATAGAGTTATCTCAACAGAAATACACGGGAGATAGTTTATCAAGGACTGGGCCAACGTACTTTTTAAATTGGGAGCTATTCATTCGTTAAATTCTTTGGACGATTATTATAACTTTTCGAAAATGTTATCACTTGTGGTCAGTATGGTAAAGAACCAAAGTTTCACTAGGGTCATTCAGCTCGCTCTGCCTTGAAATATTTGATAGGATAGAGAATTTAATTATATAGATGAAGCGTCTACCTGTAATGTGCTCGTACTTTTGAGTCTTAAAGCATCGTTATTGCTGACCGTATCATGTGAATATCTCATGCAGCACCTTCTAAGTCGAGTGTTTCAATTTAGATCAATACGCGTATTTTACGCAACGCAGCTTGTCTTCTGTCGTACGTTTTTAGACAGGATTGTTTTATACAGAGTGTTAAAGTTACATTATTCACTGATATATCACCACTGCATTTTGCTTAGAATCGCTTAATCTGTTACACTGTCGTTTGTTCCAAGATTATTTCGAAGCCATTGGCAGCTTTTGGTTTATTTCCGTAGCTAACTGATGTTCCACTCCCATATTTCAGTGTTTTCATTAGAGTTACGTATTACTTTAGAGGAAAACAAAGATATTACTTAGGTACTTAATTTCTAATCGCGTTGCATATCAATGTTCTACCTATCTTTCTCTTAAAACATCGACGCGCGTGCTTGTATGCATACAGAAATTACAGATGCGTTGTTTATTGCACTACACTACTTGCAGCCTTGATTTTCCATCGACGCAATGCGCCTCCGGAGGTGGTCAGGAGCACTATAGAATTACGTGGATTTTTTGCCTCGTTTCGCAGGCCATCCACGGCCAGAGTTGCATTTCAGGGGCCCTTCGGTGTCGCTATTTACGCCGCACGCCTCGCCGCTTGTGCCACTCCAGCGATCGAGTAGATAAATTGTGGATAAAAACGCCTGCATTTCGAGCGGAACGGTAAATATTTTTTTTTTGTCCAGCTGTGGGACTTTGGAATTTCTATGTTAGTTTTTACTCGTTTTCATGTCGGACGTTGGGGAGATGTCTAGTAAAATTGTTACTTTCGAGGAGTTACAATTTTTTTCGTTCTTTTCAGTCTATGTGCGATTTGTAGGTGCATTGTAACTATCAAATTGGTAGTGTGATTTTTTCCTCTCTCTGTTGTTGAAGGGCTACGTGTGATCGGTAGGTAGCAAAATGGTGATATTCGAATTATTTCTACTCTTCTCTTATTGGTGAGGATGCTTTTAAAGACAACATTTCAACTTCCGAATTGTTATTCCTTTTGGATCGCTGAGTTGATTTCCTAACTTTATTGTCTCCGATACATAATGCAGTGAGTGGCTTGAGTAGCCTTGATATCTTAGATAGTCCATGATGTCTATTATTTTCCGGACCCTCAGTTAGCGAAAACTTGTCTGCTCCTCCATGCCTTCTGTGACTCCTCACCTGCAGGCGCCATCATTGAGATAAGTTGCCCGATTATTATTGTTTTCCAGTTCTCAAGTCTCAGGTTTCTTTAGAATCAAAAATTCCGAAACAGTTCATGCGTAAAATAGCTCAACCTTTGTCCTTTAACATGGGAAGCACGGGTAAATTTATGCTTCTAAAGCAGCGTCATAGATCAAATTGCGATAGTCTATGCCCTCCGCGTTAGCAGTCGCCCTCAGTTATGTATGTATAGGGATTAGGAATAATAATTTTAAAATGTTTCAAAGTCCAAATGTATTATGCAAATCTTTGTGGTGATTGAGCTAGTATTATAGGTATTAGTATTGTGGTGGGCGTTATTATCAATTCTTAGGATCCGCACAAAACATTTAAAGTGTCGATTATACTCGAGGGCGACGATATTATCTTGAAAGTTCTCCATTACGCTCGTGATATGCTATAGCCTTATGATGCTGAGGGTGCCAGTAAGATTTCTAAGATTTTCGATTTGCTGATGAACGGCGTTGCAATAATAGTAATTTTAGGTTCTTATTGAGCTAAACGTTGCGTTTCGAGGATACAGGCAATATGTTTTTGATACTGTGATCATGCACTCAATGACAACAATACAGTAATGGAAGTACATCACGTGGTATTGTGTCGAGATCATACTCAATGTCTCCTACATGTCTGCCTGTTATAGTTACCTGTTGCTTGCGTGATAGGTCGTAAGAGGAATAAATCACAATAGTATGCCTCAGTTAAACCTTATCTTCTCAACATTTCAGGTATTTGCTAGTTCTTTTCACTAATTTCTTTGTTCATATATGTACATGGCGAGCGCATGGTTTTCATGTTTTGATTTTATAAAAACCGTGCTATATAGCATCCTCTCGCTACAGAGTTGCACATTTCGCTTGCCTTAAATTGTTTCAAGTGCTCTGTTGTTGCGGAAGCTGCTCTACTTACAGCGTGATCTAAGCTCACATAACTTGCGTGGTACGCGACTCGAGTCATTGCTGGACGTGCCGGACTCTTTTGGAAATTCTCCCCCGTCCTTACACGCATCGCAGCGCAAATGTTGGTGGGAAGCTTGGAGATTAATTGGCGGCATCCTGTTTTTCCGACAACCGGTGAAAATGCGCTTCACCGTCAAAATTTGTAGACAATGACTTGCGGACGTCCTCCGACTCGTTCGGCTACCGTTTAGTACTCGATGGCACACTTAGAAACGTCCCGATAATCAACCTTTGTAGACAAGGGTGATTGCAAGTCCTACCAACTCTTTTTGCTACTATTCACAACTTGTGTATAATGTTGACACTATTTTTATAACGCAACTGACCATTTGTAGACAATATTGTAGTGAAATTCTACTGGCTTGGGTGGTTTGGTGCATGTATGATAGTCTATGATTACTGAAACTTAAGTGTACAATAAATAGTCCGGATACACTTTACGGCATAAATAATTTGAGCGATACAAGTAAATGCTGATTTTAGCGGTTTTAATTGTCTGAAAAAGTGCCTTGTAGTCGGTGCAATGCTCTCTACTGCTGAACTTTGAGAAGCAAGGTCGACTTCAGCAGCTGGAGACAGCCAGAGTTCTTCGTTTCCGCATAACCGATCGTCTCGGCGGCCTGACCGAGACTTAACTTCCATTGCCTTTGCGACAGTCAAAGCTCAACTAAGTTTAACCGGTTCGCTCTCTGCACGTGAACTGAAGTTATCCGGAAATTGGTGGAATGTTGGACTATGTGGCCGCGGGGAACTATAGTATGGAAGTGCATTTTTTGCATTCTTTTCAATGTCTTATTGCTTGATTCGAGCAAAAATACAGAAGTATCAACTAGTAAATCGTGTGCTATTTTGTTAGTAGCACTCCCGAAGCCTATTGGGTAGATACTTGTTCGAATAGGTGTATTATTGGAGCAATTCGTTCGTTGCTGGGACACTTCAGTAGTCGAAACTCTGCCATGAATGAGTAGCGATGTACCGCTGAACTGTTAACGCCTGCATCGTTGTTTCGGAGCTCTGATTACTGCATCCTGATCAACCTTCACTTGCTGTCAAACCTGTCGTTGCTTTCGTCGCACTTCACGACTTCATCGCGCCCCATCCCAGCGGTATTTGTTTTGTTTTTCTTACTAGCTGCAACTCACGCCAACAAATTCGTTTGACCGTCAAACCACCACGGAAAAAACTTTTTTTTTTCACTGGTTGCCTTGAAATTCAGTGAACTTGAATGCCGAAGTTGATTCTTCGATCACTGCGCGCCCTTGTGGCGTGGGTAGCAGGGGGGCAGCCACAGGAAGCTGCTAATTGATAATGGTCAGTGTTGCCATTATTGCGCAGACTTACAGCCGGCTGCCTGCGAGCTCAATATACTTCATAGTAAAAGTCAAAGTTCCGTATTCTCTGCAGCGACCAGCGACGACATTGCAATTGACGGACCCATGCAGTAGTGTAGTTTGTTGCCAGCAAGTGCCGATTCTAATACTAGGTTTTTCTTTAGTTTGCATTAAATATTTTGTGTGTATCTACTCTAATGGTTTTGTGTTGTGCCTAAGTGATTACTTCAACCTGTGATCAATATATTATATTTTTTTCTTCTTTTGCACGGAAAATAAGGGATTTAGATCTCCATGATTATTATCACCATGATGATTATATTATGGCGATAGTCATTAATACTAAAGTTATAATAATTCCTGCTACCGAAAGTGAGTTTCAATTATTCATTAATGCTTAGCGTTTATCACACTTTTATTGGAGGCCACCATATTACCTGTATACTTTATCTTAAATGGTCGTTCACTACTGAGCCTCGCAACAGTATTAGTTGTTTTGATGGCAGTTCGGAGGACCTTCCTTCTAGTTAGTGTGACTATTGTACGTACTTATGGACTACCGGTATGTTCGTTAGCCTATCTCATATTACTTTAAAGCTTTATTTATATAAAATCGTTTGTCCGATGAGCTACGTCGTACCACGTTCATTCTTCTTGGAAGTGTTTTTCAGCCATGTTGTGACTTTCGATGATATGCCTATATATTTATATGCTTTAGAAATAGCAAAACACTTTAACGAAAGTTTAAATGCAATCGCCAACTACTAAATCAATAAGGTTTGGCTCCTGAATCCATCGTAAGTTATCACTACAAGTGAACTAACTTTCCTATGTGTAGGCATACTGTTCTCAACACCCTTAATTCTACTTTGTAAGAGATGTTAAATATTATTCTTCTCACGCACTGCCCATTCTTTATTTGTTCTATATTGAGCTGTGTCCAAGCATCATTCTTAATTGAAAGTGTACATGTTGCGCGCTTGGTGGATTTGCGCGATCGATCGATCGCGCTGCGCGTTTGGTGGATGTTGTAGGTATTAGGCCCTAATTTCGGGTAAGTTGGACTATATTCGGGTTTAATGTCGGGTAGGTTAGGGGAGGCAAGGNGCGATCGATCGATCGCGCAAATCCACCAAACGCGCACAACATACACACTAATGGAGTTGATGGTATATGCACGAATGTTTGTGCTATGTACTGATATTGCGGTTTTCCATGAATTTTGAAATGCATTTGAACAGCATTGCTCGGACGTCCTACGTACCCTAGCTTGGGATGGCAGTAGTACCTTGAGGCGATTTGATTAGTGAGGAGTTCATTACGCTTGAATGAGTGGGAATCAATGTTGTAGCGGATACAAGTTCAAATATTTCTACGCTCATTAATGCGAACGTGCGAACATTTTTCTGCAAACAGAAAAATTAATAGAGCAGGAAACTCGCTTTGTGAGCGGTTTTGTAAACATTCGCTGTTTCTTG
The DNA here is from genome assembly GCA_001587735.2 of Parhyale hawaiensis. Classification (NCBI taxonomy): domain Eukaryota; kingdom Metazoa; phylum Arthropoda; class Malacostraca; order Amphipoda; family Hyalidae; genus Parhyale; species Parhyale hawaiensis. Next base: position 38,501,283 of record LQNS02278125.1, on the reverse strand, counting down.
CCTCTGCAACACTCGGATTTTGCTGCCTCTGCAACATTCGAGTTACTGACCTTTTGGCCTTCATCATCTGTGTAATATAGTCGCAGTAACAATATTGCTCAAGCTTAGAGCTGCAGTTATAGATCACTGTGTAGTTTAGTCATCTTCAAATCAAAATTTCATTTCTGCATGCGTTTAGCGATACGACTTGTGCCCTCGAGGATTTCCTCCGAACGTTACTGGCTCGTGTAAGAGTCCTGAAATACTAATTGGGAATATTACATTTTTCTCCAAAACTTGACCGCTGCTTGGCACATTTCATTCGACTAAATAAAGCATTGATGCCTCAGGCATCCGAGCAACAGAAATTCGTTCTAGTAACCAGTTGCTATTAGATGTTATTTCTTTATTTCAAGATCGGTTCACATATTGGTCTTTAATGCTGCGTTCGTGCTTTAAAACCACCGAATGCTTGGTTCGGTGCGCGAAAAGAATTTGTTGCAGGGTCAGCCATTAAGTCAGTTTGTCTAGCTAGTACCGTTAGCAAAGTTTTGGATCTCTCTACAAATTTGGAGTAAAGTAACAATCAGAAAGCTGTGTACTTTTGTGTTTTTGAAACAGACGCAACAGATCGTTTGAACGGTGTGAAGCAACAACAAAGTTCGACAAACTAACATGTTAATTACAGTATTTTAAAGTCGAAAAAAAGAGGTACCTGCCGCCGTGTACGCCTGTAGTGCCGTATGTCGTCGGTATTCTATGTTTAATAACTAAATATCTCCTGAGACGTTTTACTTACGTAAGTATGAGAAATGCAAAGCCATCGATCTGAAACCGGGAAGGCAGAGCAATTAGCTCTCTAGGTGCAGGCGTTTGCAATTTCACTCTTCCATTACGTCCCTATATAAAATACCTCTTTGGCTGGCTAAGCTTATACTCGTATATTGACAATGGAAGTTCGCCTCGGTTCTTTTTCATTCGATATATATAGCTGGAGTATACATTACTTTCTCTTGGTACGCTGCCCTCATCCTCATCATATTCAAGTCAAAACGGTACAACCAATACGATTTTCTGGATCTGTTTTATACTACCCTACTATATGCAGATACCGATGTATTATTTGTTTGGCATCGATGTCGTTTTGCTCTTCATGTATATCTCAATGATGCAAATCTTATTCATTTTCTTAGTCATTTTATGTATTATAGTTTACTCAGTATGATTAGTGATAATGTTGTTCGACTGTCAACATTCTAAGAAAGACGTGCTATTTTTTACTCTTTTTTTTTACTTTTGGGTGTGTAGCTGAAGTGCGTAGGCAGGGCCACTCGCTCATACAGGGCCATGGTGTCCCCCAGGAATACCCTGCGACTTATTCTGTTGACATACTTCAAATATTTCTGTTTTAGTAATTACTGATAAGGCTTATTTGATTAAGAGATAATCAAAAGAAAAACTTACCGGCATTTGAAGTATGTCCTGCCGTCTCATAAAGTTGCTTACAGTTCTGTGCGCGTTGAATTTAGCTAGTGCTAGAATTACCACTGCTGACTGTACGTGTTGCTTCGTTGCGGACAATGCATATTGAAAATACGTACAGTTTGTGTGATATTTATATAGATCTAGATCAGTGTAGTATTTTATACGCACTGTCTCTTTGGGGCATCTTCTTTAGCTGATGCTCCTACCCAAAAGGTTTTTTTTCCTATTCTCGTGTTTCTTTTGCCTTTTGCCCTCTCGCGACCATCAAATTTATCTGACGAGCTTTTGACGCCCATTTTTTTTTTTTTTTAAATTCACCATATTTCCTCCTTCCTATGGGGAGCAGAGCCCGAGAGGGATCCTATCAATGTCATTAGCGCTATATATAGCTAGCCCTTCGAGATATCTTTCCTTCGTACTCGTTTTGCTTCCTTCCATTTTCATTCTCGTACCGCTGATGCGTTTTCCAGTTCTTCCTCTACTTACCGGACATTCTGTTTCCATGTCCTTTGATTCCGATTGGGAACACCCTCGTGCATGAGTTCCACGCATCTCTTCCTTTACTTCTCTTACACTGAGAGAAAATTTGATGCACTTAAATTCATCAAAATTACGTGCATTTTGTCCCAAAACCGAAACACGAAAGTGCATCATAAAGAGAAAGTGCATCATGATGATGCAAATAGGGTCCTATGATGCACTTGGTTACGTTGACGCACTTATGTGTTTCGGTTTTGGGACAAAGCCGATGATGCACCAAGATGCATCAAAAACAGTAAAATTGATGTACCTGAAAAGACGAAATTTCGAATTACAATTGCGATCTGCGTGTTAGTTGTAACCGCGTTACGTTTCGCATGTGTAACAAAACTACAAAGCTTTTGTTCATGCACTTTCTTTTTGCGGAAATATGTTTTTCTGACTGAAATATGTTTTTCTGTCTGCTGCGATGACACGCCGAACTACGCCATGAAACGCCTACGTGCATCGACATTTTTTGAGTGTAGTGGCGTATTCGATTGGATGCTGAAATTAAGTCTTCAGATCTCGACGTGTCCGAAATTTCAGACTGTAGCTTTGGCTCTGCAACGTTGAACCGGTGCTTCAAATGTAAAAGAAATCCGATCACGATGAGCTTCTGAAAATTTCATTTTACGGAGCAAGATTGAGCTTCTGGAAGTCTAAGAGCTAGTAACCAATTTATTATCAACGCCTTAAACTCAATTCAAGGGGCCGAAGCTGGCGCACCTGCCTCAAGTTTCGAGCATGCAAGCAACGATCGAAGGCTTATAATTTTGGCGCCTAATCGACCATGCCCTCAGTACAGCTAGTTCGTGACAGATTAGGGAGGCTTACGAGTGAAAACAAGTAATACGGTAGCTTTATAAATGGGAACCATACGTTACCATAGTTTTCAATATATTAGCCCAGTGGTCATCTAGGGTTAAGAACTATTATTTCTTCTACAAACTGTGCTATCCACAATGGGATCTCAGTTTTCTCGTATGCGCATACGTTACTTTTTATCTTACTACTGCTTGGTTTATTGCTTCTGCATGTATCATATTTTGTATTCTCGCTAAACCTGTTAGAAGATTTCGAAATTTCTGGCGGAGTCATCACAGGTTTCTCCGTGTGCTGCCATCTCTCCATCGCACGGGAGTCCCAGTGTCGTGATCACACAAACGTGATGACCTACACTCGTGTGTTGCAATCAGACTAATTTCTGGTAGGCTTTTTAAAGGATATAATTGACTGGAAGACAGTCCAAGTACTGTCGCTCGCGGCATGTGGCGGGGAACTCCCTACGGCATGACTCTGCTCTTCGGTTTCTTGACCACAATTTTGTAGTCCTTCCATCTGGTCCGCGAGCGCCAGGTTGAGTTTTTATGGCTGCTCTTGACAAGTTTTTTCTTTGAGAACGGGGCTTGCGTGTAAGCCGTTCTCCAGACAGCCATCAGTACTTGCCCTCTATTCAACGTAATGAGTTTCTTAGCCCGCAACCGATGTGCACGAACAGTCCGTCTTCTGGAGTCCAAGAAGATTATTTTCTTTGGGTTGTTGGGTACTCGTGGTAGGCCCCGCCCTACGCCTCATACTTGTTTCTGCGTAGCTGGCGTGCTTCTCGCAACACTGCGCGCCCGCAGCTCTTGGTAGAATGCAGGCGTCGAATAGAGGGATGCGTGCAGAGCGTCAGCCTGAGAGTGCTGGGAATGCACTTAGGCAATAGGGATCATCCCTATGTGTTTATTTAATTTTACCCTGAAGCGACTGCGCTTCCCAGACGAACAGCACGGTTCAAAACGTCAATGAAAGTCGACACACGGCGGTGGAGAGTTCGAGGATCTTTGAATGAAATCCAGGTCGCGTTATAACGACACTCAATATGTGCAGATATTCCCTCCGTGGTAGCTATTACTTCAAGTATAGGCTAGCGTTTGATCATGTAGATACTTAGTCTCCGTTCTCATGTATGCACCTCTGTAAAGTGGCGAGACTGGCTCTAGCGATATTAGTATTGTAAATCTTATCAAACTGAATTAAATACCGTACTATCGGATATGCAGCAGATACTCTATAGTTTCCTATCAGGTCAGTAAATGGCATAATCAGAAGTTGTTAAATGTGAACTCCCATATTTTCCAAATGTCTGTTTGATCATACTCTGATATGGCTTTTCGTACCTACTTATCTCTTAGCGTCAATTGTCTTACATTTTCGTCCGTTATTTGCGTTAGCTCGTTGTTTTTTATTTAGCCACTCTGAAAGAATTAAATTTTCATTTAATTCTAATACGTGGAACTGATGTCTAATATTACGTAAAAACGGCATTATTTGAAACATTCTGTGCTGAAAACTTTGTAAGCGGTGTAGGCAGCACGGCTGACAGTGGATGCTGACAACTCCTGCCGTGGAATAGAAAATATCTAGAGGGTGTGTGAAATGTAGAAATATACATCTTATACGCTGCGTGTCATTATTAGAAAACTTATTGCCCATGACAGTGGTATCGGTAAAAGGTCAGACAGACCGGTTGAAACAACCGCAACGCAGAACTAATACTTCTCTTATGTGCGAGTCCAGAACAGCTGTCGAGGAAACTTAACAAGGTCCTTGGCCCTCGCAGAACATGCAGCAAAATGTAAGGTTGGACGGAATTTGCTTGGAAGCAGAGCCGGCGCATGGAGCCCTAGGCAGACCCTCCCTTCCTACGGAACGTTACTGTGAAAATCCCGTTCACTTTATATCCGAGGGATTTTTGAATGGATATTGTTACTTTTAGGAGCTGTGCTTAGTTTTGTTTCAGCCAGTTTTGCTATTAGCTTTGGAGTTAATGATGAATTTCTAGACTCTAGACTCACTTCAACCCATTAGGGCCAGTGCATAGATTTTAGGAAACCAAAATGGGTTAATATTGGCGCCGAGTGTCGACCGTATGTATGCAGTATGTTTATCAGACAAATGCAAGTGCAGGTATGCAAACATGCTCGATCTTATAGCCGCTCGTTCGCCAAAGCGGGTAGAAAAAACTTTCATGAAAAATACTATAATTTAGTTACCTCACCTATCAGTAACAGTCTTGTACTGAATGTACGGTACACAATATTGTTTCATCAAACCTAAAAGATTTTTGATAACTGTGACGGAAGTTATTCGAGTGTACCCTGTTTGTAGACGGTGTACATTACTGATTACTGGCCTTCGAAGCATTTCTCCGTGCTCAATCTGCTCACTTTTCTGCATATCATTTGTTTAAAGGTGGTAATTTCCCATTCACGCTATTACGTATCATGTCGTACCTATTATGTTTCCTAGCTTGCTGTTCCCACGCACGGTGATCCTCCGTACGTGAATGCTTTCCGTAACATGGAGCTCTGTTGCGGCAATGCTGGCTAGACATAAAAATAATTAGTGCTACGTTAGTATATTTGCGCCCTCCAGTGTTGTTCTTCGGTTTATACTGTTCATGAGCTATGAAAGCTAGAGCTTCACTTGAATAAATTTTTCATTTAAGCATTCGTTTCATTTTAAATACGAAGTCTTTTTGAAGCTTGGTGACGACCTATTGTCTTCGAGCTAAACTGTAGTTTCGTTTTCAAAATGAAATTTATTGCTGAAGATGTCTAGTAACTTCCAAGTCAATGGCGGCTGAAAATGTCTAGCATTCCAACACATGCATATATTTACCCTTATGTTATTTTTATTTTATTTTATTTTTTCTTGCAGGTGAGTTTAAGGATCTTCCAGCCTGTGCCATGTTCGTAGTGACTCCCAGGAGGTGGTGAGTAACGTGTGTTGCTTTCTTCTCTCTTATTTGCTTGTTTTATCTCCTGATTTTATTCTTTGAATATCGCAGTAACTATTTAGTGAAGAGTGGCTTTTACCGATTAACTTCCATTATCCTCTTTGACAACATTATAAACCCTTAAAAAGTTAAAATCCAGTTATACCATACCACGGATCAGTTGCGTAATTACACACAAACGGTACTCGGGTGGAATGAAAGTTGTTCAAAAGTTGTTTCTGTCAGAAATGAGTTTAATTTAGACAATACTGATTTAAAATATTGAATAATATTGAAGAAAACGTGCGGGCAAAACTCAAGAGTAAATGTTGCAGCAACAGATGATTTACAATGTTCTGGCGTGTTGCATTGATGACGTAAACTGTCGCTGATTTCGAATATTCATCACAAATGACGTACCTACTGCTCATCGGTGAGTTATCGGAGGAGCATTACCCGCTACCTACTTCATCAACACATAGAGGTTCTAAGTGACGAAGAAAAAGCTTGTAAGCACACATAGACTGTAGCTAAATCGATAAATAAATAAGACAACAAAAGCGGCCTGTGTGTCCACGGGGGAGACGCAGTTGAGTTCTTACTGCTATTAAGATAGCGGCAATAGCAAATAAAAACACTCGTCGAATTATCGATGGTCTTTGATACAGATGTGCGATCGTAAGATGCAAAACAACGGGTGTCTGCGATGCTTTAATGGAAGTAAATGTTACGAAATTGGCTCTGTTGTCAATTCTTACGGATGCACAGATACCATTGCAATGTACCTCGACTACTTGCTTTAGAATAAACTACGTTTGTCCATAACTGGCTGTGAACTGATGCTGTCAGTGCTACAGTAGTGCTACAATGTCACTTGAAGCCAGCTAGCGCCTTTATGGCAAATTCCATGTGTGTTCGCAGCGCAGCACAGACGGCACTGCCTTCCTCTCCTTCCTCCTCCCATCTCATACACACCTGCCAACACGCTTCTTTTATATATATATTTCTATACATAGTTGCCGTTCGTCCGCTCACTGCTCGTGCGTGCTGCTTCTCTCTCTTATTTCCTTTACTTCGCAGGTCCGTGCGAAAACTCCTTGTAAGACTTGCTTTCACAGCTGCTACTGCACTTTAGTCATGCTTGTAACGTTTTCTCTTTGAACTCCGCTAGAAAACTGTAAAAGTGAAGGAAAACGATTGGGAGCCGAAGGTGCTGCTGCTTGCGCTCGACCGTCGACGACCTTACTCATTGCAACGAATATTTTTTAAGTTGTGTACTCCACTTTATTCTTTTTCTTGGTTCAGTAAATAATTTACGCTTGTCGTCCGCAAACTTGTTGGTTTTGCCTTACTTTCCCGTTATCCGCTGTCTTTAATATTTTCATGTTCTGTTGAGAGCTAAGGTACATGATAATAATATAATATGTATCAAGTAATGTAAAAGGATGATGATGCTTTGACCCCGATGCTTTTATCGCAAAAAGATGTAAACTTTCTTGCGTGTTCTAATTATTGCCCCTTGAATGAGAACTTTTCCGTGTTATGTTTTAAATTATTTTTTTCTCTCTGAATATGGAAGAAATTACCAAAATTTATTTCAATTGGCAAATGTCTGAATAGTTGAAAGTAGCGGTGTTTCAATCCTTAAACGCCATATATTGTATTGGGTAGGAGTAGGGTATAATATACCAAACGGTAGTGTTCTATTTTAGGACTAGGCAATATAGGCTAGTCCTTGAGCGTAAAATATGTTAATCTTTCTCTCTCATAATTATTTTGGAAGTTTGAATTGATTCAATCTTCGTTCTTTAAATTCAGTGCAAAATTACAGCGAATTAGAAAGTTAGGCTTTGGCATTACGCCCATATTCTTTACTTAATTGTACCTCTATTCCTGAAAATTAACGGTATTACCGATATTCTGCGCTTCGGGTAACGATTTATTATTGTGAGTTACCAGCGATGTGCTCGGTGCGTTTACTCCCCCTTTGTTTATCTACAAGTTTACGTCATGACTCATCTTATATATCTCCTCTCTTGCAACACCTGGCTATGTCTAGGAAAGCTGAGTGACATATTAATTAACTCATGCAGTTATGTAAATTTACTAAATTCAAAAATGAAGAATTCGTTACACTTGACCACGAAGCGTTAGGAACGTACCTAACTTATCATTATTGTATTTGCTTCATTCCCTAAATTATTAGTACGTAAATTCCAGCAACGGCAGCTTCCTGTGATCTTATTATCTGACCACCCATTCTTTACCACTGGGACCGGTCCACAAAAACGTCCTGTGGCCCATTTTTTCGTATCCGCAATTGCTACATAGGATTCCCTTGGCCGCCAGGGGCCGTTGACCATCTGCACCAGGGCGCGTATATGTTAACGTTCTTATATGTATACTCTACACTGCACTTGTTCCTTCCCTGTCCAAGTTTGCTGGTATTCAAATTTACTGAAACTGGGTGGAGGGTCAGTTTAAGATAATATTTATACCTAGCGCCGTTATCGGAAGTCTCAAGACAGCGTTGAAGTTAAATTTGAGGTTCCATAATCTTTGGCCGTGAAAATTTGAAAGCTAATACTCTAGTGCCGCTGGTTATGTCCAGAGCTTTTAGTACTTTTCATTCTTATTAAAGCGTTGGTGTGTGCTAGCAGTGATGCTGCTGTTTCGTCAGGTTTTACCCCAACGAGTCTCAGCCGTCCATAAAGCTCAAATCGGAAGACCGTTTCTTTTTTTTGGGGGGGGACTTGAAAAATTTGCTAGGATAGCGTGCTGTGTGGTGCAGAGAATTTTGGTTGAGTACATTTAGCACTGGTAAGTGTAGAGCCTCGTCAGTTGTAGACTACCGGTAATGAGGGTAGGTCAGGATGCGATCATACTCGATAACGTCTTGTCTACTCGCGGTGCGAGTGCATGTCAAAAGTGTTTGCTGAAGGTATTTTTCTAAATTACCAACCTATTTCGAATGAAAATTGAAAAGCAAATTCATCAGTTAGTTAAGACAGCATGATTTATTTGTGATTGTTTTAAATTAATGCATCAAATTAGTCTGCATTCATTTTATTTGAGTTCTGTCATTTATCAGACAGAATTTTATAGAAATGACTGCGAAAGAGATAACGGCATCTGCGAAAGACTAAGCTGTGAAGCTACTCAATGTGAATAAACCTATATAAGCTGGATGTTTCGAAAGTTAGCGCACGTGATCTTTCGTACGGTGAAATGATCCGTTAAAGAAGGAGAAAGTAAGCTACGAATGCATACAAGTGTAGACTGAAAGCAACGACAAGCAGAGAATTAAGGAAAATTAAAAGTTCTTTGGCCCAATACCCTCACAACGCTAGAAAGAACATTTTTGAGCACGTCGGAGTCTCAACTGTATCCAGCTGTACTGCGCAGTAGTAAATGAAACTGACATAGAAAGCCAACGGAATTGCTTCATTTTGCTACAAGGCTTCTTCATTGACTTTTCAGATGGGCGTGAAGAAACTGTAAACGATACGAAGTTTTGGGTTCTGTTAAATATTCCTAGGAATCAAGTTCTTTCTGGAAACCTGCGATCACATCCCATTTGGAAATACTCTGTTAAGTGTTGGCATCACTATTAGTTGGATTAGTCGAGAGTTGAATCAACAATTTTTCGTATGGAAAGAATAATTCATGTATGAAAATACAGTGGTTTGGAGTAACTTCGAGCGTAGCAGCTACTGGCGCTTCCAGGATAATTTACCTGGTGCGCGCCCTGTCCCCTCCTCAGCGCGCCCTGTCCCCTCCTCAGCGTCGTATTGATAACCCCTTCTTCACTCTACTTGTTGATCCTCGTCGAAGTTACATTTGTTACAATTCGTGCGTTTTTGTTTTTAACTTACGCTCTCGCTCTCTACCTATGTTTTATGAATATCACCCCGACATTGCGCTATCTGTATTCGTTTCAATCCTTGACACTTATCAATTTGTTTTTTACCACCACCAGTCATCTCCCGTAGCCATCTCGAAGGGGCGCTCCCGCGTGACCTATTGTTTAGAAATTCCTTACTAATAACTCGCAAGGTCGGCCCGACGTCGGTCAGGCAGCCGAAGTGTCGGAGCTCCCCCCGAGCCTGCTCGCTCGCTCCACTTCCCCTATTACGCAAGGGGCGTCGGACGGCCGGAATGTCCGATGGTGTAGTAGAGGAAGCGCGCGTGTCCATCGCATGCTCCCCGAGGGGTGGCGTGCTTGGTGTACCCTTCACACCCTCACATTATCCCTCGCTTGCCACACCGTCATGCTTTGTAAAGCTTCGCCCGCTGCTATTTTTTTAGCAGAATCTATGCACAGATGCAATTTATTGTGCCCATTCGATCCGTTCTAATACTCGCGTCTTCCGCTTTATGCCAAGCTAAGCTTTTTAAGAGTTCATGCCAGCATGTCGGCGTTTTGTGTCTGCGTGAAGTTACAAAAGAAATGGTAATCGTTTCGCTTTAGTCAACCTGTCTGTGTGGAAATTTCTCAGATAATTCTGGTTAGTATTTTCGTTTGTTTCGATTGTTTCACCCATGTTCTTACTGATTACAATTTTGTAAAACAATTGTTTTGGAATACAGTTCAGTGTGCAGTCCATACGGTATTCGAAACCGTCTGTACAATCCGTATAGAGGGAATTAAATTTGAATCTACTTGAAAGTGAAGAGCATCGTTATGCAAGAATTTAGTGTCCGCTCTAATGAGGAAATAATGATGTGTTGCTCTGAAAACCTGTAAGCTCGATGTTGACGATTTTATAATTATAGTGCCTCCCCAAGACCTGATGGTAGCTTCCTTTGCTCAGTTCTGTCGGTGCTTCGTGCCCTGGTCGGCTAAGATTTGGAATTTGTTGCCGGCATCGGCTTTTGGTCGTATTGGCCTGCAGGCGTTTAAGTTAGCTGTTAATGTTTTTTTGCTGGATTTCCTTTAGCAGTGTTTTCGGCTTCCCGGTGTTGCAAATGCTTCATTTGGGTTTTATTACCTGTCCGTGGGAGCTCAAGCGTGAAGTTTTAATAATAATAATAAATCGTAATCACTGTGTTTACCTATAAATGTTCGCTGTTGAGGCGAACGTTTTCTTTTTTCAACGATTCATAACCATCAGCTGACTGATAACTGCGCTTCAATTATGATAGTTGGTAATACAAATATCTTTCTTGTTAAAAGAGCTGGCAGAAGTGGAACTGTCGAAAATGTTTACAAAACTTGCTATTTATTAGGTGAATATATTTTTCATGGACCGCCAAATGGGGTTGCTTTATCTATTATGGATAATTTTGTGTAGCCGTTTTTTTTTAATAGGTATAAACTGAACAAATGCACGAGTTAGCCCGGATATAGTACGTTTCTTATACTACTATAATAAAGCCTAGGTACTGTTGGCTTTCTACAATTTGAGAGAACCAACTGGACAAAGTTACCCAGTAGCGGACACAGTAACCCCACAGTACATACTTGCTTCTAACAGTCGTACCATCTTGCAACATCACACCGGAAACTCCCCGGCTAATAGGAAAAGGATGTTTTAATTATGTACGCTAACGTGTCAATATTCACCAGTGTAGCTATACGGTGCCTACTATGCCGAATTGGCTCTTTTGGGTGTCAGTATGCAAATTGTTTCTAATTAACCATTTCATCGTATTATCTAATGGTTTTCTGTGTGCCACGCGTGTCGTTTTCTCTGTAGGTCAGTCAAGCCCTCGATCAAGTATCCTAATCTGTACGGGAGGAATTGCTAAAAAAAGGAAAAACTTCGCTTCTGAGCACTTAAAATTCAGTAGAAGTAAACTATAGTGATATGTTTCCATCATACCTACTTATATCAAATTATATTGTCCTAGAATTTATAATAGTGTTGCTGGTTTTGTCAACAAATTTTATTTGATATATGGTAGGTACCCCACGATCGCCCCCTAAGCTGAATGTCTAGCTGTACCACTCGATCGGTCATATGTAACGCTGTTGAAAAAATGCACAAGGTGTAATTTTCGCGTGCGTACTGCGGCAATCTCCGTAAGGTCGTTCACTTTTTGGACAGTTGTTTCCATTGCCAACGACCGGGTCCCGCTATCCGATTACACGGTAATTGACGTGCGCCACTGCCATGGCTGATATCGCCCTGCTTGTTACCGTTTATTGTGTTCAGTGCTAAAGGAGCTCATGTAACCGAGTGAGTTTTTGGAATCAGTGTACACCCCTCGGAAATTTTGGCCACCCAAGTAGCTAAGTTACGATCTTAGCCTCTGACTCGGCTGAGAATTCTGTCAGGGTAATATTTACTAATGTTACTGTCGGAAACGACTTATTGTATCTTAATTTTTTGCTAACCCACTCGTATTTAACTGATGTAGCTGTTTGAGCCTTTTGGAACAGGTCTCATTTTCCCGTAATTTTGCGAACATATGTTACTGATATAAATGAGGCAGTCTATTGAAATTGATTTTACGTGGCTGTAATTTTTGCCAGCCGATGTTTTCCCAACTAACTGAGTCAGCTCTTTGGAACAGCTTTAGCTTACCGCTAATGTTAGTTTTCTACTTTAGTTTATACACCGATTCAATTTTTCACGCATTTAATATTGCGGTAAGCTTTGATTTTCTCTGGAAATTTTCTCCTCTGGAACTGTAGGTTTTTCGCAATTTCAGGTTGCCTTCGAGTGAGACATGTGTTTGTGATTCCTTTTTTCTGAGAAATTACGGTTATGCTCTATTAGTAATATCAATATTCAGATACTGAGTTTTTAATATAGTAATGCTACGTTTGTGTCGAAAGTTTTAAAAATTGAAGTTTTAAGGCAGTAGTTTTATCTTTAGGTCTCAATTTTCTGGTATACACTGATTTTTTCAGGTATGCCACATGATCCCTCTTCGTGATTCCAAGAACTTTTGCACACTTAGGCGAGAAAATTTCCTCCCTAAGTATATAAATTAAAACAAGTATCGCTTGATATAATTACACGAGTTTGACCGTCACCAAGATAACTCAAAAAGTTATTGGACGGATTTTGATGAAATTTACAGGGATTGTTAGGCATGTTAGGAGGAACAGATGATTACTTCTGGTGAAGATCCGTCTATCCGTTTGGTTGTTTGTTTGTCTGCCTCATTTTTCTCAATGCAATAACTCAAAAAGTTTTGAATGAATCTTTATGAAACTTACAGTAATGTTAAAAAACATAAATGATTAAATTTTGGTGGAGATCGGTTGGTTCGTTTGTATGTTTGACTTAGGTATGTTTGTCATAATGCTTTTTAGCATCATAACTCAAAAAGTTATGGAAGGATCTTCAAAAAAATTGCAGAAACTGTTAATATTATCAAAAGGCACAAATGATTAGATTTTGGAGTTGATCGAAAAAAAAAAATCATGGTTTCAGAGCCAATTTGAATTTTTCGTTACCGTTGCCTTACTTGACAGAGGTATGCGCTCTCAGAGTGCTCTAGTTTACGTATCAAATTAAACTATAAATCTAGGCAAATGGCTGTCATGAATTATTGTGCTGTTGTAACAGCTATAAACCTATTTTCCGAAGGTTCCTCGTCTAGTTCATATTGTTATATTTTTGTGCATAATATTACGTGTCTGCGTGATGCGAAAATATTACAGAATTCATCGATATAGGAGCATCTGACGAATGGGCTCAATTTGCAGTTTAACATTGCAGTGGCTGACTGACTGTTACTATGTATCAGAATACATTTTTCCGCACTAACTTTTAAGATGCTGATATTCTTACCAAGATCTGGAAATTGATTACGACAATCAACCACGCTCAAAGTTAGGTACTACAAAAACGGTTGCAATTCGATCTAGAATTGTGCCCTTACTACATTTGAATATAGTTCCAAATTATTGCTAGTCGTTTTAAATTTTTTTTAATGTGTCGATTTCCTACGTTTAGGTTATGCATCTTAGTTTTTGAAACATTTTGAAGTATTAATTTTAATTTAACATCTTCATTCAGCGGTAATTTTACTATGCTAATAAGTTGCTTTGACCGTCAGACCCTGCAGAGCACAGATGGTACCGGCCCACAAGTTGTATTTCGGAAAGTTAAGATCGCCAAACCTACAGTAGGTAGAATATTTTTTCGGAAAGTCCCGCACCACTCACACCCGTAGAATGCAACAGACTTCTTTAATTAAAGTAAGACCTACGGAACTTCTAACCTACCAACTTAATTCCTTTTAAATTTACGGTACTGATGCTGCCTTATATTGGTTTTCTTTGCTCTGGCGACTTGCTGCTGTTATTGGAGTTTGTTCAGTGTGGAAACACCCTCGTGCATCTCGTCCTCGTTTCTGGTGACGTACGGTACTATCTCCACCAATGAGGTTGTGCTTTTGTCGTGTTTGCCACCAAGTTTACTCAAAAAGTTATGGACGGGTCTTTACGAAATTTACAGGGACCGTTTACCTTTGGTGAAAATCCGTTTATCTGTCTCTTTGTCTGTCTGCCTATTTTTTCGCAAGGCCATAACTCGAAAAGTAATTGACGGATTTTCATGAAATTTCTATGAATTGTTAGGTATAATACGAAGAGTAAATGACTAAAGTTTTGGGATGATCTGTTTGTACGTTCGTATGTTGCTATATTTCATTTTATGCTTGTTACCGCAATAACTCAAAAAGTTATGAATGGATCTTGAAGAAACTTGCAGGAGTTGTTACTTATGTTAAAAGGCATAAATGATTAAATTTTGGTGATGATCGGTTAGTCTGTTTGTGCTTTTGACTTATGTTTGTAAGTTTGTCATAATGTTTGTTATCAGCATAACTGAAAAAGTAATGAACGGATTTTCATAACAATTACAGGAATTTTTAATGCTATCAAAAGGCACAAATGATTAGATTTTGGTGTTGATTGAATAAAATTCATGGCTTCAGACCCAATTTGAATTTTCCATTACCGTTGTCTCGCTTGACGGAGGTATGCGCTCTCTGAGTACTCTCTAGTTTTATATGGAGATTCTTTTCCCACTCTTAAAACACGTTATACAGAAGCAAGGGCAGCTTAACTTAATTCATATTATAATAATACGTTGCTTATGACGTTATAATGGAATCTGAAACGTATTCACGTATTCTGTAGACAATGTTAACAGTTTCTTCATCCTGCTTTTAGAGATTTAAGGTTCAGAAAAAGTGTTATTTTTTATTTTCTTCAACTAAATTCAATTGCTTTAGACTGACTGCAGGACTGCACCTGCGCGAGATGAACTGCACCGCCGTACTTGACATTTGGAATCAGTGCGGGAAACAGGGACGCGGCTCCCTAATTTCAACCTGACGAATCCATGGGCACATAATGACTGAAATTGCTTGCGGTTTTGTGCGTGTGGCCTTGGTGTCCGCATCAGTCTATTGAGGTTCTTTGCTCCACTATTTTATGTATGACTTAGACTTGACGGTTCGATAGAACTGATGCCCATATGTTGAGTTTACATTACTTGTCATGCAGGACCGGTCTCTTAACGATCTTCTTCCACTAGTGCTCAGAAAGAATAGGTTTGGTGCACGCTCCTGTGAACTAAGTAATATAAAAAAACTAGAAAACGCTTCAGATGTGAGCGACCGATCAATAATACGTCAAAGGAAATACTGTTGCAATGTTTGCAACTGTTTACATTGTAAACTACATAAAGTGTGCAACTGAAAAGCTGAAAAGTATTTTGGGAAACGGCTCTAGACCATCCATCGCCCAGGCGTAGTTTTGGTTAAATTGGTTATGCTGTTTGCTCTTGACTTGTCTGCGTTCTAAATAAACGTCAATTTGTCAAGGGTATGAAACAATTATTAATGTGTTGTCATGAGGACAATGGGCATTAATGGTGGCTGAACTCTTTAAGCTGATCAGTTTCAGTTTTCTCATATCTCGCACTCTGAAAAATATTTTCACAACCTTTCTAGATAAAAATTGTAAATTTATTCTAAATTATGATTGCTATGAAGATTTTATTGGAAATGTCATTTCTCAGAGCTGCGTCAGAACCACTGTCGCAAGAATTGTATTGACAGACACAACGATTTGAAATATAGGGATTTTTCATTGAAGAACGCACCTGGTGACACTAATTGTCTCCGATTCTTCGTGTAAACAAAAACATGAATAAAGCGTTTGTTAAAAATTTACGTATTGGAGGGAGTTTACAGATTATAACTTTGTTCTGCGGCAGCATTTTGAAAAGGCAGTTGCCAGGTGTGTTGTACCTTAGTCTTTTTACTAATACTTTCGCTTCTGACAGTATCTAGAGGTACGAAAACCAGCGCATTCCGTCTTTGAAAATCTTAACATTATTTCCAATAACCAGTCCAAAAATTGCACCAGCTTCTATTTACTTTTTGCTCTTGGAATATACATTACGTATTTGGATGAGTACTTTAGGAGTTATTTTTACAAAAAAAAAAAAAAAATTGCCACAAAGTTTTCGTCCGAAAAAAGTTACTCTTTTACCCCTTTAGTGTCGAACTTAAATATCATTTTCATAAGAATAGCACTCTTAAACTTGTACCGTTCGTAAATTGTGTGCGATAGGTAGTCAGGGTTGATGCTCATCAATATAGAACAAGTTGGGCATTCCATCGTTCATTGGAGTGCTATTGTTAATAAAAAAAATTAAAAAATCTTCGAAGCGATGTTGACCACCGGAGAAACGCAAAAAAAAGTCACACATCGACATAATTATGTCGAGTTGAATGTGAAAATGACACCTGTAGCTTCAACATACTGTATGTCTTCTGTTAATAACGCTCAACAAATTAACACATTTGCTTCAAAGAGTCCCACCGGTGGGTTCCCTTCGCCTTAAAGAGGAGGCCTGCGGGGTCCCTTTGCTTCGAGGGGACCCACCGGTGGGCTTTCTTTACGCTTGAATGGACCCACCGGTGGGTTCCCTTTGCCTTGAAGCGACTTATTAATTAGAATGTTTGCTGATTAAAACGAACTGCAGCAAAATGAAGGCTTCAGAGTAGATGCCAGACCTGGATTATGGCGATCTTGGACATGATGTACAGGAAGGCCCCCTAACAGATCATCTTCGTTTTATGCAGTCCTTTATTGAGGCACTAATTTGTTTGGTTCATGTGTTCGCTTTATGCAGTAGTTAATCAAGAGTGCATAATTGGATAGCCTATATACCTCATATAGCTCGGACACTGTTGCCTCCTGTATGCAGTGTTACCAATAGTGCTATACCTACGAGAGACTATATTCGAAAGGGTAATAAACTTTTTAACGAAGAATGTTTTTTTTTTGCTTGGAAACATTAGAATTTGGAAGAAAAAAAGAAGCTACCCCCAAACTCCAGTCAGCCGCTGGTCGTCTCTGCTCGGGGTAGTTCGTTAATAAGGGGTTAAAGAATTGAAGAGTATGCAGTGTTCTCTTACGCGGGGGCCACGTTATAACAGTCCCACGGTCAGCTTATGAGTGGACCTTCAGCTTGTACGTCGTTCGTGCTACTGTATCACGCCACCGACTTCCACGATATATCGGGACAACCTTCGAGCTGAACGTCCGCTCGTAAGTTTTTCGCGTGATTTCATAGTGTAACTCCGGCATTACTGAACGAAGGTGAGGCAGGTGCAGCAGCAGGTCAGTAGCACGTATACGGAAGTTGCGATGGCCTGACTCCTCCCCTTATTTGCTGCAATGTCATTGGCTCCTGACACTAACGAGCAGTGACGTCACAGCTGCCCTAGCACCTCGCCGTTGTTGACGTCATGACAGACTTGTCAGAATTTTCCCCCGTTGCGTTGTGTGTTGGTTTTTACATCCGCTTGAAACACAAGTTATTTTCCCCGTGCGTTTTGTGACTCATTTGGATTGCTGTTTATACTCAACAGCTCCGCGTCCAATTTTTTTTTTTGTGTGTTCACCCTTTATCAAGGGTGACCGTATATAGTTTCGTCCTTATTAGTATTCCAACGATAGGAAGGTGTTTTTCAGCCGCTAGTAATGGGTTATCTCGCTGTTGTAAATATTCGTTTCTTCTAGCTGACTTGGGTCACCGCTTTGGAACTTAAGAATGCATTATGACCCATGTTCGAGCTAAAGTATCGTGCGCTTGTGACCAGTCCGATGCCCGTACTGCTACTTGTGTTTTTTTCCTGGTCTCCCACTTTTTTCCTGTACGTTGTTTCCCCTTAGGTTCCTCCTTATGCTTGATATGGTACTTCTTTTGTTTTTTCTCCCCTTGGATGGCAGTGGATAATATTTAATAATAACAAATATTTCAGTACCCGCTGCAATGGCTGGGATGGGAAGCGCAATGAATTTCCCTCTTGCTGCCTCTTGACAGGTCGAGCTTATATTTAGTTGTTGCTCACGCTGCTGCATTTGTACATTTGTTACTGAAAGCTGTCAAAACTAAACGTGCAAGCAGAAGCTGTACTGTACTTCTGAGCGAGGAATGCTATCGCGTAGGGTATAGGTATCTCGCTTTAGGCCGTGCGTGTAGATTCCCTAACTCGAAATTTTTAAGTAACGTCCGCAGAGCTTGTGTGTGGCTGGTCATGAGAAACACTGATAATGGGACCTGTATGTAGCTTGTCGGTAAACAGTTTTGATAAAAGTTTTTGATTCAGCGTGTGTGGAACTTGCCGTTGAGAAATTGTTACATTAGATGTTCGATTGTACGTGTAAACTATGTAGCTTCATGATATTTTAAAATGGTCTGCGTTTGCACGTTCTTGTCTAGCTTGTCGATGTGAGTTATTTATAACTCTACTGTACAAAGACTCCCAGAGAAGAATTTTTTATTATTATTCCACCCGTTGGAAAAAATAATACCACAGTTCCAACGTTTCTCTTTATAGGGCGCTCCTCTTAATAACGCTGCAGAGGCGGCCAGGCATCTGCAGTTAACCTTAATACAGCACGTGTAAGTGCGCATCGTTAGGACGTAATTGCAACTCTTGTTAGCTACGTGCAGCAAATTACCGTTGCACTTTAAAAGGAAGGACAGGCAGTATGTCGCCCTTCATGCAGCCATAGCACTCCCATCACCGAACTTTGACGTTATTTATGTCATGTCAGTCGCTCTGTGGTCATGTCCATGGGGCGGTACTGATAGCTAGTCGCGATTCAGTAGCGTATGCTCGCACAGGTGGCTGTCTTCGGTACGTGTCGTATGCGTGTTTTATGCAGTATTTGAGTGATGTTTATTTTTACCTCTAGGAGAACAAACTGTGTAGGTACGCTGTCTGGCCACAGGATTGTTTACTTTCGAAACGTATGACCAGAATTAGTTTAGTTTGTAATTTTGTTTTTCAAGGTTTATGTATATAAAGCGATAGGTAATAATTGTAAAATGCATCATATTGCTTGTAATTAAATATTGTTAATGATAAGTATAATTTTCAGTTCAAGTACAAGTAGCTACCTTTTCTTACCATTTGAACTATTTAGTTTCGTATGTTGATTGTGGTTAGACTACAAAGAATTTTTTTATTAGCGCGGGGTAACTGAAATAAAATGCCCTTATGTGTGCCCGCCTGTAAAAAATTTATATGTCCACAGTTATTGATAGATTGAGTACCTTTATATTGAGTAAAGTACCTTTACTAAGTTCTGTACTCTGTAGGCAGAAATTGACGTTCCTTTTAGAGACACGTGAACTGCACGTGCTTCTAAATTGACTGCGCTGACAGCTTCAAGTCAGCGTTGCGTGGAATTAACGCTGAATAACGAAAGTAAAATTGGAGATAATATATATAATAAGTATTTTCAGGTCTAGATCACAGTGTGGAATTTGTGAAGATACAAGTAAAAGAATCCCAGAAACAATATGGTTGTTCATCTGTGTAGTTCAGCTATTTTCAACATTATAAAAAACAATTTGATATCAACACTAAAAATATTTGTTATATTAAATGAGCGACAAATATTGTCTGCAATGGATGCATGCCAAAATTCTCTCCCCTGATGCTTCAGTAACTGTTATTAGTCCTTTTTAATTAACCCTACGTACAATTTCTTCACAGGTATATACGCTGTGCTTACTACCTCCCGTACATTTTTTCGTCTGTTGCAATAACTGCAGCGCAGTTTGGGTTTCAAGCACAGTGTTTTGTAATATTGGCAATTCTGTCTTTTTTTCACTCTTAGAACCATATATCAGTCTAAAATATGAGCGTCATATATATTATAATCTTGTATGTGTACAGGTCACTGATCTCCAAGTTGCTTACTTCAGGACTTGAAACACACTAGCTAGGCTATACTGACAATGTCGTAAGTCATGGCCACATAAAAGTATGATTCATTGTTGCTTGAGGAAGCATGGGTTGCTGTACTGGATGGTTCGGCAGTCCTTTCACCAAAATTAGATTTTACCATTCGCAATTTCTCTTTATTTTATGATTATAATTTAATTAATCAATACTAATCTTGTTAAACACCGAACGAATTATGTGCATGTGTTTAGTAGGAGTGAATTACTTGCTTTAGTATTGTTCACATCACTTTTTGGTAGGGGCTGCCAGCCGTTCGTGTCACCCTGTATGTTTAACAACCCAATAATGCACTCACCCTAAAATCTTAGATGGTTGAGGTTGTCTCAAGCTGGCTGGTACTTTTTTTTAACATCTTCCTGCGATAATAGCAACAATTTTTTGAATTTTCAAAACGACGCAACATGATACCAACATGTTTTATATTTTAATTAAATATCTTAATGTGAAATATGGTAATTGGGCTCAATTCAGTTTTCAGAAAATTGTCTTCTTATAGTGAGTTCTGTGCTTTGTATGATTTTTATTTTTTTAGCTTTGGCCTGATTCACTCAATATCTTCCGCTCGTTCATGCTTCGTTCTTCATGTATTTATTCCCTTCTCGCATATATACTTCTTCTTTCCGGACTTGCTATCTCTTGCGTGATGATCCTCTTCGTTTTAGACTTCTCGTTCTGCTTGACAAGCAATACGTGCAATGATCTTTTTTGTTCTTATCTTTGGATTTAAGTAATTGCCGTGCGAAGGGAGGCCTGCAACTTGAGCTTAGCTAATTTGCATTTTAAATTAACTTTCTAAGTTTTGAAATAAAGACCTTTTCTCTTGGTTGCACAATTTATTTTTAAGTTTTGAGAGGAGTGCTGATGATCTTGATTCAAAATTATGATTTAGGTTGTAAGATTACCACCGATGATCTTGTTCAAAGTTGATTTTTAGGTCTTGAGACGAATACTGATGATTAGGCTACCGATTCACCAAAGAGGTTACATTTTCGTCGGCGTTTGTGTGTGTGTGCTTGTGTGTCAGCAACAAAATTTAACAAATTATCAATGGATCTTCATGAAATTTACAAGGACTGTTTGGTATGTCAGAAGGAACAGGTGAACATCCGTTTATTTGCTTGTCTGTTTTTTTTTCTTCCTGACAACATGACTCAAAAGTTATTGAGGGATCTTCATGAAGTTTACGCAGGCACTACTGGGAATGTCACAAAAACTGACGATCAAGTTTTGGTGATGATCAAATAGAAGTCCTGGATTCAGGACCAATTTGAGTATTTCGTTAGCATTGCTTTGCTTGGCTGAGGTCTGTGTTTTCGGAGTACTTCTCTAATTATTATTGCTGTTAATATTTACGAGTTGAGATGAATATAGCTATCTCCATGCAGAAGTAAGTTGTAGACATGAGTAGAGCTGATTTTTATGCAAAAATTAACTCTTAATATTCAGATAAGTACGGATATCCAGCGTAGGTGTTATTGTGGTGTATAATAATATACACAAAAACGTCATCGCAATGCTTCCCTTGAGCATGGGCTCCCCGTTTCTATTGACAGATTTTATCGTCCTTTTTTTTCTTTAGGAGATTGTCCTAGTGCGGTAACGGAGGTTTAAACTACTCACTAAACTATCACATCGCTTGGCGTTACCTCCTGCAGGTACTCGAAAAGCTGTTCGTAGAATTTGCCCGATGAAATTCATAAAGGAAGTGTTACGAGCATTGAAGTGTAACAGCAAATTATTATTATTGTCGAAAAAACAACTGTCGTTATAAATATTGCGAGATTTCAAGGATTCCAAGTGCTTCTGTGGCGCAAAAAACGCCGCTGGCTCCTTGTACAGACGGCCTGACCTCAATATTGTTGGTGGCAGAAGGCAGCGATCGTTTCGAGTTGGGGGCAGTCGGCGGCATTGCCCACAGTAAATGCTCTTTTTTTTTTATATTATGCTAAGATCTTTTTGACATCCTTGATCGCGTACGTGTCTTGCATGCTTCTTTGGCTTTCACTTTGGAGATGAAGGCTGCTACTTAGCCGATTAGATTTTTAATAGACGGGAGCTAATTCAAATATTAAATTAAAATTTGCTGTGCATAGCGTTGCTTGAGATTAGAATATACTTATGTTGAAACCACTTAACTTGTTCATAACTTGCAGGTACCTAAGTGGCTTTGTTAATTAACAGGTGCATATTTCTTTGAAGGGGGAGGAGGTGTGGGGAGGCGAGCTTCGATTCTTTAGATGCTAAATGATAGCGTGAAATCACAGCAAACGAAGAGAGTAATTAAAATATCAAGACTAGTATTTTTCAATTTTCTTGTTCAGTTAATTTTAATATTCCACAATGTAGCCATCACAGCGGTTGCCTTGCATAGGAAGCCACAGTGCGCTGAAGAGCAGAGGCTTTTTCACGTTTCGTAACTGCTCTAGAATTCAGGTACTGGACTTTAACTGATCGGCTACGGAGTTTTTAACATTCTACGGTCGCCTTTCAGCATTTCGCTGCATCCCAAAATGGCGTTCATTGGGATGAATCTGCAATCTCAAAAACAGGAAAGAGTTACAAGGACTCAAGTGTGGCGAATGAAGTGACAGTCGAGTCACAATAATGTTTTTGTACTTGTAAAAATTCCGCTAGTTTCATGAGAAGTCTTTCGGAATAATTTTCGCTACAATATCTTCAACTTAATTCATCAATGAGAATATGATGAACGGTTGGGTGTGTCCAATTCAACTTTTCGCTGATTATTTTGACTGCTTGCTAGTGGCCGATCAGAAAGCACTGGACCCCCCCCCCTCACACACACACCCACACTTTCGTTATTTCTTATGCAACTTTGAGGTCTTCCATTGTGAGGATCATCTTCTATCTATCTATCATCTTCTTCTATCTGCTGAGAATACCCCAGCCTAAGCCCCTTGAGAACCTGGCTCTTGATAATCACTCAGTCCAGAGTCATGTTTAAGCTAAAAAAAAAAAAACCAATCCCACTCTCCCTAGGTCTGAAGTAAAACTTAATAGCGCTCTTTGCTCAAAATTGCCGTCACTCAAACGCTGCAGATAAATTCGCTCAAAGAACCAATCACTTTAATCTCATTTTACTTATCTAATGAAAATATTTGAACGCATCCTAATAGTTTATATCGGCGACTGTGTATGGGTTTGTGTAACCGAAACCCCCGCACCTGTAACATCTCCGGCCGTGCCCGTAGTACACATTATGTAAAGTCCTTTGTTTTTCTACCCAGTAAACGGTGCCGGCAATACCTCGCTGCGATACCTTTGCGTTGTTTTTGTAGTATATTGCAAAAGTCCGACTCTTTTTCTCTGACGCCTGGAACCCCGAAAGTATCCCGACTCCGACTGTTTTTCGTAATGAAATAGGCCTATTTTCACCGACTCCGATTCATGGTTCTAATCAGTGTCCGACTCCTATTCTTAACCCCAAAAAATGACCAACTCCGGTTCCGACGGCTCTCTCACTTGGCTTAGTGTATCGTAGCCATTTTATCCTCCCAGTCAGTCCCATTATTAAGGCTCAGGCATTCCTACCGTATATTGAGATCCTTCTCGTTCCCCTCATCTATTAGCGTTTCCTGACACCTTTCGGTCATAATAATTTTGTATCCTTGTAACAAATTTAGTTTGCATTGCTAGTCCCAAGTAGCGCTACCAGTCTCATGACTCTCATCTTACGTGAAGATGCTACTCGTTCAACCACAACGACACATGCTACTGACACTCAATTTGACATTTGTACACCGTTTTACTTTATTGAAAGTCCGACGTCGCTGAGTCATGCCAATCGTTCAAGTATCACCTATAGCGTTCCTCTTCTGGACGAACAATTTGTGTTTTATGTTGATATCGAGAATTAAAGGTACCAATGCTTTGGCAATCGTACATTAACAAGCTACTCGTCAAAGTATAATCTCACATTCCGTTTTGTGCCTTAACAACTTGTGTTCTATTTGTTTCATATTGAGAGTACCCATCAAGTTCCTGAGCCATTCCAATGTCTTATTAAGATGCTACTCGTTCCTCCAGATCTCCGAGCATCACCTGTTGCTCCGCTTTAGGCAGGAGCTCGACTTAAATGGCTGTAGTTGCCTTTAGCGCTGCCCCACCCTCCGTAGCTCTTGCCATTATATGACAGTGATATAATGTGCTCCTCAGCCCGACGCCCAACCTCTGTTCTGGGAAGACCAAAGCTAGACTGCAGCTGTTTCCCGGTCTCTTGAGGGCACTGGATGAACTATGGACCACGCAGTTGGGTTAGTTCATGTCGCGAAGCGCCTACATATAGTTAGTTGGCGAAACTTGTAGTTGGCCCATCGGAATCCTCCGTGCTTATTTTTCATGTATCCTGAGTACATTGATGCCAGGTTGCCTTCTTTTTCGATTTCTTCTTATTTTCTCATGCGTGGTTGTCGATCCTTCGTGTCTCAGAGGGCAACTAATAGAAACATTCAAGTACTTGAATGGCTTCAACGACGTACCGATAACGGGACTCTTTGAAAGAGACCTTAATGATCGCTTGCGAAACAACGGTCAAAAACTCAAGCATAAAGCTCGAAGAACAACCTTAAGTCAGCAGTTCTTTCCCTATTTCATTGTCAGCATTTGGAATAGACTACCTTCCGATGTTGTTTCTGCGGACTCGGTCAACTCGTTTAAAAATCGTCTGACATACACTGGAAGAGATATCCTCCTCAGCTAAGAACTCCTCCTCCACGAGTCGCAAGCACTTAACGACCAAAGCTTCCCAGGCCATTTTATGCTGACTTCTTCCCACTTCCACTCCATCTATATATTTAAGCTCCGTATATCAGCGGCAATCGATCATGATTGGGAGCATTCATGGCGGAGATTGTTCTCCCCCCTGTTTTTATTTTTTATTTTCTCCTTCTCTTTTTTCTCTTTCGTCTTCCGTTTTTTCTCCTCTCGTTTCCCCAATCCTCTATATCCTGCTAACATAATGGCAATAGCTCAAAGAGGCCGGGGTGTTAGTCCCGGTGTCTCTTTGGGAATGGGCCTCTTGGTTCGCCTACTGCCGCCTATCTAATCTAATCTCTCTACATCACACTAGCCATTCCCTGGGCTCTTGATCTCGCTACGCTTTGCAGCGGCCATGCTGTACATATAAACTAACTGTATGGGAAGAGTAGTTTTATTGCTTGGCTAGTTCAATCATTTCAAGCCCGAATTTGTTGTTGCCTTGTTTAATTTCATGGTGTGTTCCCAGAGGGATTCATAAACAGGATATTGTTACTAGGAATGATGTCATCGAAACCTGCTAACCGAACCAAACTGGTTTACCTGCAAGCTTTAGATTGGGTTGGAACTGGTTCGACTGTGTTATCTCCTCAGGTGTTGTATATGCAGGGGCCATAGGGCTAGGTTCCTCCATTCTCTGTTTTTAATGTCGCACTCGCTCTCTGCGGAATCCATGGTACAAAAGTTATCTACGCAGTAGTCTACGAGATTTGTATTTCCTTGCTGTTACCGACAGCTTTTATTCCGTTCTTGCTTCTTTTCTGGTGTACAGTTCTTATGTGCGATGATCATGCAGGGGAACCAGTTTTTTTTTTTTTTTTTTTTTGCTACATTTCCCAGTTCATTCCTCTGTTGAAACACGCGCGGTGCAGTGACTTAACCCATTAACGATTTAATTGATATTAACCCTTCCTTTCATCAATTGATTTGTCTTTCTTGTAAGAACATTCTATGCAGTATAACATGTAGGTATGTAACGGCTTGAAAAGAAAGGGTTAATAGCGCTCCGTGTACGATATATAAAACTTTAGCTTTAGATAATAATGTAGGCTACACTCATCATCTGTTCGCGTTTCCGGACTGTTAGGTTATTATTATAATATTCAGAAGTTTAAGTCTCAGTTTCCGCTACAAAGGCGATATTACAGAGGAAGAAACAAGGAACATATACAATATTACGATAGACGCATGGAACCCATGCAGGAGGGTGTTCCCACACAGGATCAACGCGCATGGGAACAGCAAGTCGGGAAAGAAGAAGAACAGATGGAAGAAAGATCAGCAGGTTTATGAAATGGGAAGGAAGCAAAGTGGGCACGAAAGACAGACGTCCTGACGGTCTAGCAATAATAGCTCAGGTTACCTGCAGGGTCTTCCTGGGGCGCTGCTCCCCATAACATAGGATTGTCGAACCTAAAGTTACCTAACAATATGCATGGCCTATGGCCCATCCTATGCCTCCTGAGGGGTTCCGGACTGCTTGACCGTGCAAAGCCAGCCAGCTTAGTTACATCCCCCCCCCTCATTTTCAAGAAAGATCTGCTTCCCTACTTCAGAAGGAGCGGAGTCTGTACTGTACGTCACAGCTCTTGGTTAAATGGTGCATATCTCCGTAGATTTGTTGGTAGTTGCTTGTGAAAGATTGGCTCTCCGGAGCACGATTTCACTGGATTTAACAATCTTTACAATTTTCCTTCGAATTCAGACGGGAATGAAAAGTAAAAACCTGATGTTTGCGGACTTTGTGAAGATCACTTTTAAATGAGCTTATTTTTCATTACCTCGACGAAACACAAAACATTCAGAATTTTCACTAGCATTGTTGAGTATGACGAGTTTTGACTTTCTTTTTTGGTGTACAATTCCAGACGACTCCCCCTTGCATTCTTGCTCTTGTGTTTTCTTCATGTGACCGCTTTCCAGCCTTGTCTCTAATTACCCGTAATTATATAAGATATGCCTCATAGCTTCCCCGTAACCTTCTGAAGTGCATATGCTCTGTTCATGTACACGCCTGAGCAGCTCTGGCATTTATTTCTTAAGTGTTAACTGAGCCCCTTGTTTCAATCTTCTGAACTTTTGACGCGTAAAAAATGAACCCTTGGACGAACTTGGGGGCTTCAAGACGCGTATTAATGGGGTGATTTGTCTTGCGATTGCTGGTCAGAGTTTCTTGACAGTTTGACTCTCCCGGTATTTCGGTGGTCGGGACTGTAGAGCGCGTGTGTTTCATTAGCATAATTCCTACTTTGCTGTTAGTCAATTGTTACAGCAGGATGAAACGAAGCTGGTCGTATGCTGGGTGTGGAGTTTCCCTTCATAGTGTACGTATAATTGATGGAACAATTTAGGTTTTTACTATTCATCAACGGAGCACACCGTACGTTCTCTGCACACATGCAGCCATGAAGTATAGCCCGATGAGCATGGATGATCTTCCTATGATTTGAATACTAAAGAACTAGAATAAAAATGTACGCAAGTTGTCGCTGAGCATTGGGGTGACGCTAATATTATAAAGACCACTGCAGAGGATCGTCTTTCGACCTGTGGTCTTAGTTCGCAGCGTTTGAATGCGTTATTGTATCTGATTAAACTATAGGTAAAAACATACACTGCTTCCTCCGTTGTTATTCACTCAAAACTTAATGAGGCAGCTGAAACTGGACCCGTGACACTCACTAAGCCAACTTTTGTGACGGCTAACGAAAAAGTTAGCATATTTTACGGTAGACACACGGTAGCGTTTGAAAGTGCGTGGGCCCCTCGAAACAGTCTCAATAGTAATAATAATATGCTTTATTAGGTACACATAGGGAATGAAAAATGTACGGAGAGCAGAGAACTAAATGCTTAGGTCTGCAGCGGCCTATTTCGATGGTGTGAAATCTGTGCCATGCTTGGCGAGGGTATGAAATCTATCATGCTTGACGATGATGTAAAATTATATCATGCGTGGTGAGGGTATGAAATCTATATCATACTGGACAAGTGTATGAAATCTGTATCATGCTTGACGATGGTATGAAATCCATATTATGCTTGGCGGTGGTTTGAAATGTGTTTCGTGCTCGAAGGGTCTGAAATAGCTTACATTGGGTCCATCAAATATTGACAACACTCTAGAAAATACATTTTACGAAATTTCTTGCAACATCGCGCGTTGCTGACACGCGGCAATGTTAGGGTTAAGCTGTTCAGCGACAGCCACGCAATAACATCGTCTTGCCTCAACATTGTATTGCTCTCTGATGTTTCTAAATATAATGCATTGTTTAACTTTATTTGCAACCAAGCCGTGGTTTTTGCTACCGTGGTTTTCGGGTCTCACTGTAGGCCTATCCCTGCGGTGGTACAATGCCTCGGTAGCGCGGGGACACTACCTGGTTAATTAATTAAGGTAGGATTAAAATACTCTTGTTTTTTCAGCCGTATCAATTCTATTGCCGCCGACTTCATGTATGCTTCGATTCTCTCCCGATCAACAGGGCCCATGCGCGTTGATCCTGTGTGGGAATACCCTCGTGTGTTGATTCCATGCTTATCTTGGCGTACTAGATGTCGCTTCCTTTTCCTATTTAAAAATAGATAATTTGTGCTAAATTAGGGGAGTTTAAAATAACCTAAATAGTATATTAATGGTTTGCTTGGGTGAACACCTGGAAACAATACTTTACGCTTGAACTCATCGCAAGAAACTCGATGCCTCTTCGCCAATAATGTACATCTTTCTGTGCTCCTGTTATTCTCCACAGCGTGCATGCTTACGATTCTGTGAAGCGAGGCTGCGCATTGGCCACAGCGTGCCCTGCGTTTCCTGTATGTGTTTTTCCATAATTTTTTGCTCCCGTGATCTTCCTCGACTGAAATACCTGAGGTCACGCCCTACTTCGAGCTAGAGCGAGTAAACTAGCGGGTCGATTCTCGTACTTTAAGTGAGCTAATCTAATCCTGAGCGTTCAGTTCGCCACTTTGAAACAAGTTCTAGATGTTGTTCCAGCACCGCAATATGGAGCTTTCGGCCGTTTCAGTCATAGCCGATTTGCTATTAATGCCTGGAAGTCTATCCAAAGTGGCAAATCAAACGCTAGAGAATGAAGTTTTTGGACGAGCTCAAGCCAATTGGATCAGATTATCGCGATGGAAGTGCGAGAACTTGCGCGCTTTCTCCCTGACCAGCCTCTGCAGGAGGCGTCCAGTGCTAACATCATGTTTTTTTCAAATATGAAGGCTCTCTTTTATTTATTTAATACTGAGCACCAAATATGGGGATGTAGTGAAAATGATGCAGTGCTCTCCTCTAATATTAGGCCCTTCAGCACTATATATCTGTTGCAATTTGGCGTAGTTTTAAAGTTTGCTATTTCTGCATTAATGCATTCGAAAGCATCACTCGATTTTTTCGCAACTCCGTACTTATTTATTGCCCCTAACATGAATTCCCGGAGGAGAAATTTACTATTTAGTATTATACGTATTATTGGAAGCTCCTTGATATTTATCCCACGTCCATATAGGGACGGCAGTGGATAGTATCTGAAGATTGTCTAAAAATTTCCCATTGAGATATCCTCAGAATGCACATCGAGCTGGTAATTGGTACTTGAACTTCTGTATCTGATGATTATTTTACGATGCCCCGCCGCCAAAAATTGTGGCTAACTTTTTTAAAGTTTAGCTATTCAGCACATAAACAGCAACAACTGCAATTACGGTAACTTTTTTGTGAATTGCGGTATTTTTGCATTTTATTTATTTATTTATTTTTTTGAGCATGAAAGTTTTGGCATAAACATACTAAAAAGCGTACTGCTGTATAATTGTGTAATTGTTTGCAAAAAAAGTTCTCATTGTGTATAATATTGTAGCGTTAATAGCTTAGCTACTTTTCATGTCCCTCAAGCCATAATGGTCGTGCTTCCATTTTGACAAAAGTGACTGTTATTGCCCATATGCCTTTTGTGCACCCTATACGCGCGTGTTGTCACTATAATTTTCTGCCTACATGTGAATACATCTCTATATATTTAACTGCAAACATATTCGATTTCACTTTCTTTCGACTGCCCATCAATGATTTTAAAAAGTTGACTAGGTTTTCTGCGTACTTTGTTTAATGTAACTACAGCTACCCCATCCTTTGTATTGTCGTGCGTGTTTACTGAACTGTGCCGGTATCATATGAGGCCCCTCTGAGATTTAAGTATAATATGTGTAAAGTTAGACAGCTAGGGCGTGTCCGATTAGGCAACAAAATTAGCTTTTGAGGTTTGACTTGCCCAATTTTTCAGACAGGGGCCCTGGCTTCGACTTGTTGATTCAAGTTTCTGTCGTTGATTCTTTCTACTCTGTGAGACGTCCATGAACTTGGTCGTACCCTGTAAAATGAAGATTCCAGTCGGCGCAGTGTAATCGGGTTGTTATCAGCACCTGCAGCACCGTTCCAAGTGTCGAAACTGAAGTTTTTGTCTGCATTTCCGACCAAGTCAAGTGAGCTTGGCTTAAGTCGACTTTGACGGCCCGATCGAACACGCTCCTAGTCGATCTGAACGTCTCTTATTCTAACCTAACAAAACTTCAGGTTGAAGTTGGTCATATGCTATAGGTACCGGGACCTTCTAAACGTAACGGACTTAGCTTCGTGTTTTTGTATAGTCCCAAGTGGAAATTTCCCATCCCTAGTGTTTATTTCAACGTTATTTAGCTTAACTATTGTCAAGGTAAATCACTTGAGAGTCGCCAACTGAATTAGCCACATCCAAGCGCATAGGGAAGCTTTTTGTGTCCGACTATCAGTGCTGCAGCTACGTTGAAGTATTTTACTTTTTCCCCGACTGCTACCACACAAAGTTCGGCCACTCCCCCCTAACACGCGCCGGACACGCGTCTCGTAGCCGACTTGCAGGTCCGTCCCACGTACCGTCCAATGCACGCGGCGACTGGCACTCGGCGACCACGTGCTCCCATCTGCTGGTCTCCGCCCTGGAAGTTTCATGCAGATCCGCTGCAGACTTCAGTAGCCACTGGAGCGTGCCGAGGTGTTAGTTTCGCTTCTGCTGTTACCTGGTGTTGTCTCTGTGGGTGTCCAGTGCTGTGCGTAGCAGGAATAAGAGCACCATCGTGCATACCATGTGGTTGTCTCTATGGGTGTCCAGTGCTGTATAAATCGCAGTAGAGCTTCCATTAGGAATTTGCAGTTCGATCCTACATAGTGTGGTGTTGTCTCTGTAGGTGTCTAGTGTTGAGCGTATGAAAATATTTGATGGAGTAGTGATTTGCTGCTCGATCCTACATGTTACGGTGCTGTCTCTTTGTGTCCAGTGCTGCGTACGAGAATGCAGCCTGGATTGGAGGTTGACCATACATTTTTTGTGTTCTTTCATTATAAGTCTGAAGTGATGTACGCATGAACGGTGTAGCAGTGCAGCAGCCTCTGAATTGAAGCTTGAGCATAGCTCCAGTCGTGTTGTGCTTATAGGTGTCCCGTGGTGTACGCGTTAGATTGTATCATGAATTAGTGCTCCAACGTGCATCCTCTCTTGTCTTCTCTCTAGGTACCTATATAGTGCTGTGCGCTTCAGTGCTGCAGCAGTGTGGCAAGAAATAAACTACAACGCGCATCCTCTTGTGTCACATCTTGTACTCGCTGTACGTAGGTGACCACTTAGTGAATCCGCTTAGGAAGTGTGTTAACCCGTCTGCTGCAAGTCAGAAAAGTGTCATGATGGAAACGATGTGTGTAATCATTGTTTTACTCTTCTCATGTTTGCCAATCTTTCAACGATAAACAACAGTTTACCTTTCTGGGAAATATGGTTTGTAGATTTATTACATGGGTGTCAGCTCTACTTGGACAACAACGTTTTTTTTTTTTGCTCCTGTTGGTATGCAGAATGATCGTTCTATGCGGTTCAGTTGCAGGTGTCTTAAATAAAACCTTAAAACGTTTCGAGAAAGACATTTAGTGCGAGTATTTCTTTTAATTTGTAGAGCGTCCCACTAGTGGTGTCTCCATTGCATTAGTAAATTAATTACAGTGTAATGACTTCTTTTTCTTATAATATAAACTGTTCATTATAAGTTAAGACTCACTATTACCGTGGCATTTAACCTCGGCTCCAAAATAACAGTTATCTGCTCAGAAGACAGGATTTCACAGTACTGTGAACCCCACTGGTATCTGTTCTCCTCAGTAGAACCAAAACGACAACAAAAAATCAGTGCAATCATAAAGCCCCCCCCCCCACCGATCTTTCAAATGGCCCCTCAAAATTTAACATGGTCCCTAACTTATTTTAAACAGTGTCCTTTGTATTTCTAACTGTAGTACATCTATTCTATATGTAAATTCTTGTATTTCCCACATATCTGGAATGAAAATATGTTTAGCCCACATTTGCCCGGGAAAAGTTATGCTACTTCTACTATGTCCTTAATTTATAAACGGGTGAACACTGACTGTCCATTAGTGTATATCTACGGGCCACTGACGATCTTCGAGATCTTCCCATCTTAGCCTGCAGACTAAATGTCTCAGTGTATGTTGGACAGTGCATCAAGATCAAATGATATTGAGTTTTGTTTTGATTTTGTTAGTACGATGGTCGAAATAATGTGCGCTTCTTGCCATGTGCTTGGCGCGTCGTTCATTGCCTCATTTAAGGTGTTAGTAGATCCTTATCGTTCGATGCACAGGAGGTTCATTATTTTATATGGAATGAAATACCGCGTAGCCATCTGCTCGCTACAGTTATACTGAACAGATGATTAATAGTCTATTGAAAAAAAAGAAAACTGCGAACGTTGCCCAGCTTCCTTTACTAGCGTCGATATACGTACGTGCAGCAATAGTATAGGTACTGGGTTTCACTTCCAGCTCAACTGTGGTAATCCTGGATATTTGTATGTTATGTTGCATCGTAGAACTTTTTAGAACTTTTATTATTGGAAATGTCGAGATATCTCTGGGCCGCGTTAAGACGTCATATATTGACTCGCGCCAACGTCCACGCTTCTGCCTGTTTACCTCATAATCCTTTCCTACAGGAATTAATTTGCCTCTCTCGTAGTAATAACACTACCTGAATTGTAACGTATATGTTACGGTATAAAAGAAAGAGTTAAATATTTTCCTCTTGGTGACACTAACTTGCGCTCGTGGTTGCCGTAAATCAATAATGTTTCCCTTAGTTTTCTGTGGCAGGCTGAATTTCTACGCTTATGGGACGATTCCCAATTTATGAACATGCGGGTGTCGAACTTCCGTCAATTGAACAGAATTATGCGCAGGAAATACCTACTTATATTTCTGTGTAACTTGTGATATAATTAGTCGATATTTAGTGGCTAATGTTAAGCGTTAAGGAACGATACAAGTGGTAGCGATGAAGAACTGCAAGCAATCTCAGTGACTTCATTGACTAGAAGCTTGACGCCATTATGTGGCACCGAACAATTCAAGATAATTATGGTGTTGTCGAGCCAAACTTGTAGAAGTGGGTAGTAGGTATCTGCATTTTTTGTTTTAATAATACCTAACAGAACAGTGTAACTACCGTGCCCCAATTTGCCAAGCCATGCGTAGGCTCGAGGTCCATAATAAAGGATCTAGCGAGCATCCCCGGAGTTGTTTCGCTTGTAAGCTTGGCTCTCGGAAGTGAAGTTTTTGATGGACGCCCACTTCCTCCAACTGACCTACTCTGACACTTTTTTGCTCCACTCACATGACATTTGTATGCTTGGGGTTACCATTTCGAGGTATATATGCGCTTGGTGCGAGGTTTACTCGCGTCGATTCTGCTATTGAAACCATTGCGGCTTAAGTCATCGTAGCTGATGATGCTGGCTGGCTAGGGACGTGGTTGCCAACCATTCAGGGGTGTAAATCATTACTTAGAGAAGGTATTCCCAACCTGGGATGTTCGCACCACCTGGCTGCATGCCCTATAGGTTAGAGTGCGCGAAATCGTTGATAAAATCAAATTGGATTCATAAGTTTGTTCACAGTTATTGAGTAAATTTCATTATTTAGCTTCAGATGAGTTTTTTTTTATTAGGGGGTGCGAAAACTTATTAAAAGTACTCCAGGGTGCCAGGCTTTGTAAAGGCTGGGAACCGCTACAGTAGAGGGAGGTATGGACGTCCGTTTTGAAATTAGAAAAGAAGGACTGTCTCACCTTTGTGAGCTGCGCGTGTCTATTGATTCAGTGCCAATTTCAGCTGTGTAAATTAAAAATACCAAGCTTATCTGTTACTCATACCACAAAAGTTTACAATAATATTAATCGAGATCCGTAACAGATCGAGTTCATAGCTCAAGACTCCTGCTGTAGTTATTGCTTGTGCTTGAATGCGAGTCTATATTGTCGGGTTAGTTATCGCAGTACCTTCTTGCATTAGTTTCGATGTTTAATATATTCTACTTGCTTGTGCAAGCTGCTTGGTCACTGAATATTTTCCTTTTTTACTGATGATACGCTGTTCTGTTCATTTTCTTACCCGATTTGTCGTTCCCGTGTACCCGTTGATACTAGTGAAGAATCACCCACATGCATGGGTTCGACATATCTCTTGCCATACTGCATGTCCCTCACTTTTTTCTCTCTGAAGCTCCATTGCAGTGATGGGAAAGGTTTAAACTACCGTCTTTTTTCCTTTTATCAGTACACCACCGAGATAGCAGTTTATGGTGTCTGCGAGGTTTTCAGATGTAGTGTCTAAATTTAGTTGTCTCATTGGGCATTGAGTGATAAAATGTCCTATAGCCTTGGACATGGCTCGAAAGTATATGGATTGGCTAACGTGTACCTAACCCTCCTATATATATGGTGTCCGTTTGATCTGTGAACATTTTACTACTGGTTTAGAAGTTCACCTGAGAAAAGTTTCTTAAGACAAAACATGAGTTCGACTGATGGATTCTTCACGAATAACTCGCAGTTAGTAGACCTATTGACTGTCCGTGAGTAATCTTATAGGAATATTGTTTTTGCCTGACTCTCTCGGACGTGCTGAAAAAAGTGTAAGGAATGGTGTAGCTGAGAACTTATTGAGACCAGTACTTAATAATTCTTCCCTGAGCATCTACTGAATATGAAACATTTGTGCTCTACCCAAGAGATCTTTATTCCTTTAGAGACGGAGTGTCAGTGACAAGAAGGGAGAGATCTTGTCACCAGTCCTGCGAAGCGAGTGTGTACGGCTTGAAAATACTGTAGAATTTTAACAACAAAGTAACGAAGACAATCCAGTCATTCTTAAAGCTTATATTATTATCAGCCACCGGATCGGACAAGCTCTCGTCTACGTTTTCTTCGTTCGAATTTTCGGCCGTAGCCTCCAAGATGGATGCGCTCGTGCACTCAACCTATAGACTGCCGCCATTGGGGGACAGTAGTGCAATTCCCATCGCCCAAATCACATACCCACGGAAAACAGTAAGTTTTCGTGTAGCCTAAAGT
The DNA here is from genome assembly GCA_001587735.2 of Parhyale hawaiensis. NCBI lineage: Eukaryota > Metazoa > Arthropoda > Malacostraca > Amphipoda > Hyalidae > Parhyale > Parhyale hawaiensis. The sequence continues at coordinate 38,466,057 of LQNS02278125.1, read as the reverse complement.
TTTACCTTGTATTGTTGTCGTATTCGCTATGCTTTTTGCTTCTTTTTTTCCTAATGCAGGTGGACCATGTGTATGTTGCTATGCCTTTTGATGTTAACGGTTAAGCTACGCCAGGAAATTAAGATTCACTTCTTTCCCCGTATGAAAAAAGTTTTTCAGAGTCCAAGTCCGACATACACTTGGCGACAGAATTATTCGCACACCCTCTACGTTCAATATTTTCTCAGTAACTCAAAAACTATGTTTTCTAGAGGTCTAAGGTTTTCACAAGGTAAAAAGCATGTAATAGTGAAATAAAACGTAGTTATCAAACCAAAGGGATATTTTCACTAGTCTTAACAAACGAAGCATACAAAAGATGTTCAGAAAAATTGTTTGTACAGTTCACAAATGATAACAATATTAATAATCAATAGCATGCATGACCTTTCATCTTCATAACATTGAGCAGCCTATTCCTATAGTTTTTGATGAGATCGACGTCGTTTCAGGTGGGATATTGCTCCATTCTTCAAAGGCAACTCGTTTCCAATCCTGGATGTCTTTGAGAGCGCGATTATTGATTTTGATTTTCAATTCTCGCCATATAGGTATTTTCGACGGGGTTCAGGTCAGGACTCATCGGCGGCCATGGAAGCAGTGTTCCCTTATTTTTCTGAAGCCAGGTGGTCGTAGACTTGTACACGTGCTTCGGGTCATTGTCCTGTTGAAAGACCCACCGTCTTCCAAGCCACAAACTCCGAGCCGATGTCTTGAGGTTTTCACCTAAAATTGTTATATAGTCATCGGATTTCATTATTCTTTCAACTGCAACTAATTTCTAAGTACTGTTTGCAGAGCAACAACCCTAAAACATCATTGACCCACCTCCATGATTAACTGTTGGTACAGTGTTCTTCGACAGGAAAGCCTCGCCTTTCTGACGCCAAATCTTCACGTCATTGGGTTCAAAAGCTCGATTTTTATTTCGTCACTCCACAATACTCTATCCAAAAAAACTTTTTCATTATTTAAGTGGGTTTTGACGACGTTCAAGCGAGCAGCAACATGGCATGGTTTGTGAAGTGGAGTTCGTCGAGGTCGGTAACCGTGCAAGCCATCCTTGTTCAGACAGGGCTGGATTCTGCGTTTACTCACGCTAGTTCCCTTAGTCTCCAGTCTCTCGGCAATGTCATCTAATATCTAGCACCACTCGTGCATTAATATTAACCTCACGGCTCAGTTTTCGCACTTCTTACCGATAGTTTTTGTTTCCGGCCACGTCCATACACTGTTTCTACAGTGCCAAACTCTGCAAACTTCCGTAACAGATTGTACTGTAGAGTAGATCCTGTGATATCCAGGCGTTTGGAGATGCTGCCAGAACTATTTACTGCGCTGTAGAATTCAATAATCTTTTGCCTCACTCATATCCACACTGAGCTCCTTTGTCTTTCTCATCGTGGCCCTAACGTGTGAATGACAAGGCACGACTCTTCTTGCACCACGTAAGCGTAGCGATAATAGAAGTTTCTAGAAGGTTGTTACGTCCGTCGGGAATATTCTAAAACGCTTTATACTCTCAAAACATTAAATCATACACGGATTATCATCTATTGATCTTAATTTAATGCAATTTTCCCAACTGTATGAATAATTTTGAACTACTTGTTAAGGTATCATGACATACCCAATGCCTCTGAAAGCTGCGTTTGATGTTCTTTGCGATGTAGTTTTTACCGTTTGAAATACTTAGGTCTTTACCCGTAAGAATACAGTGGGACAAAGAACCTTTGTAGCAACAAAACACAGCCTGGTATGAATAGGGTTAACTAACGTATTACCCAAGGGTCCCGAGTGCCTTATCCGCAGGGGATGCTGCATCTGACAGCAGTTTCTGCTGACGAGGTTAGTTTTGTAAAATTAGGTAGGTTCTCTATTTTTCCCTTTCTGTTCCTCGAGGTGGGCTGTCGATCGAGACAGCCTACCTAGTTCGTGGGACTTCTCTTTTTCCCTCTCTCGTGTGGAAGGTCTCGAATGGGGCCGTCCACCCGAGTGTCTATCTCTATTTCTTTGCGCCTTTTTCCAGCCAGTAGTAGCGCACTGAGCAAATCGAGATTTTCCGGTAAGAATACCGAGATAAAATATTCCTACTGAGCTGTGTAGAAAGACCGAGTCTGCGCTGTACGGATCACTCATCGAGTGGATATACGGTGGTAAAGCTATGACTATAATAATAATAACTAACGCATTGCCCATTATCTTAATTTCTAAGACTTCTAACAAATTCATTCCGAATTCACATGATTACATGGCGTGTTTGTACTTTGTAGGTTGAATGGAAAACCGATAATAATCGAACCGGAATCTACTTGAGCTACACTTCCACCAAGGGATGGTTTCTTGAACGCTCATATTCCCAGCGTGTAGCCGATGTTCAACACTTGTGTAACAAAACGTCATTACGCAGTTTTTGTCCTAGCTCAAAGGATGCTTCGTCACTACTTAGATTTTCCCGCCATAAATATTGCAAGGCAGGGCAGCCTAATGACATGGCGGGTCGCTTGTAATGGTGCTGGAGTGGCGTCAGCTTTGTGCGGGCCGCCATCCTCAGGCCTCATTCCAGTTCCCTTTCCAGTGGTACTCTTGTTTGCTTGTGTTTTGTGCTTCTCTGTCCTTTCGCCGTACTCATTAACCCTGCAACACTGACAGTATGTCGGTAGGCATATAAGGTACATTTCATTAGTGTGCCGTATACTCATTAACCGTGGAATACTGACGGTATAGAAGGTCTTCTAAGGTTAAAACAGTTTGCGTGGAAAAAGAACTACTAAAACATGACCAAAGGTTCATACAATTATCTATTTTTTCCTTTTGTTCACTTCTTCCTTGTTTCGTACAAGTTGTGCAATTTCTAATAGAGATTTTCGTGGAAGCATTTTCATTGAGTTTTCTTCCGTATCGTCGCTTCCATTGATTAACTATATTATTACCAGTCATGAGCACTTGCCCTATACCTATACTGCTACTTACATGTATTCCTCACACTTCACTGATGATGATTGATACGCTGTTTGATTCCGAAACTTTTACCCTCAATGTATTCGTACATTTCTTTGTTACGATCCCTCTGTGTGTTCTTGCCGCAGTAGTTATGCATGAACTGCAGAGCTCTCTTCTTTATTTTTTTTTCTATTGTGCGCAGCTCTTCTGAAGCGAAACTGATGTCAAGCGATGCGCTCTAACGTTGTAGTGCTTGCGCTATTCGATTAAAGATTTTAATCAAGGTTAATTTAACCCGGTTAATACTAGGCTTTGACACCTCGATAGGAAGGTTTTTTTCCTCGCAGAAATACAACAGGAGAAAGAGTCTTTGTTGCAAAGTGAGACAGTGAGACCAAAATTGGTTTAAGGTAACTCTTTCCATGCTCAATTATTTTATATCGATTGCGTTTGAAATTCATTGCTGCAGTGCATGCGGTGTATTGGGCAGGAGGCGCCGCCAAGACAGAACTAACATTAGGTACCAGGATGTTAAACGAACGAAGCCGTCCCCCGACAACATGCAGTTCAGAAAATCTTCTCTTAATGTTGCACAACAAGTGAAAGCAGTTGCGTGGTGATGAGGATTTCTCTTGAATTCTTATTCTTTAAGATTTACGCCATATCACTGTTCGCGGAATGAGTCATAGGTAATACGACGTGGAGAAGGTTCGATCATCTTCGCTGCGGGTCGTCGTTGTTTAGAGAGAGAGGGAGGGATAGTTTTTGAAATTTTACACCTGATCTCTATCAAATGAATGCAACTTTAGTTTGCATGAAAGAAGTGAAATTGAGGTTCAGGTATCTTTTTATTTCAGTTAAGCTGCTGACACTTTAAACTGAGCTTCAATAGCTTTTGCAATACCTTCCTACCGGGAGAAATATATGATTTTGAATTTTTATTTGAATTTGCATTTGCATCTCATAGAACTCATTTTAGTTGTGCTTCCTTTATTTTAATTTGAAAGGAAAGAGGTTCATCGTATCCTTTTCCTGCAGGCAATGATCTTGCATACGAAACTAGCATTTCTTATACCTCTGTGATATCGTTCCGTCCGGAAACGGAGGCTTAAGGTTTGTGATTGTGACTATAACTAAGTAGTATTTCTTAATCTATACTTTGGTACGATATGTATTGCTTCGTTTGTCGACTGAGAACGAATTCCTCGTAATATGAATAAGTAACAGTGTTGCAGCTCTTCAATACAAGGCAATTTTTTTACATGACTCGTTCTCTTTCTGTCAAAGAGAAAGCTTTTTTGCGTTGGACGTCGAAAGCTCGACGCAGAAACCTTTACGGTGAAGGGACTAATGTTAGAGGACGCTGTTGACCCTTTCTAAATTAGTTACTATTACACGGTGCCAACAGTGGTGGGATATTGCGCTTCACATATCGCCTAGATTAAACACAGAATTGGTGAAAGGATTTTGTCTCTGGCTGACCTCACTGCCTGCTATTAATGAAGTTTTACGCCACACAAATTGCTATAGTACACTCTTTATTGTATTAATAGTGTAGTAGTAGAGGAACGGTGAAGGGCTATTATAACATTACCTGCACGCAGAGGTACTACTGGCGAAAGTGCTTGCTCACCTAACGGGCTCCTCTTGTCGTGGTCACATCTGGAGCAATCCATGTTGATGCTTACGAAACTGATCGATGGATGTGCTAACTTGAATCTTTAACGTGTATTTCGATTAGAGGCACCTTCTCCAACCCATTCAATATAGCGTGGACCTTTTCTTGCTTGTTAGTATTGGCTTCAGTAACATTGATGATATTGAGCAAGCGGGGCTGCAGCGCAGAGAGTGGAGGCTGCACGCAGGTTGTGCTGCATTTAGTGGTACAATAATGTAACAAAGTAACGTAGAGATCTGCTAGCGTGCGTGCATGCAGCAGTTGCACGGAAGCATGTCACAAAGACTTTGGGTGTTCAGTCTATTGAGCATGATACCCATACATATGTTGTTTCTTGATAGTTGTATCAACGTACGTGCTGGTATATGCAGGATTGTTGGTAGTGCTCTTTGTATCCATTACTTATCGTAGGTATGCATAGTATATTGATAAGAGTTTTATTAGTTGTTGTAAGAATGAACTAGCTCGTGTTTTCCATATCAAGGAAGCATAATTATGCCGAACGTTCAAGCTTTTTCATGTGGGGTCACCATTACAGCGTAAACAACGGACAGGCTGCACGTTAATCAACGATTTGAGGCTACTTATTTAACGCTGCTTGGAACATTATGCGTCAAGCCTTGATACTTGCTCAGAAAAATGAGTGTAGATTTTTGCCCTAGAACAATAACGATATCCAGATTACTAATCATCGTTAGTGCGCGGTGTCGCTAGAACCGGTCCCAATTATGAAACGATGGTTTCCGAAAACCGTTGGTCTCGTGAAGTATGTTACCTATGATGATTATTACTTTTTCCTCATTCCCCTCCGGGGGCATAGGATGGGCCATAGGGTTAGGTTAGTTAGGTTCGCTCATCCTATGTTATGGGGAGTAGCGCCCCCAGGGGGTTTGTGTAGGTTACCTTAGCCATTAGTTAGGCCTTCGGGACGNCTTTCGTGCCCACTTTGCTTCCTTCCACTTTCATACTCCTACTGACCTTACTGTTGTCTGTTCTTCCTCTTCTTTCCCGACTTGTTGTTCCCATGCGCGTTGATCCTGTGTGGGAACACCTTCGTGCATGGGTTCCCCGTTTTTGTATCGACATTCTATGTGTCCCTTCCTTTTCCTCTCTTAGAAGAGCTTAGTACTTATTTAGGGAGGCTTAAATCTTCTTATAATACCTAATACCTTTTCCTCACTAGTACATAAAACGAGCGACTTGAGAACTTTTCGAAATTCATCAGTAGCCAAGCGGCTTCTTTTCTTTGCAAGCCTCCGTATGTAGATAGCTGCGTTACAATAGTTGCAGGAGCTACGTAGCGCTTGCATTCTAGTGAAGTGAAACTAGAAGTTGAACTAGTAAAAATGTAACCGTTGTAGTTATGGCATGTGATTATGTGAAGGCTGTAAAAGTTTTTTATTTTTATTGCCTTCGGAACATCTTAATAATAACCTTCATTAGGTAGGTACTCATAGAGACATAACAAAATTGAAATGTTGTATGGTACACAAGAGAAAGCATATCCTGTTTATAGCGTGTCTCTGTATCAGTCCTTGCACACCTTGGCGGCGATGATGTTGCAATGAGTTTCGTTCACAAAATTCAGTTCAATTTTGTTGCATTGGACTTCCCGTGACTTGGTGGGCCTGGGCTGGGACGTCCCGACGTACGTCAGTTCGGGTTCGGTGTAGTTTTGTATTTTATTACGTGTTTCCTTCGTGATCTCTTTTCAAAGGTTCCCTTTATTATTTTGGTAAGAATATTTTTTACTTGGCCATGCATGCCTATACTCCATGCAACTGACGTTTTCAGCCGAGCTTATGCCTGCTCGGTTGTCTGCTCGTAAATATTATCTCTCTCTTACGCAAACAGAAGAAGGCATCGCGGCTGCACAATAAACATAAAATATGTTAAGAAGTAACTGTCATGCTGTCTGTCAGACGGCACGTGGTGGCCCGAGCACTGCGAGCTGCTCGCCAGCCCTTCTTCGTTTCACCTCGCCAAGGAAATACGACATTGAGTCAAGCGGGAACTGTCGTGCCTGAACAGCAGTCAAATTCTTGACAAGTGCCTGCAAGCTTATACTTATTTCTTAGTAAGAGCTTGGCGTTTTTCGGTGCTCTCATACCCGGGGATTTATGTACTAGTATCTGCGCCCACTTGAATGCGATTGTAATGTAATATGTACAAATATTTTTCTGTTAAAAAAATGTTAAGTGTTTATTTTTGAACGTGTGATTGTCCGTTCATGTCAAGAAAACTAAATTGGATGTTTAGGCCATGCATGCGGGCCTGTTAGATATGGCTACCTTGTTGTTGTTCTGACCAATTAAGTCATGGTAATACTTTTTTTTTGCCTGAAGAGTAGACATGCGTGAATAAAGATTTATCACACGCTGTTCCGTGCACTTTGCATCAGTCCCTTTATTCTGTCTCTTTGCAAGGGTCTTAACCAGAGCTAAGGTTCTTCCCACACTGTTGCTTGCAGTTTTTCTGCTCTCGTTACGCCCCGTCAACTCTCTGAATGAAGCTTGCGGCGTAATCTGATTACCCTGTCTGACATCCTTGGTAGTTTGATCCCTAGACTGGATGAAACAGATGTCTTCCGTTTCGCGACCGCTTTAAGGAATGGAACTATGATATGGAGTATCGCTGTGTTGCATTTTTACGGTGAACCGCTATTGAGCGTTATAGTGAAGTGAGGAGGTGCAACGTGTGTTAGAAACATTAGTGTAACTAGCATACGCAGTACTTTGCAGCTCGCGATTAGTGCTTCCAATATGAGGACTGCATCTACCTGGCACTGGTTCCGCCACTACATTGAACCTTGCCTCAACGGAACTCTCGAATGCCCCTGAAGCTCAAATCATAAAAGCGCTGCTGAACGAGAAGAAAATTTGTGTCAGTCAGCGGGCTCATCAGTTTTGCTTCGAGAAGTCCTTTTCTGTGCTCACAGAAAATGGGTCTTATTTATTATAGCAGCTCATCTATATTTTAATTTTAAAAAGTGGGTAAAAACTGGCGAAACTATTGAAGTGCCTATTGGGAAGCTGTCATAATATAAAATAAATATATAAAAAACAACGCTTCGGTTCTAAGAACTGAAAAACTAATGCTTGCATCTAGGTATCTAGTCAAGGATGATGGTAACGAGGGATGAACCGTGGGTAGCCGAAGTGTTGGCTCTCCACTGCATGGTTCGTTATACGTGGCCAGTAATATTATTGTAACGAGAAACGCAAGAGTATGTCATGCAGTAAAGGTAACCACGTTTTAATTTGACTGCGCTATTTAGCTACAACGGTTCATTCTCCTCTTGTATTACGATGGGAAAAAAAACCGGTTGCGAAAAGGCCATAGCGTTAGTAACGTAGGGTTGAAGCAGCAAGGCTATTGTAGATCCTCACCCACAGGAATTTCTGTAAGGTACGACTTTATTTGATTTTGAAAAGGAAAATCTGAACAGGAGTGTGATTTAGCTTAATTTTTAATGGGTAAATATAGACTTTCTCTCAAAAAGATATCTTGTGTACGTTTCTAGCGTGCATGTATACGTCCAGTCTACGTTTCAAGCGACGCCATTTCCCAAAAATGTAAATGCAACTTGAAAACGGACTTCACGGCGCTCAAGGAGCCTCCGATGCTCGTACACTCGATGAACGCTTTTGCAATAAGAACCGTAGCACTTATTACGAGGTTTTCTAGGCTATATTCCTTTACCGTCGAATACAATACCAATAAACGCAGAAATAGCGCTATTTGAAAATAGACGCTTAGGGTTCGCCCTTCCTATGTATCAAGTGCCACATCCCCTGAAGACTTCGCAGGTCACCTGAGCCACTGCCTCGCGTCTTTACCTCCGAGCCCGGGCACTTTCTACCATTTTTCATACTGCTGCTGCTGCTGGTAATCTTTGATACTGCTTGCTGCTGCTGCTGGTAATCTTTGATACTGCTGCTGCTGGTAATCTTTGATACTGCTGCTGGTAATCTTTCTTTACTACCCGTTCTCTTCTGTCCCTGTTTGCTGTTCCCATGCATGAGTTTCTAATTTCAGTGGGCACATTGCTTGTCCATTGCTTCCTGTTCTCGTCGTATAGTAAATTAGGAGAATCTGCTGGTATTGCTAAAAGAACTAAGTTATACCGACAGGGACGCAAAGCACAACTATACGTCGTATGCGCCACTGTAGTTATGCCGGATATTATTTCGTAAATTAAGGTTTTACGCAACTTAAGTTCTTCAAATTTACTGCAGAAATTGTAGCGTCCCTGCCTCAGCCGAATTTCTGTCGCCTCACAAGCTACAGCTGTCAATCAGTTTATGTGGGTCGGCCAAAAATTTTATTAGTGTCAGTTGCAGGTGGCTTTGGGGGAGTGACGTAATGGTCCAACTGATACGACAGAGATACTCCTCAGCAGTGTTCCTGTGAGACGAATTCGCCAGTTCAGGGGTAAACAGTTAACCCCGTCCCAGGGAGTGACGAGTGTACTTATTTTCAGGCAATACCGCTTTCGAAATTGTCTCTTCGTATTATTATATAAAAGCGGTAATGTCAAGAGAAGGCATGAAACTGAATAGGTAAAAATAAAGTACCAATAGCAATGCCTTTGAACGGAAAAGGTACAAAAATAAATAAAAAAACAAATTTAAATCGTTAAAAATGAAGCGCTTTTCCAGAAATATTGGATTGGAAACAAGTTAAAGTGTGCAGATCGGCTGTTTTCTGGTCATTATTGAGAAGGACCTTGCGTTACGCACGACGTTGTGTTAGGTCTGCAGGTCTTCCTATTGTTTGCACTTCCTCTTGGTGTGTGCGTCATTTGTTGTCTGAATTTCGTTATTTCGTTTGTGCCATTGCTCAATTTCGCATTTTTACCCCACACATTAGCGATCGTGCGGAGCGAAACGGTTGTTTTCATTTTGTAAGACATGAGTCATGACGCTTATGAGACAATAGTCATGACATTTATGAGACATGAGTCATGACGTTTTTCAATCATTCATTATTTTTATCATTTTCATAATGACAACAAAGCTGCAGACTTTTACTGTCTGGTCGTGACGTACGATGTATCCTTTAGTAAGACTTGATTTGCTTCGTCCTCTCCTCTGAAATTCTTCTCAGTTTTTTCAAAAGATATTGCGGATGTTCACCAGCGAAGTCGGTTTGGCATTAAACGGTGCACCGAATGCACTGATATAATTACGACGGAACTCTTGATGCTCTTTCGTGAATTTCTGTACTGATGCTTGCTTGGGCTTATTTTTTTTTTATTGGTAAGTGCACTCTTAATGGATTCCGTGGGTTACATAATACTTGCATTATTCCCATATGTATTTGGGACGTCTGTCTTTCGTGCCCACTTTCAGTATCGTGTAGCCACCGATTATTATTTTGTCAGTCCGTCCTCCACTTTCTGGATGCTGTTCCTAATCTCTTTGATCCTGGGTATGAATATCTACACTCGTGCTTAGATTCAACTTAATTTAGACGTAAGTAGCTATTATATAAGGCGTTCCAAATAATTACATACACAGCGCCACACGTGCAGAAATCGAATTTTTTTTCGCATTACTGTCCCCGCCCCCTCCTGTATCTGAAACGCTGCTCGGGTCTACTCTATATAGCCCTGGAGACATGGTCTACAGTCTTGATTTATTTCCAGAGTTACAGCATTTTGAAGGTAGAGAAGCTTTACTTTCTGGCTTTCTTTTTAGCGCTTTGCACCTTATTACTCTGAAGACTCGTTGTTCTTTTGTCCTCTGTAAGGCTTCCATTGTGTTGTCGAAGTATGCTTAACTAATCCTGATTATAGTAATCTCGCGCTCTTTAGCAATAACTGCAGATAAGGTACTGTAGGGGATTTTGGAGAATGAATACATGGTACGGGAAAATACATGGTAATTAATTTGCTCATAATCAAGCTTTAAAACCTTCAAATGAAGTAATTTTTCGATTGTGGTTACTTATTTTATATTAGGAGGCATTTATTAGTTCTTTGTTTAAAAAAAATTCAAATTTTTCCTGAATGCTGCTCTTATGCCAACAGGTGGCGTCAGCATCGCCTCTGTTCCACCACGTCATCAGACTTCGAATAAGAAATGCGCGCCTATATTGCGTTCGTAAATTATTTTTATTCGCGTATTTACTTTTGAAATGCAAATTGGAAAAAATAACATTAGACGAGAAAGTGTGCTTATTAGCAACACATTAGCACAGAATTACCTAAAGCAATAAAGTTCGCTTTTCGTGACCCGCCGGCTGAAGTGGCCAAATGAGCTTGTCCTGATGTATGTTTGTTCATATAGTTTTGCAAGTATGGTATTGACAGGTTCTAGAAACTCAGTCATTGCAGTTAGTAAAGCAAACAATGAACAACAACATTTGTGTGCAACGTCGAATCTTCCATAGCAATCTACTTCAGACCGTCAGTATGTCTCCTTATACTTCGCTTTTATACACGCGAATGCTCATGTCTCAGTTCATTTCCTCATCTGCAATAGCTCTTCTTGATCCAAACATGCATCTCACACACGGGTATTTTCTTTAGTTAATTAGCATTATATATACTTTCCGTTTGAGTCGTACTTACAAGTGAAACACTACCATGAACAACAGTGAAATAATCATTACAGCCCGTCGGTATTTCTATACTTCATTGTATCTGTATTGTATTTGCGCGTGGTCTGCGCGTTATCAGGCCGCCCCCATTGTCCGGCCACCGGACGCCACTTTGTTTGTATGAGCTGGCTTTGGGTTGGGGCTCTGGGTAGCCCCTGAGTTGGAGGAAATGCCACTCTAAAGGCGGATGAGACCTTTCTGGTCCAACGGCATCCCTGAGAGGAGGTGAACAGGCTGGTGCCAGAGCTGGGTACTCAGTCTTC
>LQNS02278125.1:38422449-38451537 GCA_001587735.2 Parhyale hawaiensis | reverse complement strand
TTTTGTTTTCTCCACCCGCTGGGTTGGTTGCGTGGGGGTTTGTTAACCTCATGGAGTTTCTCCGTTCCTACGTCGCCAGCCTGGTGTGATTTAATAATAATAATAATAATAATAATAATAAGTGTATAGGTAGCTACAGAAGTGGCTCAAGACCGCGGGAAAAAGTGTAATTTATAGCGAACGTGCTTGGTCTGAAAGTTCCTGCCGTCCTTCGGGTCTGAAATTCAACAAGTTACTCGGATGCAGCCTCATGAGATGCGGCGTAGGGGCTGCCTGCATACCGTACTTGACATTCACTCATTCACTACCTTGTCATGCACACACCTGCGCATGTCGGCCTGCTGGTCATGTCCCACTCGCACGGAAGTCGCCACGCAACGGTCCGTAATGACCAAGTGGCTTGCCATTGTTTCGGGGAACTTCTGGAAAAAAATCGCTTCTTGCTGCTGGTCTTAGCCCCCGTTTTAAGGACTCCGCAAACTGCCCTCCAAAAGTTCCCCTGTCGAACGAAAGAATGTCGACCTTTCCGAAAGCAACTAAATGCCACTGCAGGCTGCTGCTTCGGTTCCTTGATATCTTTTTGTTCAGTTTCTACTTAGGTCGGAGGGCAGACGTAGATGCAATATCACCAATGATGTTTATTATGGATGCAAATTATGGTTTTGAATATAGTTACGTTTTAGTGGCCCATGCCGTCAATATATGACGGCTGAATTATAATTGTAACAAATTGTTGGATAAAAGTTGAACACCCACAGGTGATATAATTATCCTTGAACCTGGGCTCCACCTCTAGAAATTTTATTTTCTTCCACTCTGTTTTAAATTTTCATTAAACCAACTTTGAATTTGTTTAGGAGCAGCTGACTGGAATTGATTTCTGTATTCTACTTACATCTGACCCAGACGATGGAGAGACAAAGCAAGCATTCAACCAACCAACAAACTCGATTCTTATATAATTATTAAACGCACTTTACACCAGTTTCTCCATTCACTCTACTTTTTACGAATGTATCTAAAAATATGGCCTACCTGGATATGTGTGAAGCGACCTTACGTTAGATGTAAGTACACTCATCACATACGATTCTCATGCCCCCATTATAGCTGAGGTACTCTCACCTCATTGCTTTAATGCTAAATTTATACGATTCATTTCTTGAACAGCCTTAGAAAAAAATATATCGAATTGACTGCGGGATTAAGTAGATGCTGCACTTTCTTAGCACTAGTACTCCTTTTCACTTCCTTAGCCTTTTTGCCTATTTTGTTCTGTTCTGTTAAAGCACGTAAATATATTATTAAAATACGGTATATCTTTATCATATTCCTAGGCAGAACCTCCATATTACGTAGTTAGTACTCGTGTTACTTTTCTTTGCACTCTGACGCTCTTATCTGGCACTCTGCTTCATGGGCTTTCTGTGCAAATAATTGATTTTTTGTATGGGTTTCATTAAATTTTCTCTTTAAATACCTGAAATATATTCTTCAGTGGGTTCTCTGTGTGAATTTCTGTAATATTTTTTCTTTGGGCTTCCTTCATTGCAATCATGGGGCTTCCTGCGTTAATCCCTGTTTTTTTTTATTTGGGCTTTCCTCAGTAGGCTTCATTCGGCTTTCTGTATAAATCTTGGGATTGTGTTCATCGTTGAGCTTGCTGTTTAAATTTCTAGAATATTTTTCTTCCGCCTGGTTTCATTGGACTTAATATGTAAGCCAATGCACTGTTTCCTTCTGTGAACCTTCTGTGTTAATCTCATATTATAAATGCGTGTTTCACTGGACTTTCTTGTGTGGGCTTCATTTGGCTTTCTGTGTGAATTTCGGGAATGTTTTCTTTTCGCATCGACAGTCTCACCTTCCCACAACAAATTACCAATTCTCTGTATAACCACCCCCGCCTCAGAGACGTCCCACGTGGTAAAGTGGCCTCTTCACTAAAGCACTTCATTGTTACTCATGTATAGACTGTTCCTGGTCGGTACCCGTTTCTGGTAGATGCTGCTGTAATTATCGCTGTCGATCACTGCCGTCAGTCACTTTATGAACTTTCCATAAAAAGTTAATCTACTGCCACGGTCACTCGCCTTGTAATTTATCCTTGATGCGTTTTCTTTTACGTGAAGATTGTCCCGAATCCTGACCCAACAATTACCGTCTCATCCCTGCGGTGTTCACATATTGTAATTATTGTTCTCCTCCTCAGAAATAGCCGTTGGCTTATTTTAAGCCTAGCACGCGAGCACTTAACTGTAACCTGAAGCACTTTTCGCTGTCAGTAGTGAATGATTTGGCGATTTATGTAGCAAAAGCTGGCTCCTACTAATACCTTGTTTCTATTCTCCAATATTTTCTCGATGCGTTCTTCTATTTACAGGAATATAAGTACTTTATTTTGTGGTGTGTGGACGTCCGTCTATTATAACATGACAGAAATTGGGGAGAGATACTTATGTGTATCCATCGTATATTCTCAGCAGACTTCATCATCTTATTTTGTTGGACGATTTGAATTACCTGAAGCTTGTGACTAATATCGCAATCAAAGTTACCTGTTATTCTGGTCAAGCTCCATACCTGTGGTTGATGTGGAACTTTGGCTCTGGCAGCTGACCACCAGTGCTACAGAAAATGCTCGTACTTAACACACTTTTATATGTTTATTTTTTAACAAACACATTTTGTTCGATTTTTCCTATGCTATTCCTAGTTGTTCCCACTTGCGTTGCGAGGTATGTAAATAACTCAACGAGACAATTCTTTTCTATTATGTACCGATACAGTATACAACCTATAGAATATCAACATCTGGTAGTATGGATGGCTCACAGTCAAACTGTTGTAGATCAGCTTAATGAGGCCGATGTAGTAAGCCACGCACTGTACCCGCCTAACTTTTCCTGTATATGAATATATACTTTGTGACATACAACATACTGTTTATGAATCAAGAAATTCACATACTATACCAGACTCAAAATGCTAGCCACTTGACATACACTGGCACCGCTTGTTTGTTAAATGTAGGCTACAGTTGCAGTGTTGCTCCTTCAAAATAGTCGCCTTAGGACGTGACACAGCGCTTAATTGAGGCGGGCTTTCCAAATTTCCACTCTTCAGAGCAGCGCGGGAAGGCAGATACCTACTGAAAATGCTGCTGGCTCGTCTGTTCGTTTTTTTCAGTGTTATCTAATGTCCCAAACTGGCATCCTATGAGGTGAATCATCATAATTCTAAACAGAAAAAGTAACAAGACTAAAGTCTATAGCGAATAACCCTATCAAAAACCAGAGCCGCCGCAGAAGCTAAAATTCTAATTTAGCTTCTTCTGTTCGGCGCAGCGGCGGCCCCAATTTGTTAGGGAAGGCAATTGAGGAGCCACAAGATTATTTTTACTCACCAAAAATTCGTTACGTGCAGCCGCTCTGTGTTAAGGCTTTCTGTCGCGGTACTTGACCTGGAACTTTTATTTACTCGTAAACTTTCGCTGCACGTCTTCATGTTGCATATCAAAATTTGAAAACTGTTGCGTCTCTCAATGTAACTCGGTCATTTTGGCTATCAGTCGCCGATCAGAAAGAACACGGATTTTTTCGACATTTTTATCAGTTCTTGCAGTTGAACGTCTTCGATGCGAGGCTCATTATCAACTGGCCTCCGCCTCCTGAAATTGCCCTAAAGGGGTGGTATCATATCACATTTCTATTTTTGTACTTCCAAAACTGATGTTCATTATAATTAGTGTATTTTTTTCTTTGTTTGGTAAAGAGTTGTGCTTCCGGGTGGTGGGGCCGCCAGAATCACAGAAGCTTCAAATATATGCTTAAACGTAATATATTTATACATTGCGGAATTATTTAAATTATTTATCATGTACCGTAGTGATGTTTTGCAGTACATGCACTCATCCTCAAAGCACAGTACCGTTGAACTATGTACTCAAACACAGACTTCCAGAGCGGAAAACTCTTAAAAGTGAGACTTCCGAAACTGAGCGCCATCTGTGTTGAATTGTAGCTCTGTTGGTTGATTAGCAAAATTGAGTCCTAAAACTGAATTAGCAGAATGTTCAACTGTACATATTCATGATATCGTGTAGGGTTAGCCAAAGATAATTTCTCGAATGTAGAGGAAACAAGTATGCTCTAAAACTCATCCCTAAACGAAAACAATGTGCTTGTCTACGTTTGAGGCGTACCATTGTGTATCAGTTTGTTGCACTTTTCAGAAAGCGTTATTCCGTCCGTTTAAACTGCCTGAAATCCTGTTTGTGATAAGAAGAGATCTATACATTGTAGATCTGTTGCAGTGAAGATTATTATAGGTGCCCGAGTCTGAGACAAAATTTGACATCGCACCTTTGCACAAAATTCCTGTCACTCATTTTCAGAACGCAGTATAAAATAGTGTTCTGTGAAAAAAAAATCTCTATATATAGCCCACCTGCTGATTCTACCGATGTCTTCTTCTACCGACACGCATAGAATACCTTCCTACAGAGAGAAATACATGATTTTGATTGATTGATTGGTTGACGATGCATCGGATGCTGACGCGCTTCCCATCCAAACAGCAGCCACCATGTCATGTCCAGCGCACTGCAGTCTCAATATTTCATTAATTGACCTCCATGTACATCTATCATTTATTCATTCTTCTCTCTGGATCACTATTTTCGCCCACGAGGGAGTCTAAATCTGAAGCATATATGTAAGTACGTTAAATTTTACTGCATCAGGAAAATGTACTAGCCATTTGGTATTGAAAACTAGATTTTTTTAAATGCTGAGAAAAGATTTCTGTTAGACTTCTTGAAAAAACCGTTTAATGCAAGCTATAAACGCGCCTTTAATTCAAAACTGAAGTAGCCGTTCATTAGACTGTAGCCCAGCTATTCATTATACTCTGTAAACATTATTTATTAAATAAGACCAAGAAAGTCACTGTACTGGAAGCTTAGAAAAGGGTTCATTATAACTTCCTGAAGTTACAAAACAAAACCTTCACCGCAAGCAGGCTCTGTAAATGCCTTTAGACCTGGAGGCGACCGATCCTCGGTGTGGTTGAAAACACCGTCCGCCGAAGCCCTCGACAGGCCGCAGTCCATCTGTTCAATGTTAGTGGAAATCCGCCGAGAGTTTGCCCTGGCTGGAGTCCATCCGTAACTTTTGCCTTCGTTAGGCCTTTAGGGTCATCTGTCTTTTCCTGCCCACGTTACTCCCATTTTTACCTCCGCGAAGGAGGTTATATTTTCGTCGTGTTTGTCTGACTGTTTGTTTGTCTGTCATCGAGATTACTCAAAAAGTTCTGAACCGATTTAGACGAAATTTACAGGGATTGTTAGGTATGTTAGGAGGAACAGATGATTAACTTTTAGTGAAGATATGTCCATCCGTTTGCTCGTTTGTTTGTCTGCCTCGTCTTTCTCAATGCCATAACTCAAAAAGTTATGGATGGATTTTTATGAAATTAATACATCAGTTGTTAGGTATAAAACAAAGAGTAAATGATCAAATTTTGGTAATCATCCGTTTGTTCGTTCGTTTGTCACTGTTTTTAATTTTATTCTTGTTAGCACAATAACTCATAAAATAATGGATCTATCTGAAATTTATAGGGGTTGTTAGTATTGTTGAAAGACATAGATGATTAAATTTTGGTGCAGATCGGTTTGTCCGTTTGTATGTTTGACTCATGTTTGTCATAACGTTTGTTAGCAGTAGCTATAACTCAAAAAGTTATGAACGGATCTTCAACAAGAAATTGCACAAGCTGTTATTACTATCAATAGGCACAAATGATTAAAGTTCGGAGTATGTACAAAGAAAATTATGATTTCAGAGCCAATTTGAATTTTTTTTTTCTACCGATGCCTTGCTTGGCGGAGGTATGCGCTCTCAGAGTGCTCTAGTTTTTACTCTTGACCTCTTTGAATATTTTCTTCCTCTTCTTCCCCTGCCTGCTCTGCTAGCGTTTATCCAGTCGGGAACGCTCTCGCTCGTGCAAGGCTTCCTCATGTTTATCCGTAAACATTACAGATGGGCACGGCTTCTTGTACTCGTATTTGATCACCATTGTAGTGAAAGTGGAAGCGTAAGTTCTACAATAAATAATTGCAGCCTGTTGTGTGGCGAAGCGAGAGAGGTGCTGCATGGTAGGCGGCAGTGCCGTGTCAGTGTGTGTCCGCTCTCGGCGCCCTTGGGACGGTGTCTGTTCAGTGTCGAGACCTCGGTACAAGTCCCTGCTTTCTCGCACGTTGTGCTATGCTGCGAATTTCACTAGGACTTTAGTATTACTTTTTCACTTATCATTTGTTTTATGCTTTTCCCTTCATGTGTTATTCTTGGTGATGTTTTTGGGCGGCCAAGCGAAGACTGCCGATCTCAAAATTTCATTACTTGGAACTGCGAACATTTCGATGCTATAGATATCATGAGCATCCAAAGGAAACACTGAATCTGCACCTGTGTAGGCGGTGCTCTCAAGTCTAAACGATAACATGCGCTATTTCTCTACTGATAATCTTTATTGTGCCATTTCCTCTTCTCTCACTCTTGCTGTTCTCATGCCGGTGATCGGAGGTTAAGAATCTCTTATATCCTCACCTACAATACAGTGTCATTTTCCTCCGTTGAAACTCCGTACTCTGCTAAGACAGGTTTAGTAAGGACAATTAACTCGTTGACGCATGAGGTAAAGTTTTATATCTCGTAATAAAAAATATTAATACCGTTCAGAAAAGTAGATTGTCTGCGTTAATGAGCAGACAAACATTACTCTTGTAACAATAAATCAGCTAACCCATAAAAGATCTTGCACTTTTCTTTTAGCCCATTCACACAAAAACCGAACTTTCTTTTTTTTTACCTGAAGTACCACCGACAATGACCACGGTCAAGACACTGTCCGTCCAGCGATAAGCACAGGATGCCGTCCAACAGTTTTCCTGTGTTTGTCGGACTCAGTTCCACAGATCTCAAGTTTTCCGCATCCTGATATCACTCAGCACTAATGGCTGCAGTTACTTGCTCACTCAGTACAGGATGAAGCTATCATGGGTCACCGGAACACTGCTCTGTAGCAGATTTTCCTCTCCGAGAATCTGCCTCTCGAGCATTGTGCCGTAGCTGCATTCGGGAGTTGCCTTCCTATTGTTATGGAGACAATATGGCTAATTAGCCTATGGAAATAGTTCAGGAGAGAAACCTATGTCTAGAAAAGAGAACATCGGAATATATGAGCAGTCTGTCTATGTATCCCTGCACAATAATGCTGGCTGGGGTCAAGACGAAGTGACGGAGTACATGGCTCGCCAACCCCTATAAGAGCCTGTCCACACGCTAGTCAACAGAACGAGTGTCGTCGTCTTTGCGTCCGTATGCGTTCATGTGCACATTTAACTAGCCCGCAGTAGCAAAGAATTTTGTGTCATAAATCTTTCCAGACGTAATAAGATGTGCGTAAGTTAACTAACGGCACATACGGGGCACACTGCACTGATGGTCAACATTTTTACGCCTATCCTTGGCCATCTCAGAGCTCTATGTTTACGAGAGTTCAACATAACGTTCGGACGATTAGCTGAGGAAACTCGTTCTTTTGATTAGCGTGTGCCAAAGCCCATACCTACGGTCTCGGGGTTAGTTTTGTTTATGTTAGCCGCCTCATAGGTTACCTGAACCTTCATTTTTACCAGACTGAACTGCTTTTCTTCAAAAATAGTTTATCCTACTGTGCTCCTGCGCGAAAAGGACTTTGTAGCCAGGTAGAGTTAAACTGCATTCAGCGGCGATCTGAAGATTTTTTTTTTTTTCAAGTCTACTTCGTATCATTCATTTTTGCTGTACTGTTGATAGCATTTGTTCTTGATTTTACTCCTTTCCAGTTTATTGCCTCCATGCAAAAAACACCTCTTGTTTCCTGAGACTGCATGTTACTATTTCCTTCCTGCCTCACGCTTTTGGTGTGAAGTCATAGGTATAAACTAACGAAAGCAAAATATTGCTAACATACTGTTCAACATAACTTCTTGCGTTTGTACCGTCCTTTATTTCACTTTGATTATTTAATTGCAGTACATTACCATACATGTTCATAGCTATGGCGTATCAGAAACGTTAGTCTTCGGCTTTGGTTCTCAGGCCAACAAACTTCTGCCTGCGGGCGGAGTATTTGCCCATCACTATAAAAGTTTTATTGGAGGATTCTCCATACAATCCAACTACACCTTCAATAGGCGACTGCTGACTCGACGCAACCCGCATTTTACCCATTGCGCAAGCTGCATTTAGCACCCATACCAACCATACAACTGCCACCCCAATAGACGGTCTGCCTGCAGTTCGTAAGTCACAAGCCGCACGTAAGTTTGGCAGAGCCTGACTGTATGGGTCAGCACGAGAGGAGTGCGGTGTGGGAGGGATGTGGTCGCCCGTGTGCAGCCCCTAACTTGGCACAAGTGGAGAGAGAACAGGGAACATCAAACGTCACGTTAGACCAGCCAGTGCTCTGTGTAAAGCCGAGATGTTCGCATCTGGTGCCGAAATAGCCGCTCTGCACGCTGCTCTTTGCCGATAAGCTGGCGCCGCCGCCGCCGCAGTGCGAAGTCCACCTGAAACGGACTTTTTTTTGTGCGATGTTGTGTTGTTTGTGTTCGACGGAGTGTATTGCATTGTGATTCATTGTCTACTTACAGACTGCCAAACAAAAAAAAAAGAAAACATGTGAAATAATATAGATAATAATTAATCTTGAACAGAAATGAGGCACTTTCTATGTATGATGAAGTTCTGTAAATTTTTTTGGGGAAAGCGTCTTGTTCGATGGCCTTTGAAGTAAAAGATCTTCCTGTGTAAAATGGGAGTAGGTGGTAGTTTGATTCAGTGGTATCGATTTATGTCCATCAAAGTTTGTAATGTATCATGCATGGTATTCAAAGCTATTCACTTAATTAGAGAGTCATTTCTCATTGCGTACTAAATCTACATTACTTCTATGCTGCTCTACTTTTGTAATTTTTAACGGACTCTAGCAAAGTAAACTAGTTTCGGTGTCACATTTCCTTTGACTCCTGTTACCTCCGCCGAGGAGGTTATAGTTTTGTCGAGTTTGTTTGTTTATTTGCCTGTCATCAACATTAGTAAAAAATTCAGAGGCAGATCTCTACCAAATTTACAGGGATTGTAAGATAGTTTAGGAAGAACAAGTGATTAACATTTGGTGAAGATCCGTTCAACTGTTTGTTTGTATGCTTCTTTTTCTTAGTACCATAACGCAAAAAGTTGTGGACGGATGTTTATGAAATTTACAGGAATTATTAGCAATGTTGAAAAACGGCATTGATCAAATTCTGATGATGATCGGTTTGTCTGTTAGACTAATGGTGGTCAGAACATAACTCAAAAAATTACGGACGGATCTTTATTATAACTATTGCTGCTGTTTTTTACTGCCAAAAGGCACAAATGACCAGATTTTTGTGCTGATAATATGTAAATCTTGGTTTCAGAACAAATTTTAATATTTCGTTGCATTACCTTGCTTGGCGGAGGTATGCACTCTCAGAGTGCCCTATGTTCTAAATACGTTAATGGCTCCTTATAGCTCGTGAAAGATAAAGATGAGTGCTAGTTTTCCTGTTCATTTACTTAAAATTGCTTGCCGACTAAGTGCACTGTAATTAATGTTACATTTTTCTTCGATCACCTTTCGTACCATGCTAAATTTCTCTCATTCTAACTTGTTTTTTTGCTCCGCCAAGGTATCGCCATCGTTGTAGATGGGCCAATTCGGTTTCAATTCCAACATAATCTCGTGTTGGAGGTTATGTTCTTGTCGGAGATTGTCTGTCTGTTTATCTGACTCCCAAATAACTCGAAAAGATATGGGCTAATCTTTATGACTTTGCTGAGAATGTTAGGTATGCTATGAGGAACATACTTATGATTAACTTTTGGTGAAGATCCGTCAAACGGTTTATTTTTTTGTCTGCCTATTTTTCTTGGTAACATCTCAAAATGTTACGAACGAGTCTTCGTGAAATTTGATTAACTCATTAGAAATATGAAATTAAGCACGCATGACCAAATTTTGCTGATGTTCCCGTCGTCCGTTTGTGTGTTTGCCTTTATGTGTGGTAGCGTTTGTCAAAACGCAGCTCAAAAAGTTACGGACAGTTCTTCAAGAAAGCTACAGGAACTGTTATTACTCTCAGGAGATACAAATTACCAAATTTTCGTGACGATAAGAAGAAGTTGTTGGTTTCTGGATGAATTTGATTTTTTCGATAGCAGTTGCTTTTCTTGGCGTAGGTATATCCTCTCAGAGTGCTCTAGTTTTTCTAGTTTACCAGCAGGATTGAGTTTCAAGGCATCGCAAGGGTGATCGGTGTGAAGCTAAGTCTGAAACTGTGCCCAAAATACCGAATCCAACGCTCATGACTATTGTTCCAGACAAGTCAAAGCTAATGAGCTTACTTTATCTCGATAGGACTGTTGCAATTAGTGATACCTTAGATCTTCAGTGTAGGTTAATGTGTGCTGCTCCTTAATTGTTATTTTTTGACTGAACTATTCCAGGTAATTTTTTTACATCCAATCGGAGAGCACTGGCGCATAGCCGAGCGCGTGTGCTGATGCTTTTTGCATTTTTACAAGTAAAATCATAAAGTTTTTTGAGAACTCTGTATGACGTGGATAGTCCTGCTCTATAGTGCTGTTTCTTTATTCAGGTATGATGAGAAACCGAATTTCTCTATAAAATTTGAAAATAAATATTTGAAGTTGAAGTTTTGTGCCTATAATGAGCTGATCCCCTGCGTGTGCCATGTTTCCTGAATTAAGACCCTGACTGATATTGTGGACCTCGTGTGTCTAACTGCCCGATTTTACATTTAATATTCATGCTCGGTACTTCCCTATTGTCCAAGATGTCGTTCATCAATTTGTCAATCTTGACAGTGAGTGATGTGAGTATACAATATATATTTGATACTATTTTATTCGTGTAATTCAAATGCTTGTTATTCAAGGCAGTGGTTTTCCATTTTTATTATCCAATGTATTATCGTTTCATAAGCGCAATGTAAGCCTTTTATTGGATAATGTTAAACAATTACAGTAAGTCATGCGTCAAATAATGAGGTGAGTGCAAAACAGGCGTATAAGTAACTTTGTGTTCCATATTAACGGAAATCGTGCGCATTTTGCATAAACGCATTCTTGTTTGACCCTTCAGCAATTTTGACGTCGCCAAATTTGAGTTCTGGTATCCACTTTAGTTGTCGATTTGTTAAATGCTGTCAGGCAATCAAGAAAGTTCTTGCGGTGTTTTATAGTGATGGTCTAACAGAAAAACGCCTTAGCTTTCTGGGTTGCCAGATATATCCAGTTACCAGGGTGTATAGCTTCAAGAACCAGCGGTTTTGTGGTTTTTACGCCACCCAACTCGTCGGTTTTTTTTTTTATCTTGTCTGTCTAAGGCTGCATTGCCTCTTTGCCAGAGCTCCTTCACCCTTCAGAATTCCACAGGAGAAAGAACGGCACGTGAGTGAGCTAGAGATACCCTAGCTATATTGCGCGAAATGACCGTTAGGTCATGTTCCAAGTGATACTTTTCCTACGGAAACTGTTGTTTGTTGTGGACTTGTAAAGGGCAAACTCTGGTACACTCTACCGGAGAGCTAATTTGACAAATACCGTAAGTCCCCTTGATGGTTTCACGGGAAAAGTCTGACTCTTAAAGAGGCGTGCTGCATTTGCGCGTGTATTTCTATTTCATTTTGGGTCAGCTGTTAGCGGAGATCGCTGCATTAATTTCTATCTCTCATTCTCTTGCCAATATATACAAAGTTTCAAATAGTGCTGTTCGTACGAGAAATTGAATTTAGTTGATAAAGAAAAGGATGAATGTATCTATACAACTACAAGCCCTTGCAGTCATATTGTTTTTGGAAAGTTACTTGATACAAGTACTTGACAAGTCTCTCTACGTACTATAATCAGTAAGAAAAAGCTTTTTCATTCCCTCACATCCAAATGGTTTGAATTTTGCTACAATCATTTAAAATTTACTCTGCGTATACTGATTACTATGCCACGCGTCTCGCTGAAAACTCTGCCTTGAAATACAGTGTCTTCAATTTTTAATCCAACTTTCCTTCGAAACAGGAGAATATCTTTTATGCATGTTTAGTTGTACTTTGGAAATTTAGGTAACTTGGTAGAATTGATTTTTATTTGATCGTTTTTCTCTTAATTTGTAATGTTGTATGATGAATTTCTGAGATTTATTTTTTGATGGTCAGCTTTTGGCGCACCTCGCACCATTCTGAAGTTACTTCCGACGTTCAAGAACCGATTGATGCTTCTGTGAAGTTGAAGCACTTTTCCAGCGATTGGATCCGTATCGATCGTACGCTATGTCGTAGACACGTGGTAACATTCTCAAGGCCCGATCGGCCACTATTTGATGCTAATGCGCTTACTCTTTTCTGTCCTCCGTTGAATTGACGTAGACAAAATGCCAAAATTTTTCACTTCGAAGCTGACAACTGAAGATGGCATTCCATCCTTCACGTTTACCCCTCCGTCCATGGCCTCGTCGCCGAACGACGGGCCCAGCTCCATCACGGGCCTCTTCGAAAAGAAAGTAATTCCTCGTTCTAATCAGTCCGAAGTGAAGCTCAGCGTGAGCGAGGAGCATTTGAGTGTTTCGCAGACATTTTTGTCTCCTCTCTCCAAAGAAATTTCGTTAATTGAAATGCCATATCCTCCCTATAAACCGGAGGAAAGTGAATCTGCCATTCCACTACTTTACATCCATGATGAAAATGAACCTGACCCGGTTGAACAATGTCCACCGTCCATGTTCTGCAACCCAATTGAGGCTCCGAGATCTTTGCCAGAACCGCAAAGTTGTCGGGACAGCAGCATAACTAATGTCTGTCTAAATGTCGGTGAGACAGCAAAAAAGATTAAAACAATACAAGAAAAAGATCACAAGTCACGAGATGTCTATTCGTTGGCTGTGGAATTGGATCAGAGCTTCGATAGCGAGAATCAACTGCAACCAAGAAGCCACTCGGAACCAAACAGCGACTCGACTCCAGATGATCGACCATCACCTCCCCTTCCACCTCCAAGCCCTGGATTGGCAAAAAGAATGAAAAATAAACTGAAATTGAATATGCCTTCGCGGGACTGCAGTAACGTTTTTGCGGATTTGGAGCGAAGAGCTTCAACGCTTTCCGTCACTGGCGGACCCCTGAGTAGCAGTCGCCGACCGTCCATGAGCTCCCTCCTCAGCCTCTCCCCGAGTGTCCAACTTGGAGGTCGTCGCTTCTCATTCATGAATCATACGAAAGTGAGATAAAATCTTTCTTCGCGTGTGATCTGGCGTGATAGTCCTGTACGACGATGACCAATTGACCTATAGTCGTCGCTTCTTTTTCTTTGTGTCTTTGTATTTTTTCCTATAGTGATAGTGCGGCTGTTAGTAGCTTCTTAGAGTGCTTGCGTTGAGATAAGTGTACCCAAGTGTGCGATAATTCAGTAGAACGACGAACAAGTTACGTGTAGTCGTCGCTTATTGTTTTCATGTAACTGTGTACTTTTTCCTAGTAATAGTGCAGCTGTTAGTGATCCTGTAGTGTTTCCTCTGAGATATACCAAGACGATATTCCCCTAAAACGACGGTTTATCGATATTGAGCCTCCGTCGTTCATTGTTTTTGTGCAATTGAATGGTTTTCGAGTTAAAGTATGACGAATAATTCATATTCACGCTCAAATGTCTATGCCAAGCGTGTAATAATTCCGCAGAACGAAAGCCAGTTGTCGTCTAGTCGCGTTTTATTTCTGTGAAAGGTTTTAAACTTTTCTGAGAGAGAGTATTGTTGTTAGTGTTTGTGGTTTTGTAGTGTTCACATTAAGTATGAATATATACCAAGCGTGTGACAATTTATACATTACCTGCCTCAACAGTGCCGGTACTATATTCCATACATAGTTGGATGCTTCCACCAAAAAGAGGATGGGAATCTTTTGATCGATTAAGCGTGCTTACATACAGCGAACTTGGCGCATTTCTAAAAACCCGGCGAATAAAATTTGAGAAAAAGTTGCAGGGCTTCAAATTATACCGGCTCGCTTCTCTCGCCATGTGCTTATAGTATTATTGCTTTTATGTGTCATTCTTGTGTCTCTTGAGTTTTAGTACTTGAATGTTGGATTGCATAGAGTAGCATATAGTGGTATAGTCGGCAACACTGTGTAGTTTTGAGTAGAGCAGGTTGCTATAGCTGTGTTTACATAATCCCACGGGTTTTAAGTGTTGCATTATGACCCCAAATTGTATTGGATTAAATCCCTTCATTACAAAGCCGCGTTGCGGATCCCTGCAGCTTGAATTTACGTGTTAATATTTTTGTACTGAAACTCGGCTGTGGCGCGCGATTTATAGGATCTAAAAAAACGTGGAAATGCTTTTTAAGACTTAGTCGCTATTTTTCGTCCGTATACCAGTTCGAAAAATAAAGCATTATAAAATTAAAGCTTAAGCTGAGCTCTTGTGTGGTCTTCTGGAGATGTCATTGTAATGTCTACTCTAGGCAACCGTACGCTCTGCTTACGGGCGGACGTTCACCTCGCGCTTCGTGCGACGTACAGTGCGCGTCTGTAGCATAGCTGAGTTTGCACGAACGTCGTGGGAGCTACGCGTCCCATCGTAAGTTGAGCGTGCGGTAAAGAGTTGTGGCTCCGGTATAAGATGCCGGCGTAGCTCCCGATCTACATGTATCGACCGGAACGTGTCGGTCAGTATCACACATTTCTCACACTACTGCCGGAATCTTCTGGGGTGCGCTGTAAGCTTAGCTATTGCTATTTGCTTGGCTAAAAAAATCTATTTTTTATTTCAAAACACCATTTGCGAAGGGCACGTGTAAACTGCCGACTTTACGCAGAAGAAAACATTGTAGAACCGGCCGTGCGTTTACGCGCGTACAATAAAAAAATAAAAGCTGTTTTGCAGGAATGCTTTTGCGTATCTTGAGGGTCTTAATTCGGACAGGTTCAGATGATGTTATTGGCCCTACCCGATGCTGTGTATTCAGCAGTTTTGATATTGGTTGCCTGTGTATTTTGTAATACATATATGTTTTTCTTTTTTACCTGGCCGTTACCTCCTCTGTGGGAATGGGCCTCTTGGCCGTCTGTTGCTTCTTATCTAATGCAATTTAATCTATTTAACAGCTCTATTAAACAGCTCTATTAAACAGCTCTATTTAACAGCTCTATTCCTTCACTATGGTCCAAAAGCCGAAAACTTTTCTATAACCTTTCGTATAGGTAGCTGAAGGACAGGTTCGATTGGGCCCCACAATAAAGCCTTCGCAGCATAACTTGCCCGAATCTTTGGCTATGTCACTTTGAATTGCATTGCAACGGTTGGGGCAATCTTGCGATTAAGGTCAGCCTGCTACAAACTCCACATTATAGAATAAGATTGAGTTCCTGCAAGTCTCATGGCCAACCGATTGCCGGTCAGTGCCTGAATCTCAGTTAGGCGGACCGAACCGAGCTTACCTGTTTGGAGTTTCGAACAAGTCCAGCTTCGAATTCTTAATTTTGGGGCCCAAATGAACATGTCGTATACGTTCGCTCGATCGTTTATGCCTTCAGCAAGATGCAATGCCTATACTTTGATTAGACGGATGCCACTGTTTTTTATCCGGCTAGTATTAATTCGTCATTATTTACAGTGCCCGTCAATGTGACCCGAAGTTAGTAATAATTGTTTGACCCGGATGTCCGTCAGTTCATCCACCTGCCCGCCACACTTGCGTTCATTGGCTGACTGATAGCAACGTTTGCTGTTGGCGAATGTCACGCCAGCGAAACGTAAGCAGCCTGGGCACTTATGTTAAGCATTTATTGCAGAGCAATAAAATGATCAGTAGTTGAGATAACACGTGCTCCAGATTTCCTCTACTGAACTTCTGGGCATGACATCATTGTTATCTTTGTTCTGTGATGAGGAGGTTGTATACCCATAATGCACACTACGCGGGGCTTATGCGCGCAGCAAAACTAGGCTGTCAAACAAATTATTTTAGTTGTGGGAATTAATTCAATTTCTGCGCGCAGTAAATGGTTTGATGTCGCCCTGGCGTTTTTGTTCGATTCCTAGCTGCGTTTACGGATGCCCTTTAGGATGCCCTATAACTGATGCGTGCGTTTGTGAAGGTCCAGTCGTTTGAGTGGAACTGCGTTTTTAAATTAGTGTAGCTTATTTTCTTGCTGCGTTGCCTTGCTCTACCAGCTGTTGTTTTAATTAGCGGAAAGGCAGTGCACTTAGTACAAGTTGTTATTGTCGTTGTGTGGCATTGGATATGTTAAAGTAGCAATGGACACCAATGCAGTAAAATATGAACTCGTGTGCTGTGTTTGATGCGGTGTAGGTATAAGGACGCCCAACGACTGCGCCCTTCAGTTAATAGAATTAGTGGAACGACGGCGGAATGCGCTGCTACGTACACAGGGGCCAGCGGTCGGCAATGCAGATTTCGAGAAATTTTACGTACAGTCGCTTTATTATGTAAAGCTGTGAAAAGGTGTTCTAATTAATATGTGTATCCACGTATAAAGCAACCATAAGCGATGCCTGGATTGCTTATCCTACTTCTTTTCTTGTCCTAAAAAAAAATGCGCATATCCTACCATCAGAAATAGAACACAACACTCCTCAAGTATGGCACACATCTTGGCACGACTGTTTAAGAATATGAACTGTCGCCTCCACAGTACTGAGGTTAGCGTAATAAACAGGGTAAGCAGATTTTCTCCACCTCTCATGAAGTTAATAGTAGCTAACATATTACGTTTGTATAAATGTTGCAACTACTTGAAAGTTATAGAAAACGCGTAATTGGGTTGTTGTTGTTGTTGTTCTTATACTATTGGTGCCGCCTACTACGTCATTGCATGGTGCCTGTTGCTATTTTTTTACAAATACGCACAATTCTTTTCCGTCCGGCGTACTCGTTAATATGTTCATATGCCGTGGGTTAGGATACTGTCCTGCTAAGCTGATTTTGCTTCAGAATATTTTAACAGGCAAGCAAGACAGACAATGGTTGCGCGTGTTTTGGAGACATATAGCATTTGGGCATCAAACAATGACGTCGGTGGTGCCACTTATGGTGTATACGAACAACAGTCTAGGCACGCGTTTACTGCTCGCAGCTGTCAAGCGCTATAGCAACATTTAAATAAAAGCAATATGATAGAATACAAGAAGGTGGATATACACATGGGTCATATAACCGAGTTTCCATTGCTATTCCGACTGTTCTGTTGAGCCTTCTTAAATACACTTCGTCACTACAAAAAAAGAGCGAACAAAATGATGACCGCCAAGTTAGCTTACTCATCATGCAAGTGCCACTGCCGAAATTTCTGATATTTCTTCAAGTTTGGAATGAATGAGAACTCGGGAGGCTTAACGGTTTTGGACCGTGTAAATAGAGACAATTCGCCTTGGTACGGAGCAGAGGGTACTCGTTCATTTTCATTTCGCATTGGTGCCAGCAACTGTACCAAATTTGAGGAGTAATTGGAAACTTTAGTTAACAATACCGTCAATTATGCTATTCGTAATTGGCTGTGCTCGTATGGTATGTGCCATGTAGAGATACTGTATTTGGAATGTCAATCCAGGTAATGCATGTGATGCGTCATTCGAGTTGCCAATGAGTGATCTTTATCAGAGCGGTGTAATGGCGAAGCATTGAATCAGTTCATAATTATACTGCTTCTCTGTAATTCTTAACTTCATCTGTCATTACTGGTAAGATACTTCGTGATAGCTCTAAAAATAAGGGAAGACGCTCGTCCATAGCTTCGTATGCAAGAAGTGAGTGCATGCTTGTAGAGTTTCCGGCAGCGTGCGGTGTATAGGGCCGCTTGCCACCGCTGACGTCACAGAGTACCCCACCAATTTTACTAATTCTTGTCCGACTTACCTGTTGTCGTCATGCACAGCTTTAGCCAATTTTTTCTACTGCTCCTCATAACGCTACGTAGAAAGCACGCGGGCGAGTGATTTACGCTTACTTATTGAATCTAAACTATATTTTAACTGCTAACAGTCTTTTAGGGTCTGAAATCCTCATTTTTCATGTCAAAGATATGTAGTGTAAAAATATTACTTTATCTATTTATTTTTGTTTGCATTTGGAACGAAATTACATTGACAGCATTTTGTTCATTTAGCACAGGGCGTCTCCCGCTTAGCCGTAATATAGGTAGTTCCGTCATCATGCCTATGAGTTTATAACTTCAAATATCTGCTTCTCATCAGCTATTGGATTAGCTGCATTGTGTAGCGTTCATGGTTAGGAGTCAATAAAGAAATTTTGTGAATAGCTGGAATACGGTATTTAAAGTCATTATTATTTAATTACGAGTGCATATATTCATAAACGTGATGAAGTGGGGGTATAGTTGGATAAACTATAGATATTTTGAATTTTGTAAACGCGATTTGTTAAGGTTATGCTCGTGGTCGAGGCCACTAGCAAAAGTTTGAGATGTAATTTAAATTATTTTAAACTTTGAAAGTTCTGAATTCTCCCAATTTCGATCGGCTTACTTATGATTAGATTACTGATGTTCTCTGGAATTATCTGGCCTCAGCAATAGAGCTGAATGAACAAAACTCAGTAATTTTTCTGTACTTCCTCGAAAATGTTGTTATTATTGACAAAGAACCACACACAGCAGTTTTTCCAGTACTTATGGTGAACATTTTATATAGCCTACCCGAGGATATTGTCAGAGCAGAGACAGGCAACACGTTGAACAATTGTATGAACAAACACTGGGAGCAGCGCCCTCCACAATTTCGAACTCTTCCTCCAGACCTCATAAACCCTGCACGCCTAATTTCTTCAGAGGCTTGTTTGTTTCAGCGTTTTTCATATCCCATTTGACTTAACCTCCCGGATCCTCTGCAACTGATCGTAATTGCACCGTTACCTCCTTAGCTGAAGGTTCTCCCTTATATGCGTTTTTTTATTGCATAACGGCAATAGCTCATGAAGGCCTGGAGCGTGAGTTTCGGCTCCTCTCTGGAAATGGGCCTGCTGGTCCCTAAACTGCCAGCTGTTTAATCAATCATTGGAACTGTAAAATTATGTTGATTATAACCATAAGTCTTACTTGGAGATAGAGCAACAGCTTTTCAATTCTCTGCTTCGCTAGGTGTTGGTGAATTTTTTTAAATACCTTTAAGTATTTACTTCTGGTCAGTTATGCTCTCCAGGCGACGCGTGGGGCGAATAAGATAATTATCAGACACACGCGTGGCCGGCTCCCACTCTTGTTCGTTAAGGTCATAGAGGATAACTTTAACAGTAATTCGAGTCCCATGCGCGCAGCTCAAGACGGTGTCACAGCAGAGGGCGCCCTGTCGAACAGAAATAGAACTTCGAGTCACCTGGGCACGTTCCAGTCAGCACGTGATCTGCGTATATTTTTTAATTTATTGGTGGCGCACACATTTTATGCTCGATTGTTGACGCTAAGGACTCCCCAGAATCGGAGGCCGATGTACTACTGCAGAATAATAAACACATTGTTGCCGAAGCCAACCCCGTCTTATTGGATGCTTTGGTTTCGCGATTAGTTCTTAGTCTACTGAGCCGTAGAGCGGACGTCCTCTTGTTTTCGATACACTTTCCCACCTTCAGTTTATAATAAAACTGACTTACTCAGTTGCTCCAGGAACTAGCATTTGAAATAGTTTGTTTTTTTCTTTTTGTAATTGACTCCGTGACAACGCAATTTAGAGAAAAAATCGTGTGGCATTTTTATTCTGTCGTAGAAGACAATCCCAAGTATGCCGAAGAAATTCAGTAGAAAGTTACCCAAGGTGTTTCTGTCGGCCGATGATCCCGGGCATTCATCGGAAGGTGATGACAGCACCACCAACTTTCCGCTATCTTCTCGATCTATGTCACTGCCTGGAACTCCGTCAGCTGACCGACTTCATACCAGCATTGCTCGGTCAAAAAGCAAGTCACCGTTGCCCAAGCGGTTGCGACGATCCAAGACTACGGACTCGGGGTCCTCCGAGGAGTCCGACGAAAACAGTTTTCGTGGACTCAGCTTTGACCTGAGTTCCGGCGTGGCAAAGCTGTCCCGTCAGATGAGTCTTGGGTTCAGCATGAATCCGAAGCTGAGCCAGGTGATATTCTGACTAAATTCTGTCTTTTTTAATTAAATTACTCTATTTCAGGGCATAAAAATAATGGAATGGACACTGTGAGTCGAACTACTTGTTTTCCTCCAGTTTTGTGTGTTCATAAACGCAGAAAGTGGAGCAGTTTCCCATTTTTCATCAAACTATAGTATTTTGTTTACAAGTTGATCAGAAAGAAGTATGCCGGATTGTCCTTATCTACGTTCGTTGTATGCGAGTTAGCTATTGTACGAATAGACAGTTGTGACCTCTGCATGATTCTCTTTATTCGGGGGTATTCGCTCTTATATATGCCATTTGCGAGCTGTGCGCGGGCGGCAATACCACAATACGGTATCTTGGTGTTTTCTTTCTCGCATTGCTTTTTTTGCATACAGATTGTTGTAGTATACCATTACTGTTGTGTTTTATGTGTGTTTTTGTGAAGTAATATTGAGAATTGTGCCATATTTACCATTTTGGAGGTTAACACTGGACCATGGAACGTACCTAACCCCCTTTTATATATTGTAGTATACAGTAGGTTCGATACACGAAAATTTACCTTTATCGGCACTGTAACCCTCGCATATTACGAGAACTGGGTGTACCATCCTGACTGTTGCATGTTGATAATTACAGTTCATTGTAGCAAAACGAGAGGGAGGCTGTCGTGGCAACAGTGCAGTGCGTGCCTGTAATATCTGTTCGTGGCTCAATCACGGCTGTGTCTAGGCCTCTGTAATAGAGGACGATCGGCTCTGTTTCTGTCACGCTACTTCAGGTTGTGCTTTTCAGCAAGCTGTGGGTTTTAGTGAGGACTCGTAGTTTTTATTGTGATCAAACTCCGAGTACTTCAGCATCTAGCTAACCAACTTAATGTAAGCACTCGTGTGCAGAACGTCCAAAACTGTCGGTGGCCTAGTTCATGCATACGCTATTCACTAAGTCAACTTTTGAGCTATTATTTTCGTAAAGCGGTGCTTGGCTAAAACGTTTGGAATGTCTTCATGAACTGCATTCATTGCTCATTTTTTCCTCGGCGGTTCCTTTATTTTGCCGTCACTATGTTTGTATTACAAAGACTATATATAATTCGGTATACTGGTGAGCTCCTCGGCACCGTACGTTGTTTGCTCGTTTGCTCGACATCACACACTTTGTGACGCGTGAATAATTTTTCATTTCTGATTTAAGGTGGACAGTGTACGTATTCCTCTTCTTTCCCGTTACCGTTAACACTGATCCACTGTCGACACCTTTCTCCCCCCCCTCCGTATATGAGTTCCGTACTTTCATGAGATACATGCATGTATGCTTCTTTTTTCCGCCCTTTGCATCACAATGTGCGCTGTATGGCTTAAACTTGAACTACGATAATAATTATGATACCCGTAATAATAATATTAAAGCTGGCACTAAGAATAATAATTGACTTGAAGCTGTAGTCAAGGCAACTCACTGCGGGGGTCGTTGCGCCAGGCCTTGTCACGCTATATCGTCTCGCATATTGGTGGACTTGTTCTTATCGCTTCGTTAAGTCGTAGTGTGAACCACTCCAGTGTCATTGTATTAAACATCGCGTACTGACTGACTTAATGATTATGCTATTTCAAAGTTACATTTCCGGACAGCTATTTTCTATCCCATCTTGCCAAATAGCGACTCGGTTGCTTAACATCCGGCGGCGATGTCACATATGCCGTACATACGCGGCAGTGCTGAAATAATTGCAGAAGTGCAGATCGCGGCGGTCAGTTATCGCCAGGCCTCGTTACATTGGTGCTAGGGTTAATACTGTATTATTTCAATTTTCTTCCTTATAAATGTTCTTTTCTGTCTGTCGTTTTGTTTTCGGTTTGCACATCTGTCTCATTTTTCAATTCCATGCCAAACACTGGAGATGTTTTGCTCTACCTTCGATCTTTGGTTTTTTTTTTTTTTTTGCCGTTAAAGTTGCCACTTCTCGTCTGGCTACGTAAACCCAGGATCTTTTTGCTAAAGCGTATGTGATCGACTTCTCTATCCATTCGCTCATTGTGTAGCTTATTTTGCAGTACGTAATGCCCTCTACCTCCAGGGAGGGGCATGGAATAGATCACATATAGGGCTAGGCTAGTTAGGCTTGTTCTTTTGTTGTGGAGAACAGTGCCCCCTCGGGAAGCCTACAGGTTTCTGGAGCCGTAGCTACCTAGACCTTCGCGACGTTTTCCTTTGTGTCCACTTTGTCACCTTCGGTTTCCATGCTCTGACTCATCACTTTGTGTTCTGTTCTTTCATCCCCACCTACTGTTTCCATGCGCCTTGATCCTGTATGTGTGGGTATACCTTCGTGCATGGGTTCCACGTTTTTGTTATGTACTGTATATCCTTCTGTTAGATCGCAATAGCCTATAGTAGAGACAGTGGCTGAGATTTTTCAATACGGTAACATACTTCCCACTTCCGTTGTATTATAATTTACTGTTTATCATTTCAAGCAATAGTCATTTATGCATCGCTAATGTACGTGAAAGTGACGTTTAGCGCTTGAGAACATAGTGTACGACTGGAAATGCACTTTTATTTATAAGAGTCCGTTTCCACGAGGGCAATATAGTCGACTGTCTGTCGCACTGTGTGGAGTAGAAGTTAAACTTATTGCTTTTTAGTTACTGTGCGCAGGATCAGTTAATAAAAGCAACAGTAATTGTTGAGTTTACTTAATTTTTATTATTTTTATTATTTTACTTTTGCGTTTAACGTATTCCCTGCATTGTAGCTCATTTTGTTTGTTATACTTCCATGCGTTAGCCTATAGCTTATTTTATTGACTATTCCCCCCTGTATTGAAGTCCACTTTGTTTTCACTAACCGGTTTTATTACGTATTCTACGAATTTCTGTTCTAAATGGTAATCCGTTATGAGGTTATTCCCGAATGTTTTCGATTCACTTTAGCTGATGTGTCCTCATTTTGATCTAAATTCAAATTTAAAGGGTTAATTTGGTCAGTTCTTAATGAGAGACTTTTTACAACAGCTTTAAATAATGCTGCTCAATCATCACATAATCTTGTAAATTGCATGTGCTTGAAGAAAATATCAATCGGATTAGATATGTACAAAGTTGTTTCAAGAAGGTACGTATAATTTCAGACTTAGTCAACTCCATTTTGTCTCCGGGGTTCACTACCAACAACACTTAGTACGTTCAAAGATCCTACTCCTCCTACTTACGAATGCTCTGTGGGCAGCTGCAATTAATGCTTGCGAACTTGTCTTTGCGCACAAATTAGCTCCTGTTGCGTAGGGTTCTGGGCAACTGAATCTCTTTCTGGATCAATTAAATCATGGTCTTTCTGGATCAGTGAAATAATAGTGCTGTTGGTTGTTTCGTTGTAACTTACTTGGCGTATGGTAAGGTCTCTGGTTTTGTTAAAATAGAAAAATTATCAGGTGGATCAATCACACGTTAAACCTGCACAGATAAAATTTTATTGCAAAATTAGGAGACATATTGTATTTGCTGAATAGTTTCTCTATACATCACCTAGAATGTTAACAGCCTAAAACTTTCCAACATCTCTTATTCTTTCGGAGATTACCGTATGTCTTTTTCAGTCTCTGAAAAAACGATGATTTCAATTTTATTCTAGTATTACCTGCATTTGTATTCACAAATTTGAAACTCGCTTTGGTTTGCATTAGCTACTAACTTCTATTGATAAAAGTGAATACCAAAGTGGTTCGAATAACGTTTCCGTTTGAAAATTTGAAATCTCCAATTTTCTGGTAGTTGTTACTACTGTACTGTTCCATAGCTTGAACTGCTAACTATAGTCGGTAGTATTCATATGATAACTAGTAACTATCATATAAATTCAGATTACTGATGTGTCTAATATGTCCTTTTTCTTTACCTACAGTCGGACCAGATGGTGTCCGTCAGCTTCAAGGCTCTGGAGACATTCATCGAAGACCAGAACTTGAGTGGCCTGCAGAGCTACTTGGCTACCCGCTCGGTGCTCATTGACGACAGGGACGAGAATGGGGCGACTGCCCTCATAGTTGCTGCCCAGCGCGGCCTGCCGGAGTTCTGTAATGAGTTCTTGTTACACGGCGCTGACATCCACGCTGAGGATAATGTGAGTTGTACTCATATATTATATGAGTTACGTGTACGATGGTGCATGACTTACATGCTCAGGTTAATGTGAGCTGTTGTGGTGTATGTTTGTGAATAACAGGTATGATAGTGACTTGCATGCTGAGGATAATGTGAGTTGTACTCATATATTGTATGAGTTGCGCGTACGATTGTGCATGACTTATATACGTGCTGAGGTTAATGTGAGCTGTAGTGCTGTATGTTTGTGAATAACAATTATATGCAGACAGTAACGCTAATTGTGCTGCTGAATACTTTTAATGGAACGCACGACACTGGCATGCATCTACGATGATAGCGTACTTAGTACAAGGTAATGAGATCTGTTACTCGGCCATGACATCCACACTTTGAATAATGTGTGGTACTAATATGTGCATATGAGTCACGCTTGTAGTGGTAAAATGCATAATGATGATAACGTGAGTTTGGCGAGTTTATTCATCGTTTACATGTATGTAATCCTTACTCATGCCCAAGGTCCTGAGGACCATATAAGAGATCTTAGCATCATCAAACATCTTTTACGGTTTTATCCAAACTTCTGCCGGCCGGATCTTTGGTCTTCTTATATATTTTCTTTTTTCAATTTTCTATGTTTTCTTCTTCATTGCGATTCCTCTGTTATTATCAGCTAGTCAGTACTGTGATTAGTAGCCATCTGTGTGCCGGTTCTTCCTTCTCAACATACATGCTATATACCCCATCTTTTTTCCTTTGAACTCTGTCTAGTGGTCATGGAGGCTCGATTACTATAGCAGCAGCCTTGCATTCTGAACTGGTGTAAAAAGGAGCCGGTATCGAGCACCGGGCCAGGCGAGCGACCTTTGTGGCGCCCGGTTCGCTGAGTCAGCACACTTGCTTGGTATGCACAGCTAGCGTGGGGGCACTTGCCTTGCCCAGAAATGGAAGGATAGGGGTGGCGCGGCGGGTCGTTGAACCTTCTGTCGATTGCGCCATAGTTCTTAACTACCCGTGATCAACTGCAGCCGTATACCCCTCTGGGACCAGTAGGTCTATATCTACTACACGAACCAGTGAGTAGCCTATGGGTTCCCTAGTGGAGGCTGCGCTCAAGTTGGCTTCACCTTTTTCTGACACATGTTTCTAATTGAAAAACACGAGGATAATGTAGATTTTTTATAACAAAACCAGTAGCGGCCTAAGTTCACAACAGTAACGCTTTTGTTGCAACAGTTACGATCGAGTTGTGCCGTTGTATACTTCTGAAGCCTGAACTTTAGAGTGCCAACATATTTAGAAGAGAAATAGATGAACAAATTTTCAGTTTTCATGGTAATAATGACCAGTAGCAGCACAGGTTCACTAATGCAGCGCCTGTCGGTCAAGCTGCTGCGGCAGGCTGCGCCGCGTTGCACTGCACCTCTGCCAGTTCGGCGGCGCTGGTGGGAGGTGCAGAACTGGTTCCCTGCAGTCGTCGATTTTTGTAATTGGATTTGTTGTAATTTTTTATCTGTGGCCACTGAAGAATTTGCACGCCTCGGCTTGTGAATAGAAGCAGCCGAAGTGTATTAGTGAAGTTCCTTTATCTCTCAACTGAACAGCTCTCGGGATTATTTAGGTGGCACAACATTGGCTAGCATTAGTAACTCTGTAGCACAGAGTGCTGCTTATCTCTGTCGTATCGTAATGTATTACTAGTGGAATTTAGCACTCGAGCTAGTGAGCTGTCGGCGAGACTAGTACGTTGAACACACGGTTACAGACTTAATATCAACTAAAGTTTTTTAAATGTTCGAACTCAAAGTTTCCCTCGGATGAGTTTTATCGACCAGGCCTTCATTGACTCTATTACTCGAACCGGTAAATTTCTAAATAGTATAAAAAGCAGGGATTCATTACTCCAGTCCCATGTCCTATTGTTCGAACACCCAAAGCGAACTTGTTTCTGTGTATTTGTTTTTGAGCTTGCCTGTCACCTTAGGTTCCTACGCGCTGTCGCTCGTTATTTGAACGTTTCATTTATCGAACCGCCTCAAGGAACCAACTAAATTTCAGTCACTTGTATATTGCATATACGAGCACTTGCTCCCATTCTTAAATATCAACGCTCCATGTCATTCATGGAGCAACGTCGATCGGGTCCAAGTCATTTAATTGTCTTCCAAGCAGAGTGACTCTACGGTAACGGGATAAAATACTCCCATACGATGTATGGCTTGCAGCTTTCATGTAGAGCATTTGTCCCGAGAAACTTGATATGTGATTACCTGTATATCCTATTATACCTGTATATCCTATTATACCTGCATCTCCTATTATACCTGCGTATCCTATTATACCTGCGTATCCTATTATACCTGCATATCCTATTATACCTGTATATCCGCAGGACCAATGGTGCGCCCTGCTCGTTGCGTCGAAGGAAGGTCATGAAGCTGTGGTCGCCACTCTACTGGACCATGGGGCCAACATTCATCAGAAGGAAATGGTGAGAGGAGAATTTTTTATCTCTAGTGTAATTATTGTCGTATCTCCAGAGCTTTGTGTCTACGATAAGAATAAGCGGATGCAGGATTTTGAAGCTCGAGCGTAATTTTGTGACGTCTGCTAACTATTGTTGTCTTCCCAGGATGAATATTTTTCTCAATTGGTGCATTTTAGAACTGCAGAGTAAACTTTGTGGTTGCCAATTCGTCCAACTGGAAAAGTAGAGTGGGTGGTATACATACTTTATTTATTTCTATTGCATTTTTATGAAGTCTGTAAAATTTGTCTCATTGTAGCTTAATGAGAATTTGATCGTGTCTGAAAAATTTTCTCTCTTTAGGAGGAATGAGTGGGTGGAACATTTTTTCTATGATAAATTTTTTTTAGGGTCTGTAAAAATTATCTCTTTATCCAGGGCCTAAGTTTTTGATCTCTGGGATGTTTTGAGCGTATTGGTCATATTTGAACATAACATCGAGGTATAACTATATGTAGTTCTGTGATGCACACGGGAGCTGAAGCACTAAGCAGTGCGTACGGAGTTTCTGCCATAGTCGCTACATCACCAGACACATCAGTAGCATCACTTAGCAACTTCGTTATGTCGGTATACTGGTCGATCTTTTTCATGGAACTTCGCAATAATAGAGCGATTGTAAGTCAGCACTATCGTGGAACCACACGTGTAATTCAATGAAAATATGTGATCGAAAAGTATAAATCAGCTCTAAAACTTGGAAAGATTCGTCATTTCTGCGCCGTTTCGAAAGGTATCTAGTTAGTTTGTTAACTTTGTTTTACATAGCTTTTGAGCAACTGGGTTCATTCACTTCAACAGGTTGTAGGATGTGAATACATCTATAGACGTAACAAATGTATAGTCCTGCGGTTCTGCTTGTATGATCAAGCAATAAATTATCGCTCATAGGATAGCTCCTTCTAATCATATATATCAGCTTCCACAGGATGCTGTTTTTAGTTATTTGTGATAGTGGAACAGAACTGTTGTGGATATAAATTTAGCAGAGGAACACTATGAACAACTTAACTACGACTCTCTAATATTTAATTTTTCAAGTCGTACGTTAACGTCATCTGAAAAAAAGTCCAAGCAAAATGACTGATATTCAATATTCTACTCCTAAAACTAAATTATCAGGAATTCTTTCTGCCATTCGAAAAAGTATTTCACGAACTTCTAAATAAACCGATCTACTGAGAAGATGTTGACAGTGTTATCCAAGTACTCGGCAATCTCAATCAACTAGCCTCTATTCATAGCGGCTCCTACAGTTTCATCCCTTTTTATAAGAAAATCATCCACGACTTCATAACAATAGCTTCCATTATTACCACCTTAGCGTTGTTTTTCTTGCAAGTTTGTAACTCAGAGACAATCCCGTTACCCCTCAGGAAAAAACTTTTTGAAAGTTTCAAGGTAGTGAACTGTCTTTGAATTTTGTGCCATATACGAGTGAGCTTCTGTGCAGTTCATTCAAAAGCATGCAATAGCTAAAGGAGCAAAGCACAGCATTACATTTTCAGCGTCCCGATCAAACACATATTTTGTTGGTATATACCCAGGCAAAATAAATCGTCGAGCGGCAGTCGTGCGACTGCAGATAATTGCTGTAGCACGTGTCGGGGAATCGTTGTAGAATTGCGGTGTACAAGTCGCCATGTCCCTTTTTTGGGCCGAATTTTACAGCTCATTTCGACAATCGGCCGGCACAGAAAATCGCTGTGCGCACGACTCATTACGGCGATTCCTCCGGCACATTTCGACTATTGTCAGCAACTGAACAGCTCATGTCAACGATGCGCGGCTATGGCCACGAGTTATAGTGCTATTAAAAAATATAGGCACATACTGCAATTTACAACTCGTATCGACAGGCTTGCTACACAACAGGAATGTTTA
The DNA here is from genome assembly GCA_001587735.2 of Parhyale hawaiensis. Classification (NCBI taxonomy): domain Eukaryota; kingdom Metazoa; phylum Arthropoda; class Malacostraca; order Amphipoda; family Hyalidae; genus Parhyale; species Parhyale hawaiensis. The sequence goes on along the minus strand of LQNS02278125.1, from coordinate 38,422,771 downwards.
GTTTGTTTTAACTAAACACCGAATTAGTCTGGCAAGTACTAAAAATATAGTTATTTTTAATGCTTGACAGACTATTCTACGTTTAGTTGAACTAACTAAACACTTTCTGTGTGTCGACACTCCAACTTGTCGATACGACTTTTAAATTGCAATACGTGCCTTTACTATAATTGGTAATGTAACACTGGACGATATATAGGGTGAGGAATGAGGTTTTGATAACCGGAACACGAGATGCCTATCGAACTAAGTACCTAGTGACAGAGGTTGTGAGCGCTCCTCACTATTTATAACATGGGTGAAAAGATAGTTGCTACTAGAG
>LQNS02278125.1:38396013-38421000 GCA_001587735.2 Parhyale hawaiensis | reverse complement strand
GTTTATTTTGCGGCAATTCTACAGTTCATTTCGGCAATTTACAACTCATTTCGACTAGCGTGACTCCTTTCGGCGGTCCTACGACAATGTTACAGCGATTATTTTTGCCTGGGTATGACTCGCGTCACTTTCCTGGAAAATTTTCATTTATCTCCCCATCCCGGGAGAATTTCACTGCCGTGCCGTTCATACATCAACTCCAGTGTGTGGACACCTTGCCTCGAGGTCAGTTTCGATCTTGAAAGCATTGTGCTTGAACTTCATTCAGCACGTGAGTTTATCACCTCAGGGATGCCGGAACATAGTTCGTTTCCTGCCCTAGTTTTATGACAAGCATTGCTCATAACTTCCTCTCACTGTACCTTAATTTGGCTTGTCTCAGCGCACTTGTTAAGGCCATGTTTGCATGTTGGCGTACGCCTGTAATTTCCCCGGTTTTTGTTACTCGGTGACCTTTGTCTTGAGGTTCGCTGTACTGCGCGAGGTGCGTGTCCTGCGCCCCGGCGAAGGATGCGGCAGCTTCCGTCCAGTGGCTGAGCCTCTTTTACTGCCGATACGTTTGGCTTATACTACTGTGTTTACCTTTTATATTGTTCTGTAACCTCTAATGTTACGCTGCAACCTCTGATGTCACACCATGGCTTCTCACTTTAGCGCGTTAGAATTCTTAACTGACACTATTGTCTCTTGCGTTAGGCTCAAGCATTCCAGTTAGGTTGTGGCCAATGCGCCTTACGAATGGTATGTGAAAGACTGAGAGGTTTCAGGTAAATCGCAGGTATAACACCTGTAGTAAATTTCATCTTTTTTCATTTGAAATTCTCAAGTCTGACGTACAGCATCTGTTGACAGGGAGGTTGGACGGCGCTCATGTGGGCCTGCTACAAGGGCCACTCGGAGCTGGTGCGCCTGTTGTTGGAACACGGTGCAGACCCCAACACGCAAGGGCCCCACCACATGACCTCCCTTATGTGGGCCTCAGGCCGAGGCCACTCACAAATCGTCAAGTATCTCCTTGCCAAAGGAGCCAAAGTCAATATCGGCGACAAGTTCGGCACGACGCCGCTCATCTGGGCGTGTCGGAAAGGATATTTGGAGATTTGTCAGGCGCTGCTGGAGCACGGCGCCAACACTGACGCCACTGGCATGGTGAGTTTGTTGCTGAAGGTTATTTGGAGATTTGTCAGGCGCTGCTGGCGTACGGCGCTAACACTGACGCCACTGGCATAGTGAATTTATTGTTGGAGGCCATGGAGTTTTGCAGGCCTGGAACACGGTTCTAACGCTAGCACCACTACCAGATGCCTGAGTATTAGCCTAGTCTTTGGAACGCGGGAGTAGTCTGCTGCATACTCGGACACTCTGTTATTACTTTCCTAATTATAACATATACCTATGAAATCGTCGACACTTATTGTTATATTGCCATACTCAGTTATTATATTTGATTAGTGTAACTTGCCTTCGTAAAATAACTGAAACAAAATTACTCGGATAGTTCTGCGATGTTGATGCCCGTAGTCAAGACTGTACTACGTATAGCAGGGGTATTTTCTGAACGCAGTTTTACTATCAAAACTACTTACTCGACAACTTGAAGAAGCTAACAAATGGCAGCTGTAGTTGAAGTCTCCTCCGTCAACTATGAAAGAACCGCTTGCTTGGTTATGGACTTCATTCCAAATATGAGAAAAAACGCCGTCAGTTCAATTCAGTACAGCAGTTTATTTTTACTAACGAAACAAACTGCGAAGACAAATTTAATCATTCAGACTTGTCTAACTAACTCTGGCCCAGCCATAGTTTAGATACTGTTGAAATGGTCATTCACTTGCTTCGTTTGCCACATAGGTAGTTGGCAAATTTCGTTTTCCGACGCACTTCAGATCTAAAATAAGAATCCTTACTAATCCTTAGCGTGATTCTAGCCCTTACTAATCCTTAATCCTTAGCGTGACAAACCCGAGAGCTAAAGAAGAAAACAGATAAATTCACAACGGTACTGATTATAGTGTGCGATTACAGAGTGTAGCTCTTTATTTTCGGCCTATTTCTATACGTATTTTTAGAGCAACATTGCTTACTAAATCATTTGCACGATTAGCCGTTAATATTTTTTGATGTTAAGTATTAATAACATGCCTATCTGTGTTTTCTTGTCGTCAAAATAAATAATTTTCATATTCGCGATGATCATCTTGTTTACTTTTCGGATTTTAGTATAAATCTCATTACATTGAGTTAATACAAATTTTAGCAGGCTAAATATTTAAATTGTTTCTTTATGTTATTTTTCTCTTTTCAGTATTCTTGGACGGCATTATTAGTAGCAACTAGAGGCAATTTCATCGAATTAGTTAGATTATTACTGGATCACAAACCAAATGTGAACGCGTTGGACAAGGACGGAGGAACTGCCCTTACCATCGCCTGTAAGGAAGGCTACACGGAGATCGCTCAGGCGCTGCTCCACGCTGGGGCTTACGTCAATATTCAGGTAAGACTTTCTACTATAGAACCTCTAAAGTAGCTAAATGTTCTGTTATATCTTGAATATATTGGCATGTTCAGAAACTGCAGTGTCTGTATTGATGATGAGGTCGGCCTTGTGCCGTGGCCGCATTGTGTCGTCGCACGCTCAAGTTGATGAGTGAATATGGAGTTTGTAAATCCTCATTATACATAGTAAATGTCGGTAGACCCTGTCTGCAGCATGGACGGTAGCTTCTCATTCGCTGACTAGGTTGAACGTGCACTTATTTAGTGGTTCCTCAAACCTGAAACTGTCATAGACTGTCGCTATTATGCGCTTGTCAGTGCAGGAACTTATGTCAGTTGCTGTTTCATTAAAAACAAATCTCTTTAGCTGTATTTTCTGCTCTATATCTTAATACGACTCAAATGATCAAAATTCTACTTGGACTGTTTCACTGTTTCGGATACGACGAAAACTGAGAGCGATTCAGATATATATTCTCAATCAAGTTGGTGTGGACCTGTACCACGCGTCTCGCAGCAAAGGGAATGGTTCATCTTAATTAAGGCTTCTGTTGTGTCAGAGAGGAAGAGGTGTTGATGGTATATTTTTAAGTTCTAGAATAATCTTGATTAATAGCTTGTGTAAAGTTTAAATTCATCAGTGGAGAATCTCACGCTCACATATCCCATACAGGATCGGAACCAAGACTCGAACCTGATTTACGCTGCGAGAGGAGGCCACAGGGCTGTTGTCGAGGCCCTGATGAAGAAATACGCCGATGTTGACCTGGTCGGAAAGGACAGAAAAACTGCTCTGTACTGGGCTGTAGAGAAGGGACATACCGCCGTAGTGAAGGTAATGCATTTTTTATTTTTCATTTATGATATTTGTGTTAGACTATTGCCTTGTATTCCCCTCTAGATGCATAGGATGTAGAATAGGCTAAGGAGTTATGTTAGGCTCGCTCATTCAAGATGTGTTAAATGGAGTTGCAGGTCCAGAGTAACCTATCGGTTAGGTTGCCCTCGCTAGGTCGACCGAGGCGTTCTTCTTCGTGCCCACTTTACTTCTTTCTATTTTCATTGTTCTATTTATAGTACCTTAACTGCGTCTTACTTATGCTGTGAATGAAGTCGGCTTTGTCTATTCTGGGAATAAAAACGGTGAGAGAATCTGACGCTACTGAAACGTAGCAGACAAAAAATAAAGCACGAAACTTGCTCAAGTGCAAGAACGGTCCTGTGAAAAAGTTTAACGTACTTCAGAAACTTAATGTTTCAACCGAACTTGACAATTTAGCTCAGGAATTCTTATCTGTGATGAACCCCCCCCCCCCTTCCCTTAACGCCGCGATGGTGTGTTAAGTAGTGTGCTGCTATCAGTCAACATTGTATGATGTAGCCTTTTCTGGAAGAACATACTGCCTTATGGCCCGTGTGTACGTGTATTTCGTGCATAACAGGACATCCATGGCTCATCGGGGTACAGCCTAATATGCTGTCGACTGCGTACGAACAGTACACTTTGCATCGATGACACCGATCTCTTACCTAAATACAGTATTTAACTTGATTTTCTTCTTCAGAATTAGAATACCGTTTTCGTCTCATTAGCTATAAACATTATCCTTATGAAGAGATACATTTGCAATATCTGCAAAGGTATTTATATAATAAAGATTCACTCTCTGGCCTGTTGTTATGAGACCTGGTAAACGAATACTCTGCTCTGTGAATCCCTTCCCAATCCAAACGTGTGTAACATCTAATTGGTAAAACCTAAAACTTCTAATTTACAGCATTACCTATGTATAGTTGAGCTGTACCTTGTGACATATTCTCAATGTATGCGTAACTGATGGGTTTGCTGCAGCTCCTGCTTACCGCTAACCCCGACCTGGAGCACAGCACAAAGGACGGCGACACTTCGTTGCTGAGGGCCGTGCGGTCCAAGAACTCTGAGATCGTACAACTGCTCATAGACAAGCGGTGTAAAGTCAACGGTGCTGACAAGAAGGGGGACACTTGCTTGCATATAGCCATGAGAGGGAGGTCTAAGGTACGTACAGTATTCTGAAAGTGCGTTAAATGTAAGCAATGTAATAAAAGACGGCTGTAACGAGGACACTCGTTTGTGCGTAGCCCCAAGAGAGAGAGAGAGAGAAAGAGGGAGGTCCGAGGTGAGTGTCGTATTCTGAAGGTGTGTTAAAGAGGTAGGCTATAGTAAATGATGTGTTAAAGGATAGCTCTGACGAGAAGCGGGCAATTGCTTGCTTATGACCGTGTGAGAAAGAGATTTAAGGTTCGTATACAAGAGGTCGTTGTTATAATTTATTCTTTGACATATAACACCTGGAACTATACTTTTTGTACCTAAATCAATGACTGCATAAAATGAGGACAGGTAAATCTCCTCCTTTGTTAGGAATGCATTTTGATTTTTAGAAAAATTAAGGGATTTGGACAAATTACGAGCAAGTAAGTTTGCCATCAAAGGTACTAAAATTGTTTAACAAGCTCACAGAAAGAAAACGTGCGTACGTGATAAAACCTTCTAAGGGTAGCCTACTGGAAATCAATAACATATGTTGTTATTCTACGTCTTATGTTTCACTTATCGAACATTTATGTATAAATTGCTGATATTTGACAACGCTAAAAAAATTGATCTACATATGAACGAAACGTTAAATGTTCGATGCAAACAAATTGAGAGTTTCGAGTTTAAATCAAGAACTACGGTATCAGAACTTTGAACGAATTAGAGGTACCTATCAACAAATTGAGATGGGGGCGAATTTGGCCATTTACGTGTATGACCTATGATGGTGCTTGCACTTCCTATTTTACCAATGAGCTATGTACCAATATTGTTGTGTATTTGCGTAAGTATATTTAATAAGGGATGTTTGTTTCACTACAGACACATTTTGTCCACAATGAAGAATTTTCCGCTTTACGTAACCATAAAACTATCTTCATACATCCGTTGTCTATCTATTTTATTAACGTGAATCTTTAAAAAATCGCTATACCATCCCTTCTAATTATTATTGCGATGAAGGGAGACCGCGCGTAATCATAGGGACAGTATTTCGCAAACAGCCAAATGAAGGTAATAATGGAAGATTTTTCAAGTCTATTGGATAAGATTACAACATGACTTTTTCATGCCAAGTGCGAGCAATGAATTTGTGTTGATGTTTTTAATTTCATTTTGCAGAGAATTGTAGAAATTTTACTACGGAACCCCAAAAACAGCCAGATGCTCTACAGACCCAACAGAGCTGGAGAGACGCCGTACAATATTGACCTCGCGCACCAGAAGACCATCCTGGGACAGATATTCGGTGCTCGTAAGTATAATATTCATTCTTCTGAATTAGAACTTATAGCTACTTTGTATTATAGATCCCTCAGGGTATGACCACCGTCTCTAAATATAAATTGTTTATTGCCTATCATGATTATATCTGTAACTATACTACTCGTATGTTAGGCAGTGCTTCTGTAGATTATCCCCGTGTCGTTTTTATCCGTTTTGGGCTCTATATTAAGTTGCCCTCTCCTCCTAGCGTATTCTTTTCTGTTTCCTTCTCTTAGATGGCTTCTAGATTAGCTTACGAGGTGTACTGGATTGTTTGTTTTAAGAACAACAACTGAAACGCAAGCACCTAGCCTTTGTTGAATTTTAGTTTGTCACGAGCTTTCAGTCCTTGTAACGAAATGAATTTTGTTTTGTCTCATGGGTTATTTCATTGAGGGGCGAAATTCATGTATACATCGACTGCAGCTTCTTTACTAATGTAAATTCTCTATTTTACCAGGCCGGCTCAACACCAACGAAGACAATGAGAACATGCTGGGCTATGACCTGTACTCTTCCTCCCTCGCGGATATACTCAGCGAACCTTCCCTCTCCATGCCCATCGCTGTCGGGCTCTACGCAAAGTGGGGATCTGGCAAATCGTTTCTTATCAGGAAGCTCAAAGGTTGGTGTAGTATTATTACCTCCGCCAAGGAGGTTATGTTTTCGTCGGGTTTGTTTGTCTGTCTGTCGCCAAAATAACTCAAAAAGTTATGAACCGATTTGGGCGAATTCACAGGGATTGTTAGGTATATTAGGAGGAACAGATGGTGAAAGAGGAACTTTTGGTGAAAATATGTCCATTCGTTTGTTAGTTTCTTTGTCTGCCTCATTTTTCTCAATGCCACAACTCAAAAAGTTATGGATGGGTTTTTATGAAATAAACATGAGTTGCTAGGTAGCTATATAACAAAGAGTAGATAACCAAATTTTGGTGATGATATGTTTATTCGTTCGTGACTGTTTTGATTTTATGCTTGTTAGCACAATAACTCAAAATGTTATGTACGGATCTTCAAGAAAATTGCATAAGCTGTTATTAACTATCAAAAGGCACAAATGATTAGATTTTGGAGTTTATACAAAGAAAATTATGGTTTCAGAGCCAATTTGAATTTTTTGCTACCGTTGCCTCGCTTGGCGGAAGTATGCGCTCTCAGAGTGCTCTAGTTCAATATACGATTGAGAGTGTTCGATTGTTAATATAAAAACTATCGCTAAATAGAGTTATTTTAAGGTATGGTAGATACTTCAATTGTGGTATCAGCTTTTGCAAACTTTCAACGACATTTGAATACCGTTCGTAGACTCAATGAATTCTTGCTCTCTTGCCACCAATGTATGTACTGCATGTAATTTGACCTTGTACCGTACAATAACGCAATTATACTCTATACCAATTACTATATTTTACCACTCAAGTATTTTCCGTTTAGCATAAACGTGTTTCATTTGTATATATTGAAATCTTATATCTTGTCTGATGTGGACACTGAACTTGTTCTCCCAATATGTTTATCACTGCCCAGAAGCTTTAACTGTTGTCTCTGTCTTCCATCACTTATTCGTGGGTAGTTCTCTATATTACCTGTATTGGTTCATAAACTCTTCATTACTGCAGATTGATCTTGAGGCGACTTGCTAACGAAAGTATTCCATAACGTTTGACGTCGTACCAAGAACTGCGCTCTGATAAGTCTTCATGCGTTCCCTGTTCTCTCTGCCTTCTCAAACGGCACGTCCTTACAACACCCACTGGTAGTTACTGAAGAAAGCTTATCGATACAATTTGTTGCAGAGGAGATGCGTAGCTTTACCCGTCAGTGGGTGGAACCCCTCTTCACCTTCTCTCCACTGGTGTTCCTTCTGCTCCTTCACCTCGGCCTCCTTGTCGGGCTATTAATAGGTGCTCCATTCAAGGACTGGCGACTAGGGATCGGTCTCGGTAGTTCTGTCTTCATCCTCGCCACCATCTTCCTCATAGCCGTGTGGCAGGGGTCCAGAAGGTGAGAACTGATCAAGTATCACCGCAAGTAACTATGTGAGGTTGATCTACATGAAATAAGCCATTTCGTAATTTTTATAGCTAGCTAGTATGTTATGTAAGTCGACATAATACTTCGTAAAGGTCACCTGAAAAACTTTAGTAGACGTAGCACTATTGAAAGAGCCCACTTGACTTGTCGCTCCTTGAAGGGTTATCAGGGAAACTTACAATATAGAATCTAATCGATGAAATATTTTATGTTAATTTAATATAGAATCTATTAAAAAAAACTTGTTTATAATTTGTTGCAATGCCACCGTAGTCGTGTCGATCACTTGTGCTAGTTGACACTAAGTTTAGTAAGGGCTTAATTCATCCAACAGAATTCTTGGCCGCCTTCTATCTACAACCGTAAATCAGCTTTTAGGCTGCCACAAAACCCATTAGGGAATGAAAATGCCAAGTTTAAAAAACATTGAACATCGGACGGAAGATTACTTAGTAACTGCCAGTGCGCCCAAGTTTCAAAACCAAGTGGAGAATATATCCACCTAATATTCTACATTTGATTTTTCCAGGTACGATTTCCAGTTGTGGTACTCCTTGTCCGTCCGCATGGAGCGCTACATGACCAACGTTAAGCTGGTGATGCAAGTGATCTTCTGCTCTCCGCCTGGTCCTCAGTACAGGGAGTGGAAGGACAGTTTACACGTCCGCCCTCTCAAGTGAGTGTCGTGGTTTATTTCGGACGTGACCGTACTTGCCACACTGCTAGCATACACAACACCATGTAACATTTACTGACCGATTGCTCAATACTACAGTCCATACGGACGATACAACACCACATTGCTGGGGTTCTAGGTCTGTGAAGTTGTCCGGCGTCTGCCGCTGCCTACCCCAGGGAAGCGGGTTTGCTCCACCAGACAGACGAAGGCAGCCCAATAGCAACTTGGCGACACGTTGGTAGGATTTTCCGAAAACAATTAGCTAGCGTGTTAGCGATAAGGTTTTGCTGGCGGGATTGCTGATTGATGTTGGCATGCTTCTGATTTTATTTGTCATTAATTATTTCCTGTCTCTACTTTATAATAATAATAATGATAATAATACAGTTTATTCAGTTTATACACAATGGGACATGGTACAAGTGCACAGGGCATGGCTCAATACTAGAGTTAGATTCAATAAAAAGATCAGGTAATACTACCATTACAAACTGCACTGCAATGTGGCCCATTGTTTGGCCCTTGTTTGGTAACAGTATGCGCTGCCATCGCGGCTGTACCGTACAATTTAGGTACCTAATCTGTAGCCGGGACCATTACGGATCACTTTGAGTAAGGTATCATCAGATTTTTCCATCCTGAGCTGCAGACTCAGCGCGCATTTCCTTGTCCTGACGTTGAGGCTGTAAGTATACTTTTGATCAAATATCTTACTTGCACTCATTGGCCTCGGGACATCCTCCAGTCGCCGAAATATGCCGTTATACGCTACACGTACCGTAGGCGTCCAATAGACTTCTGCTTACAGTTATACCAAAATGAGCTACAGAACAGGGGAAAGCAACTGCTCCGAAAAAGCTGGCATTTGACCTTTTCGAGCAGTGACCAAACTTGCTGATTAGCGTGTGACCTACTGAACGCTATTGTTAAGATTTTCCATGTACGCTCAACCCAGAAAAGAAATAAAGAAATAGACGGTTGTCGCACTCGATCGTGTATTTGTATTTTTTTAGACTAATGCAATTATTGCGCCTTGTTTTATCAGCATATATAGTACTTAAGTTTATTAATATCCTCGACCCAGCTTCCATATTCGTATCGTAAAGTTTGGGTTTAATTAGTTTTATTATTATTATTATTAGGATTTTATTTTATTATCAGCCGCGAACAAAGTGAGAGAGGTGATAATGTTTTCGTTGAAGATTTAATTAAGTAGGCATATATATATGTATATACCGTATATGTCGAATTGACCTATTAGAGGTGCATCACTTTTTAAAATAGCATTAATCCTGCTATAAACGTTATAATGACGACGCTAAGTAAGGCTAATCAAAAATTTACCCTAAGTAGCGAATAGCTTATCCTTAACCTTGTAGGTTAGGGAGCAAGACTGGTTCTGCTAATACTGTATATGATAGATACGGGTTTAATACACTTTAAAGCCCTTTAGAGTACTAGCAGAACCAGACCTGCCTACCTAACCTGCAAGGTTCTCGGCCTAATCTCAAGAGCTCATTGGGAAGGGCGGCTGTACTAGGATGGTGATGGGTGGCAGAAACCAAAACGCGTTTTACTATCGAGAAGTGGGCGTGCGTCCAAACGCAGATTTATTTTCCTTCAAATGAGACCAACCCTGCGAAAATCTAGTATTTTAAATAGTTTTTAGGCTTATTTTCAGGCTATTTGAACTGCCCGGGACGATAGACGTACCAGATTCAGGGTACCTATAGCGAGACACCAGCCATCTAATGGTCCGTATAAAAAATTGTTGGCCATCTATTAGTCCATATCGGGTTTTATATATATTTGTCTGTCGACCCAATAAGTGATCGAAGGAGTTGAACTATGTTCATGATTTTTTGCAGGGAGTTTGATGGGTTGCCCTCAATGTGACCCATGCCAAAAAACTGGGAATAGCTGGCCATAAAAATGACGACGATGAAATTTGCTCCCGCCGCGGGTGATGGTCTTATGCGGCGAGGCGTTCTAGTTATTACTATTTCCGCCTAGGAGGTTCTATTTTTTTTATCTATGCGTGTGTCTGTCACAAGTTAACTAAAAAATATGTGGACTGATCTTTTTGAACTTTGCAGGAACTGTTAGATATCTGAAAAGGGACAAAATGATTAAATTTTGGTAATTAGTTCGTTCGGTTGTGTGTTTGACTATAAGTTTGGCTTAGTGTTTTGTCAGATCATAAGTCAAAACGTTACTGACAAATCTTCCAGAAACTTACCGGAACTGTTATTAATGTCAAGAGGCACAATTGACAAAATTTTCAAAATAAATTAAAAAGAATATTCATGTTTTAGGACCAATTTTGAATAATTTGTTATCACTTCCTTGCTTGTTGGAGGTATACGCTGTCAAAATGCATGACTTATTACAGTTATTTGTTTTGCACACCCGACACCAATAAAGAGCCCTAAGTACTGCAGTACTCATAATCATGTGATTAGCTTTGTACTTTTAAGTGATGCACTTGAAGTACTGATCTCATTCTGCTGCCCGTTTGTAGTTTGTGCCGGTAATAGTTTCTGTTCTACTCTCACAAAATCTTGATACGGTTTCTATGTGATTCAATACAAAATAATATCCTTCTTTGAATGTGTATTTCCTGTGAAGTTCACCAATATATATTTCACGAGTTGCCGGTCATACATTTTCTGTGAGCCATACAACTTGAATCTACCGCTTAGTCTCGGGCCCTTAGCTCTAATGAGATAAACTATATATGTATTCGCCGTGGGAATAACGCATGGCATTATCGCTAAGCCTCATTATCTAACACCTACTAAGATTTGCTACCATTTTTCTCTATGCAGGTTTGTTTTCGCCGAGGGAGCAAAGCCTGGCAGTACAGCCGCTGGCGAAAGTTCAGTGGTGCAGATGCTGGGGTCACTTTTCGACAAGGTGGAGCAAGAGTACGGCGTCTTCGCCACCAGACTCTACCGAGCCTTCCGACCCAAACCACGTAAGTGTTGTCCCAGTGGTTGCTTGCCCTAACGCTCGGCCTAGCAACTTATCCTCACCACTTTGGTATAAAATTTTGTCTTATATAAGTGGAAATAAGTTGCAGCTTGCCTAATTCCTTCGTATTAAATAATAGCAAGAGTAAAACTTGTCGATTTGACTCAAATGAGCCAATTTTCAGTCTGTGTCAAAAGACTGTTGTGATTCAGTATTTTTTGTGATTGATATACAACATTCTTGTTTGACACTGGGACAGATATTTTTTTAACAAAACATTCATTGACACAATAAATGTGGGAAAAAATATACGTTCTTACTTAACAATCTGCGTCTCTGTTCGGGTGTTGATATAATGTTAAATGCTAAGTATTGTGTTGGTTTGGTAGTTAAAGTACCTTTTTGATCTTCGACATGCACGCTGCTTGAATTGTTTGACCTTATATTTCCTGCAGCATACACTACATGACAGAATAACATGATTTCAACATTTATTTTCCAAATGATATTTCCCTAGGCTGTCAGATGCTCAGCTTATCATCTTATTACCAAAACGCATTTCGCATCTAGGAACATGGCCATCACATTTTTTTTAATCATTAATTTTTGGGGCTTTTCAACTCAACTTTAATGTTTTGCTGTTGTTATTTTTATGTGACATGTGCTATTTATTAACTGTTGTTGTTATTTGTTTCAAATTCATTAAATCCAACGAAGAGCTCACAAGAGCGAACTGCAACCTTAACTCAATCATTCGGGCGGTTGATAGGGACTAACGTTAGAATAATTAGAATCCATAGACTAGACCCTTCTCCCATACATTTAGTGTTGTATATATAAAAGTAATATTTATGCACCTGCATTTTTCCCTATACCATGCAGAAGGCATCACGAGTCCATGGAAGTACAGGAGCCTGTGCTGTATTCCGTACATCGTCATATACTTCGTGACGTTGCTGTGCGTGCTGACCGTGTCCATTCTCGCTGCCAAGTTCGGCTTCCATGACTTCCACGGAGCCACGTCTGCTAGTCCCGATGCTCTTGAGAGAGGTAGGTGTTAAGTATCTGTTAGGTTGGAAACTAAGTTCTTTCTGATTTTAACATTACAAAACGTTAAAAAAACGGCAAGAACGTAGTTTCCAATCTAATACTACTACGGAAGTATTACAAGGCGCTGCATTTCATTTCCAATGCAGCTAACTACAGGTTCCAATCCTCTACAGCAATGTAGGCGTATAGGTATCGATCATACTACTACCTGCGTCTATGTTTCAGTGTTGTGAATGTCGTGAACAATGTGACTGACTGAAAGTCCCGATGTTCTTGCCACAGAAAGGGGTGCTTGCTGTTGCCTCAATGCTTGTGCTTTGCACATCAGTGATGATGGAACTGCAGATCTTGGCCTTTTTGCAGCTTTTAGGAGAAATTGCTGTACTCCTTGTGCTCGATCTTTAAGCATTGTAGCCGATCTTTTTGGGACAGCCGATCTTAATAGTCTGGAAACAGTACCTAGCTTATTTCTTTCTGTCGTCCCCTCACTGCTCAGGTCTACACTCATGTTTCGTTTACCGTACAGCTGTGTGTTCGGCAATAATTACCTCCGCCAAGGAGGTTATGTATTCGTCGGGTTTGTCAGTTCATTATTCTCTTTCTCTGTCTGCCACCAAGATAACTCAAAAAGTAATCGATAGATTTTGAGGAAACTTGCATGGGTTGTTAGGTATGCTAGGAGGAACAAATGATTACCTTTTGGTGAAGATGTGTCCATCCGTTTGTTTGTTTTTTTGTTTGTCTGTCTGTCTATTTTTTGTTAGTACCATAATTTAAAAAGTAATTTACGGATTTTCATGAGTTGTTGGGTATATTACAAAGAGCAGATGATCAAATTTTTGTGATGATTTGTTTGTTCGTTCGCTTGTTTGTCACTGTATTTGATTTGATCTTTGTTAGCCAATTCAAGTTTTTCGTTACCGCTGCTTTGCTTGGCGGAGGTATGCGCTCTCAGAGTGCTCTAGTTGAATAATGGACTACCCGTGGTTAGTTCTGTTTTATAAGTCTTTCTATAACTTATTGACTGTTTCCAGATGTACTGCGAATTTCATTTCGATCCTTTTTCACTATTCTATCCATCGTTATCGCTTGATCTAAGTAATTTTTTCTCTAAAATGTTAGATACACCGCGGTATGTTACAATCAGAGCCCATTCAGCTAACATTTGTTGTTCAAAAGCAGCCTTCGCTCACGCTTGAAAATAACTATAGTACCTACTATGCCTACAAGCAGTGACGCTTTCCTGCAGACCTAAACAGCTTACGAACTAAATAAGAGAATGTAACTCAAGCAGCTGAGCTTGAGTTCGCCGACGCTATTGAAATTACTGACATCTCACCATTGGATGACGCATCCAGAGCTTACTCTACTCTCTACGCTTTCCTCGTATCTTATTCTTTCCTGATTTTCTGTTCGGATGCGCCTTCTCTTTGCCTGCGATGATTCCTGTACAGTGTGCATGGGTCTCACGAGTCTCTTGGCATACATCACTAGATGTCGCTTCCTCTTCCTATCTGAGACCTACTATTATGTACTGGATTTAAGAGGCTTTAATTAACTTCTATAGCAACCATATAAACATTGTAATAACAACAACAATAATATAAAAAACAGCTTGTGTATGTTCCTTCCATAAGTTTTATCTAGTCTTTGGTAGTGTCATTCTGACACCAGTATGTTAAAGGCTTCGTCCCGCCTTCCAATCGCTGGATCTTTTACAACCATGCACATATCGAATGCAGGTGGAGGGTCTTTGAGGCTTTTATGACATATCCAGTAAGATTTCTAAACGTAACGTACCAAACCATTTTTGTGCTATCCCATGTTGTTATGACGTGGGTGCCGTGGTTAAGCTGGGAATATAATAATAATAAGAATACAGTAATAATATTCCCATGTCGCTATCATGAAATACATGTTGGTTTGTGAATGAGCCATGTTTTGAACATCCTCTTTTTCCAATTTAACAATCGCTGCATCAACTAGCATTGTTATCAGCCGTAATTTTTCGATGCGCAGACATGGACGATGTCATGCCCACAATGGTCGGCATCGGAGCACGAGACGAAGATGATGACACCAGCCACGAGTCCAATGAAGATTACACGGATTCTGACGGCGACGATAAGGATCCGTTCTCGTGAGTCCCTCTCATAGTTTTGTATTTCACATAAATAAGTCTACAGGCGGTACTTGTACGCGATAGATGCGTTCGCGTAAGAAATTTTTACTGATAATATTTACTGTTGTGTCCCTTGGAGAGTTTCTTCGAGCGTTAATAAAACGCCCCTGAAATTCCTGGGTAGACTGTTCAAAAGTGGTTCTTAGTCTGTCTCGTGATGCAAGGGTTAGCTTCAGTGCTTGACTTCATTTTTACATTTTGCCACATTACAAAGTTTATATGAAGGTATGATATTTTTTGTCTGTGGTGTTCTTCAAGTTTGATCCATGTCTACTCTATGTTATGGGGAGTAGCGCCTTCAGATCGAGGGACCTAAAGGTTACTTAAACCGTAATTAGGCCTTCAAGACGTATTTCCTTTGTGCTCACATTGCTTCCTTCCACTTTTAAATTCGTACTTATAATACTTTATTATACTTTATTCTGGTCTTCCTCTTTATTATGGACATGATGTTTCCTTGCGCGTTGCTCCTTAGTGGGAACACCCTCGTGCGTGGGTTGCATATTTCTATGGATATACTGTATGTCAATTTAAACTCAATCATTTCTTTCTCTGTTAGGTGCCTTTCTTGTGGAGACGCAAGTGTAAATTATTCATCATAATAATAATTAGCCATCCTTTAATTGCTGATCCACAACGTTGCCTTAGCTTTAGTGTATTTTTACAACAGTAGGCTATTCTTTCTGGACTCTCTCGGTGCCATAGATACCTGGCGTGAGTGCATCGTTTATGTTACGGCTATGGCACACGATAGCCAAAAGCTGAGGAAACTCTCGCAAACGCGCAAAGTTTTTGCCCAAAAAGTACCTGTCTATTCTCATGTGAGAATGGTCCGTTGGTCAAAAAACTTCGAGCTCCGTTCATCTAGACGACGTTGCCATGGCTACGGACTGAACAAGATGATAAATATACGTCTGATAAGCAGAATAGTACAATAGATGCTATCCAATGCCTTCAAAAGTAATGCTAAGTATAATTATATGGTGGAATATCTTGAAAATAATAAACAATTGCGGCTCCGAAAGCGAACTGAACGCCCTACCCGCCGATAGATGTCTCTGGTGGCCAGGAAGCAAAGAGTGTAATCTAAACGGATACGATATCAATAAATAACACTTAATAAAAATTGGCGAATATGCGCTGAAAATGTTAATTGCTATCTATGGCAGTAGCCTCGGCAGTAGCTCTTTGCTTCCTTCTGGTGGCGGTTTCTTTACAGAATTTGGCGCGTTTGCCCAGAGTATCGAGTGCAAAAGTGCTGCATGCTCCATCACAGAATTTTGCGCAAAAGCGAGAGTGTGCAGGCGTTTAGACCTCGATTTCGCGTGCAAAACCCTGATACTCGTTCTTTTGGATAGCGTGTGGCATCGGCATTAGACTAACACCACTTTCTTTCTTTGTTTCCGTTACCCTGTGTGCGTCTGTTTCGTGGTATTATCTATTGCTATGATTGTTAGCAGTTGTTAACTTGATTCTATGCATTTCTCCCCACAGCCGACCATTCCACGGGTACCTGATCAACCCTCTGCTCTACACGTCTATTGCACTAGTGGCCATCGTGCTCATTGCCAACCTGCACACCATCTTCAGGATGCTCGTGTCGCTGATATTCTCTCACAGGAGGCACCTCCTCAGGGCAGTATCGAAGCTGGAGACCCTGAAGACCGAAGGATATCTTCACACCCTCAAGGGAGAAGTCATGCTCTTGGTGGAGATGGTAAGTCGTTAACACTTTTTTATGAGTAGATTATGTTGCTGAGTCGATGGGTAGGTAGCTAGTGCGACTCCGACTCATGGGAACAGCAGGTGTCCATTTCCGACTGCTACCCGCAGTAGCAGAAGTTAGAGTGTTTAACTTTGATGCGAGGAAGGCGAAAGTTCGAGCTTGCGGCAGGTGAGTTCTTGTAGTGCTTGACTTGCTGAGTCAACATTCGGCGTTCAGGCGCTACTGTGAGTGTACTGACCCCTACCAGAAATTGGGATATTGAGAGGGAGGACAGTTGTCGCGTCGCAGGACAGCCTTCCGTCTCTCACGCCATAGCTCTGACATGAATTGGTCGACTGCTGCCTTACACTCCTTTGGGGCAATTAGGCTTATCTATATTTGCATCACGAACCAATGCGTGTAGGTTTCCCGGTAAATTTGTGCGGTCAAGTCAAGTTTACCTCACCCAGAAATCTCAGACTCTGCAACCCTGATAAGTAAGCTACTTTTAAGTTTGTAACGGAGTATTCTATGTATTAAAATTTGATTGACCATTACTATGATATCTATTGTTAATAGTTACGCCTGCTAGTCTATAATGTATTGAAACCGACTTTAAAGGATTAGTTAACTTTGAACATTGCTGAAAACAGTTTGTCGTTGAGACCCCTGTAAGTCGGGGATGTTTTGTCGCAAATTCCGTTCAAATTCGACAGCCTGCGTTGAATTTTCCAATTTAATGTTTGGCAGCTTGGGAAAACGAGTGAATTCTACCGCTTGCTTTATCGCAGTGTATTTAAACTGAAATATAATAACAATTGTCGAAGTGTATCTGTACGCTTCAACAGTTTCAATAGTATTTCAAGTCCTAGATTAGGTTGCCGGTACAATATATCAATATATCGTTCAAATGCGGAAATATGACTACTATACAAGTAATATTAAAAGATACCACTTAATTAGAGGCGTCTTTTTGTTGCCCCATTCGTGATCAGAATCACAGGCCGTGATCATGATCATCGTGATCACTGAAAAGCGCAAGAACGGTCAATGATTTTATGAAGATACCAGAGACGTTCGATTTGTTTTCAGAAATATAGCTGTCTATCATATATACACGGAATATGGTAGGGAATGGATTTCTTAAGAATTTTGATCTGTTTTGAAGTTATAAGTGAACTAGCAGTAACTATATATTTAACGCATTTTGAACACTGCACAGGCATAAAACTTACGAAACTACAATTCTCGAAGTCAATGTTACAAACGATCACTATAACAATATTGAAATTATCCTTAAATATCAGAAAACATCGCGAACTTTCATTTCAAATTTTCAATTTTTACCTGTCTAACGGCTGCAATCACTTTTTGATCATGCATAATCAGACCGCGGGAGAAATCAC
Organism: Parhyale hawaiensis; assembly: GCA_001587735.2. Taxonomy (NCBI): domain Eukaryota; kingdom Metazoa; phylum Arthropoda; class Malacostraca; order Amphipoda; family Hyalidae; genus Parhyale; species Parhyale hawaiensis. Next base: position 38,403,124 of record LQNS02278125.1, on the reverse strand, counting down.
GGTGCGATCAATTTTTATTACTGATCACGGTTGATCAGAATCATGTCAAAGAGTGGTAACAAAAACGCACCCATCATGCCGAATCATCCGCACAATAGTCACAAAAAAAGTCTTAGGTAACCCAAAACGTTCTCACGTGCTCTGTTAGACGGTTTGCTATAAAACCGTATGTACTTTCTTGATTTCTTTCGTTACCTAACTTTTTCTTTTCTCCTAAAAGAGCATAGAATGGGTCATAGGATTAGGATAGTTAGGTTCACCCATTGGCCACCGGCTGCCGCTTGGCAGGCGTATAAGCTTGTAGAAGGCGGGGTTGTGCGAAGCCTCATGCGAGGAAATACGTATGAAAGGCGGATGAGCTCCATGGAGCGAGCGGCAATCAAAAAAGGAGATCACCTGGCTGTTGCCATAGCCGTGCACCCGGCATTCCACAGTCGCTCCTCTCCCTACCTCTCGATGGCACACTCGAGACTCTTTCTTCTTCTTTCTTCCCTCTTCTGTGCTAATCCCGTGCTGTGAGGGGCAGGGCCATGGGGAAGTGTACAACAATGAGAGACGTTGGTTGTATTCTTCTGTCCCTGCCCTCAAGGTCCTTAGGAGGATTATACGTGCTGTGGTTGACGCGCACTCTTTCACTTTGGAGAATTTTAGATGCCGAACTCGTCAGCTCAGTAGGTGCTTCGTGCCCTGGTCTGTTAGGGTTTGGAATTCATTGCCGGCATCGGCTTTCGGTCGTGTTGGCATGCAGGCATTTAAGTCAGCTGTTACTGTTTTTTTGTTGAATTTTCTTTAGCAGCGTTTCGGGTTTCCCTGTGTTGCAAAATGCTTCAGTTGGGTTGTGCTACCTGTCAGTGGTGGCCCGAGCATGAAGTTTTAATGACAATAATAATAGGGTATATGTATGCGATGCTGAAGCTCCGTTTGTAATTAAGAAACAGAGACCACACCTCAGGTCCATTAAGTACTCGAACTGCGAGTAAGTAAATAAACGTTTCTACTCTTCGAAGAAATTAGTCTTACCGCTGGTACACACGTTGGCCAAAAGCTGAGGAAACTCTCGCAAATGCACGAAATATTTTGTGCAAAATCGCGCCTCCCTAGTTACACTTGAGAATGGTCCCATGGTCAACAGCCTTCGAGCTCCTTTCAAATAGGCAATGTTGTCATAGCTACAAGCTAAACAGCGGGGCACAAATAAGTCTAATAAGTAGAATATTATTATAGATGCTACGCGTTGCCTCCGCAATTAAAATTAAATCGAATTTTACGGCAAATAATCAGGTGTCGCGACTATGTGAGTGATAAAGCAACATAGATGACGCGAGGGACGGTTTGCTTACAAAATTTGCGCATTTGGTGCTAACGAATCACGCGCAAAACGCTGCTTTTTCCATTCAAAAATTTTGCGCACATGGCGAGTGTGCAGGTTGCTAGACATCGATTCGGTGGTCGTGGTGAATGTGCAGGTTGCTAGACATCGATTCGGTGGTCGTGGTGAATGTGCAGGTTGCTAGACATCGATTCGGTAGTCGTGGTGAATGTGCAGGTTGCTAGACATCGATTCGGTGGTCGTGGTGAATGTGCAGGTTGCTAGACATCGATTCGGTGGTCGTGGTGAATGTGCAGGTTGCTAGACATCGATTCGGTGGTCGTGGTGAATGTGAAGGTTGCTAGACATCGATTCGGTGGTCGTGGTGAATGTGAAGGTTGCTAGACATCGATTCGGTGGTCGTGGGGAATGTGCAGGTTGCTAGACATCGATTCGGCGGTCGTGGTGAATGTGCAGGTTGCTAGACATCGATTCGGTGGTCGTGGTGAATGTGCAGGTTGCTAGACATCGATTCGGTGGTCGTGGTGAATGTGAAGGTTGCTAGACATCGATTCGGTGGTCGTGGGGAGTGTGCAGACTGCTAGACGTCGATTCGGTGGTCAAAACGCACTAACCCCTGTATAGGATAGCGCGTGGCACCGCCATCAGTCCCTTATATATAGTGCGTGATTTAACCATCACGTTTCGTAAGAATGATACTGTTTGTGGCATCCGCAAATATATACCTAGGAAAGGAGAGACTTTTGTCATTCATGCGTGCTTGTTTACATCTGCAGGTAAAGTGCCTAGACGCATTCAGCAGGCAGCAGACGAGGCTGGTTGCCATAGTTGACGGCCTGGACAGCTGTGAGCAAGAAAAGGTGCTGTCGGTCCTGGACGCCGTCAACACGCTCTTCACCGACTCTTCTGCTCCCTTTATCATCGTGCTCGCCATCGATCCACACATCATCACCAAAGTGAGTAGTTAATTAAAATATAGTTTTTCGCACCGTCGCTGCCTATGTGTCGGCTAAGACCAAAGAGTAATCGCAGCCTGTGAGCTAAATTCCAAAACTACACTGGAGTAACTGATGAGCATGAGGTGATTTCGATGCAGTATGTTGCAGCATTTTTGAGTGAGCAGTATTTTAATAATATACTGAAATTGAAGAATGTGAGTTTTGAAAGCATGTAGCGTGGTTACTTTTAAATATAAAAAAGTGGGTAAAGTCACCTAAGTAAGCAGTTATTATTATTATTAAATCACACCACACTGGCGACGCAGGAACGGAGAAACTCCATGAGGTTAACAAAACCCCACGCAACCAGCCCAGCGGGTGGAGAAAACAAAAGAATAAAAAAAAAGAAGATCCGAAATCACAGAATAGCTCTGTGTACAGATCGTTTAAAGCCGCCAATACCAGCACCAGCAAANTACTGGCCCGTACGGCATCGTAACGGTTCCAAGGCAAACTCATGTAGAGCACCAGTCCGCCGAGTATACCTCACCCGAACAAATGGAACCGGAAGAAACTCAGACAGTGGATGACTGGGACAGTTATAGATTTTATACAAAAAACAGATCCACCAACTCTGCGACGATGCGCCAGTAATTTGACAATATACATAGAAGATTGGGCAATAAATTGACGCGTTCAACAGAATTCCTGTTAGTAAAGATAAAATAATTTATCTTTTTCGTGTCCTTTCTGCTTACAATCTGCAAGTATTAAATGTGCAAGCATCCAGTACGAAAAACTGAATTATTCAGAACAAAAACCAAGCATTTTCGTCTATTTATTTTGCGGTCATCACTAATGTTAGCGGCAACAACTTCGCATAACCCTGCTCATTCTCTGGCTGTGTGAAACTGCGGATATGTAACTTTAATAAGGGTAAATTGTTTATATAGACAAAAACGTTCGCCAGAGTCTTAAGACCGAAATGTCCGTTTTCATATTGGTAGAGTAAATATTAATTATAATGGTTGCGGCAACATTACTGAGGCCCACATGTATCTCCCTGGGAATTTGCAATTCTCTCCAAATTTATTCATCGTCACCCTTTTTTCCATTTTTGAATGCGTGTACTCGTGTGTGAATGAACCGTGTTTGCCTCGACAATGTACAGCTCCCAAAGGTATTTAGATTAGATAGACGGCAGTAGACGAACCAACAGGCCCATTCTCAACGAGGCACCGAAACAGAAACAGGTTACTCAGCCATACCAATATTTTACGACACTATAGTCGAGATATCTATTTCCAGGAGATAGAGTTTCATGTTCATATTCATGTAATTTTCGAATCTAAAACCACAATTTATAAGTCAGGGCAAAGCTCATCATGTCCATTAGGTGTTTGAACCGGTAGGTACCTATACACCGAGCTCTAATCTAGACCCATCAGTTGTGTTTCGTGCAATACAGAGCCTAGAACTATACAATCTGCCCTTCTCGTCTTCAGAAACCTTAGGGTCTGCAGCTAAGTCAACAGTCGCTTTATACTGTATCTATTGATACATTGAGCTTCCTGCCGACCGCGTGTTGAAATAATCTATGCATTGAGTTTTAATCTGCAATCCTTATGCGTATTTTTTATCATTCCAGGCGATAGAGCTTCATGTCCACCGCGTGTTCAGCGAGTCGAACATCAGTGGACACGACTACCTGCGCAACATCGTGCACCTGCCCTTCTACCTCCAGAACTCGGGACTGCGTAAAGTGAAGCAGGCACAGCAGGTGGCGGAGAGGGCACGCACGCGGTCAGGGGGCAACACCTGGCTAGATGTCGAGACCGATTCTGTCAGCATGGCCACCACCTCTGCCATGGGGGGCATCAGTCATGTAAGTTGACCCTTCTAGACCGATCCTCTCAGCATGGCCACCACCTCTGCCATATTAGGGGCATTAGTCATGTAAATTGACCCTTTTAGACCGATTCTCTCAGCATGGCCACCACCTCTGCCATGGGGGGCATTAGTCATGCAAATTGACCCTTCTAGACCAATTCTGTCAGCATGGCCACCACCTCTGCCATGCGGGGCATTAGTCATGTAAACTGACCCTTCTAGACCGATTCCGTCAGCATGGCCACCTCGTCTGCCATGGGGGGTATTAATCATGTAAACTGACCCTTCCAGACCGATTCCGTCAGCATGGCCACCTCGTTTGCCATGAGGGCATCAGTTAGATAAGTTGATCTTCCCAGAAAATTGAATAAATAAAATTGCCCTTACAAGCTCTGAGGCATTCGTCTTTTCTTTTAGCTATATTTATTTATTTGTGCAGTCTTCATCAATAATTTCAATTTGCAACTAAAGCATTAGAATAATAACTGTCGAGAATTACAACAAACCGAAATAAAAACACAGGGCAGCCCCTTGGGCCCGTTTGACTTCCTAATATTAATATTGCAGTAAGTCGATGACCTACGATCTAGGCAAATTATGATTGATCGTACTTGTTCACAAAGAAGAACAACAGCCGAGGGTTGGCTGTCCAGCAGCAAAAAGTTTTGTGATCAATTGGAAAGACTTGGCAATGCCACAAAGATGAAACATAAAGAAGCTATCTTAAAGAGCAGGGTTCTATCAACTTATGATAGGTTGGTCAGTACCTAACCGTTTCGTAGGTCTCCGCTTACGTATAGCTAATGTTTCCAGTGCTTGTTCATCCTCGATGTGATCCTGCGCGTTGCTTCACGCTTCTGGAATAAGCGGCTGCTGTAGCCCTAGAAATCACTTTCCAGCAATCCGAGTATCGTTGTTGCCGAAAATAGAGAAATTGATGTGTTGAATCCTGTACTCAATATTTCGGTATTATCAAATAATGCAAACTGATGTACGGTATTGAATGTTCATCATGTATGTATATCTTCCACAGATACCAACCAACCGAAGACTGTCGGTGGAGAGTGGCGTAAGTCTAGGGCCTGGGGGCCGCCGCAACACGGCCAAGGGCAGCCGTCGGCTTCTGAAACAATCCGACTCGGTCGCCTCCAGCATCGGGTCCAACCTCAACCGTGTCGGCGGGGCACATGACTTGACCAAAGTGAGTTGTTACTTTCTCCATTGTTTGTGTGCCTTATTGTTCCCCGATATCTTATTAGTCTAATCTTGGCATCTAAGCTTCTCCTTCTAAATTAGACTGAATTCTTAGAGCTTTCTTTACATGGGGTCTCTGTATTGGAAGTGTTTCTGTTACATTTCTTCAGTTGTCCATTATTCCAACCACAAAATATAACCTATCTAACTTATAACTTGAATGACTTTTATGACTTACGTAACTTAACACTTCTGTAACAGGTGCTGCTCACCGACGACTACTTCAGTGACATCAACCCACGTTCCATGCGGCGTCTAATGAACGTCGTCTACATCACCGGCAGGTAAGGCAGTTCTCCATACTGCACCAGCAATTTCGCTGTTTACCTTAGAATGCAATATCTTGGTGTACTTTTTAATAGGGACTCTCTGATTATCCAGATTGCGTCTATTGTCTGACAAACCGTCGTTTAACGTTACAATGACAATATTATTAATGTTGCCTTCGGGCTTATGATGTTGTTGAAGGTCTTCCACACATACGACGTTGCATATTCGCCTAACGGTCCGCATTATTTCTTTAAAATTTTGCAGTATTACGAATTCGCCCAGCGTTTCCGCTTTTCATATGATATTCATAAAATTTAGTACTGTGAATTCACTCGAAAACCCCCACCATTTTTCGATATTTCTGCCGTGCTGGAGCTCCACCTGAACCTCCGCGTGTTTTTTTATATATACTTCTAATGTTGTGAATCGTTAAGTTCTGCCTTACGTATCCTTTCTGTAGTAAAGCCACTTGATTGATACTCCACATAATTTCTGAAAGATTTGAAACGTCGCAACTTCGCCTGACGCTTTGACTTATTTCCTCAGATTACTGAAGGCTTTCCACATCGACTTCAACTGGTACCACCTCGCGTCCTGGGTGAACATTATCGAGCAGTGGCCCTACCGCGCCTCCTGGCTCATACTCTACCTCGACGCTCATGAGGACACCATCGAGGATAAAATATCCCTTAAGGATCTCTATGAAAAGTAAGATATCCTTGTTGATAGTAACTACTGCAGACCTCTTAATGAACGTGTTATCAGCCCCAAGTTGTGAATTCGTCACTTTGAAAATTGGTTTAAGAGCATCGTCCGTTGTGATGTAAGAAGCTCAACGGACTCCATGTTATAGGTATTCGTCTACGGCAGAGTTAAAAAGCTTCATTATATGCCTAGTGCGCTACACTTGTGTGAATTTCATTTACTTTATAAGTACCAGTGAACTCCATGTATCTATGTTCGTTTCATATACAGTAACGCTCTTTTTACGAAAAACTGTCGTTTTAGTTGGCCATTATAGTGCTAAATTGTGTCTAACTAAGCTTGCCAATGAATTTAATTCATTCCGAGAATGTGTATGAATGATAATGGGGGAGGGAGGCAGGACAACGACCCAAAAATATGTGTAAATACTGAAAATTGCAAAATAGCAGACTTCATATAACTGTTTTTATTTGTCTGTCGATGTCCCGCAATGCTTGACCAGTGTGATTGTTGGTGGCGATTGGTGGCTATACAAGTCGGGCGCGCTGCACAGATCCATACAAGGATATTGATAAATAATTCAGGGACTAAAGCATCACTATTGTTTATTGTTTATTGGCGATAGTTTCAAGTGTATTAACACTTTTACGTACATCTCGAATTCGTACGAACATTTCAATGTTTTCCTCTAAAAAGAAATACATATTTAATACAAGAAGACAGA
>LQNS02278125.1:38353224-38392767 GCA_001587735.2 Parhyale hawaiensis | reverse complement strand
TGGGAATTTTTTCAATTTTCTTTTCTGTTGAGGTGATTCGGCGATCCATTTCATTCATCTCCTCGCGCATCCTCTTTACTTCGTCGAGGTACTCCGGCTTGCAGTCCAGACAGACAAGAGGCAGGCCATTTCTAATCAGCTCTCGGACATTACTGACATTACTGTCAAGGTTGCGGAGTCGGATGGCAAACTGCAACTCCTGTCGCTGACGGTGACTCCTTGGATCCTCGAAGCATTCCATTCCGATTTAATTTCTTGATAAAGTAGACCTATATTCTCCGACTCCGCAGCCTTGATTACAATACAGTAGCATCACTAGCCGCTCTCTACCCCGTGGAAAACGAATTACAATATCCTGGTATGGAGCTGTGCCGCGCCGCGACAGCAGCAGCCCTGCACTATATACCTATATCTGTATGGTATATTGTTGGTAATTCTTGGCCAGAACCTTTCAGTTCTCCCTCGCAACATAGCAGTATCTCATTATTCGCTTTCTTCGATTTTAGTTATCGGTTGAAGGTTTCTGACATTGACTAGATATGAGCGTGTTGCCGTAAAATGAATTGCAGTCGTAGGAAGGCTGCTGTCGCACAAAAGCCAAGCAAGGCAGCATAGTACAGGCAGTTAAGAAACAAAAAGGGAACAGACGCAGATCGTTTAAATGCTACCAGAAATTAGGATCTTTTGTTGGTACTTGGTAGGAAAGATGTTAGGATTATTCCTGTGTGAGTTTCCTTAATTAAACACCGCCCTACTGCATCATGTTATTGCTGCTGAAGTTATTACACCCCTCGTTATGGCTGCATGTACGAGAGTGTTTGCCGCGCGAGCCAGTGCATGTTGGTTTCCCAGTTAGGGTGTGTAGTCAAGCTGACTTCACCTTTACGAGCGCCTTTTTACCGTTATAGTATTGAAGGAAATATCGAAAGCGCTGAGTTGTTTCCTTCACAGAAAGCTATTACCTGCGGTAACTTTGCTACTTAAGTAAAAAATGTGACAGTGTTTGTTTAATTTTTATAATAGTAATACACAGCGAAATGGTTTTACCACGCAAAAAAAGAGAATTTGTGTTTTATGAGGTGATCCTTAATTTATAATATTGTGCGAGTTATTCAGGTAGTACTAACCTGCAATTGTGCAAAAGCTAGATAGTTAGCTCTTCGGAGCCCAGCAACATTACACAAAGTAGTATTTGTGCCAGAAAAATCTTCCTGTTATCTTCTCCAAACATCAGCCTCTATAATAGGACCTTTAGATATGGAATTCACAGCCTTTCCTCAAGTGGACTATCTGCAAAAATTTCTTTTATGAATGTCCCCTGGCAAACTGTACACTGAAGGTCGCTGTTGAAAGCATTGTTAATGACTGCCGATACAAAGTGTCATGAATTTTGCTAATACTAACATGTAACTATGATTTTTCTTTCAGAATAAAAAATCAGATACCGAACAGCAAAGACATGGAACCACTTCTCTCCATGGACAAGGATGAGAAGAAGTTTGAGATTTTTCTCTCTATGCATAAGAGCTCCTTGCATGTCGCCGACATGAAGGTCTTCCTTCCCTTCACTATCAACCTAGACCCCTTCATTAGAAAAGTAAGTGACCTTTTTCGGGTATTTCTAATGAATTACCCCGTTGTTTTCGGGTATTTCTGATGAACTACCCCGTTGTTTTCGGGTATTTCTGATGAACTACCCCGCCGTTTAAGGAAATCCTTCTACTTTAAAATCGCTTTGACCGTTTTGATTATGTTTCATCTAATATTACCTACCTGCGATAAGTTTTGTGGAGTTTGAAGGTATAAGGTCGAACTCCGAATTGTGGCCCTACTATTTGACCGATAACAAATTCCTATTATCCGACTGTGGCCCAACGGTAATCACCAAAAAACAAATTCCAGAAAACTTTTTTATATAGCAATGGCATCTACCATCATTTTCACCATCTGAGATCCGAAATTTTTAATTAACTTGGAAATGGAAAATGTTAGCGAATGAGATGAGGAGTCAGAGTCGGCCGTTAAATTCCCACATGGAGAAAAACTTCTGGAACTAGTAGGTGCTCGTTGGAATCAGGCACATACCCAAGAATTTCTGTTCCCTATGCAATAACCCTGCCTGTTATAGTTGTTGGATATGTTTCTTCCGCTAGCCTCTGAAGTTTTTCTTCAAGAGGAGAAACGGGTACTCATGAACGAAGCCGTGACGAGCATAGGAATGTGTCGGAACATAACGTGGTAAAGATAGACCAGCGGATGTGGAAAAAAAGGAAGAAAGCGAAATGGATACAAATATAACTATCCATGTATAACTTGGCTTGTAATATATACTTAATGCAGAAGTAACGATATTATTATTGTTTTTCATTAGATATCTTCCCAATATGGTGCCTTGTTCCCTTGTTCCCACTCATATTGACTGTCTTCGATCTGTTATCGTCTTTTTTCTTTATTTCTTATAAGCATATGGGATAATCGTTTGCTTGGCACACTCGTGTCACTTTGCTTTTCTCTTCCTGAAATATCGCGTGTTTCTTAGGGGGACTGCACCAATATCTAGTCTAATCCGCAGGGTCTCTGCCTGGGTTTTGCCATAGCTAGGTTTTATGGACATCGCTGCTATCGTGCGCACTTTGCAGTCTTCCTTGTATATGCAACGACGATCTCTGTATCGTAGAGCGCCGTAGCTACTTAGGAAACGCGACTTTACCGGACATACTTAGTGGCAAGCTCCCTGCATACCAGGGATCAACGTATTCGAACCTAAATGAACTTAATTATATATAGTCACTCGGGGGAAATAATGGACTCAAGGCTAGCAGGGTAAAACATGGAAACCCCTCCCCCCCCCGGCTCCTAATTTTGATTTTGACGATTTGAAGCTGTGGCTAGGTGGAACCCACATTGTAGTATTCTCAATATTTATTTCGGTTGTTAAGGCATTCGATGGAGAGGAGAAAGAAACGAAAAAGCAGCTTAGAAAAATTTTAGTAAATTTGCAAAAAAATCACAAAATTTTACTTTACTCACGTTAGAGGTATTTTGTGGTCCTGGACTTGTGATCATATGCATCCCAGTGGGTAAACGCAGGATATCTGACTCACACAGAACTTTAAGATGAATATTTTAGAAGTTGCAGCTCTTTCATTGTTGGGTACTTTTTGGACAAGATTGGGGTAAAAATTTGATGAAATAAAACCTATCCAAAAATGAAAATAAAATCAAAAGTGCAGAAAAAATATTGAATTAAGGATAAAACAGTGAAAAATCATAAAAACAATAAAATTCAGCAAGAAAAGCATTTATTAGCTTTGAGTTTGGGATTTTATCTCCTTGCTCCAATTCGTAAACTCCATCACCCTTGAAACACCATCAAATCATATAAAGAATCCTTCTACATGGCAAATTCTTATTGTACTACATTCAGAATTAAGGATAAGACAGTAATAAGTGATAAGAAACAGTAAAATTCAGCAATGGAAGCATTTCTCAACTAAATGGTTTCAATTTTACCTCCCTGCACACATTATTAAACAGTCACCATCCCTGAAATACCATCGTATCACTTCAAGAATCATTCTACAAAGCTAATTCTTATTCTACTTCATTCAGAATAAAACTGCAATGCATGATAAAAAACAACAATAACACTCAGTATTGAAAGCGTTTCTTATCTGGTGTGTTTTAATTTCACTTCCATGCACACATTTTTAAACTTTTTCCTCCACCCCTGAAATGCCGTCAAATCACCTAAATTGTCATTCTACAAGGAAAATTCTAATTCCATTACGTTCAGAATTAAGAATATGATAGCAATAAATGATCAGAAACGATAAAATTCAGCACTGAAAGCATTTTTAAGCTAGTTTGTTTCAATTTTTGCCTCCCTGCGCACATCATTTTTAAACTTATTCCCAGCCCTGAAATACTGCTAAATCACCTCAAAAATCATTCTACAAAGCAAATTCTGATTCTAATACATTTGAGGCTTACATCAAGCGCAATAACTATCATCTAGCAGCTATAAGCTCATCATCGGTGGCTTGGAATAAGTTGCTCTAAAAATAAGCGAGTAAAATACAGAGGTTATCATTAATGTTATTACTATACTTTCTACACATTTTTGCAGCCTTCTCTGTGCTCAATAGGTAGATGAGATTCTAAAGTGAGCATGAGGACCAAGAAAGATTTAGTTTAACCTACATATATATTTACAGCGAGTCCAAGTTTTACACTCCCGAATCCGAAATTTACTCCGTTTTCGGGTAAATATAAGATTCATGTTTTTAACTCACACAAAATAAGCATCCTTTAGAAACAAATACCATATGACATCTAAAATATCTTCAAGGGATACACTATACCCAAAACAAACTTTTTGTTTTGATAAATAAATAGACTAATTAATTAATGAATGCTGTAGGGGAAAGTTAAGTTTTTTGTCCATATTTCCCCCACTTGACTATACCCGCTCTGTAACTGATAAAATGTAAAAAAGATTACTAGTCCATTGCTTGGCTGATTCACTCCTGAATCACTGCTATTGTGTCGGGGGTTCTTACATTTGTGAGATGATAATAATAATGACGATCTCTGTTTGCTCTTCTTATTCTATTCCTACTTGCAATTCTCATTCGTTGCCTTCCATATTTGAGTTTTCTGATTTATTAGTCGTACTACAGCTCCCCTCCATTTCCTGTCTATATATATATAGCTTTAGTGTCCAGATAATCTTAAACTAACTCATATACGTAATATTATTATGAACTCTGTTGCTCAGGTAATCAAAGAAGACCAGCCGCAGTTCGAGGACTCCATTCCCACTTTCCCTGCAAACTCCACCCCACACTGGGGGGGATACCCTCCGGCCTTTGATGTCACCAGCAAGAGCTCTACGCTCACCAGGCGACATGTGAGTTTGGTTACTGAACATTCTATCAAGCTTTCAGGGTCAATGTAGGGTCGTTGTGCCGGAGCCACATATGCGTACGCATGCCCATCTGGTTGCTACATTGTGCAACTCACGTGTCGTTTCGATGCATTTTATCTTTAAGATCGGTAGCATAAATGACGTCCCCAACATGTCGTTGGGGATGCAAAGTGTGCCTTCGGCGTTAGAGTATGGCAGAGCGCTCGTCCAGATCGGGAATAATCTGATCTTACTAGACTAGGGCCACAGGTCGCGGTGCTCGTAGATAGCTGGCTAACTCCAGGCGGTAATGTATGGCACGAAGCTTGTTCAGACCTAGAATTTTTCTAAAAACGTCAACACGAGACCGCGACAACTGAGGGTGATAGATTCGTACATTTAAAAGCATTCCTCAACATTGGTTTTATATTTACGGCTCAAGAGTGTGCATCACTGGACATTTCAATTCACCTTCATAGCTAGAAATGATATATACTTTATATCTCTTAAATCTGCGGATATTTGTTGTACGAGTCAATAAATATCGTATGAAACGTGCTCCAAAAATCAGTTTCCTTATTCGTTGCTCAAGTTTATTCCCTTTACCACAGCGCCCAAGGCGTTTTGCGCTTTTACTGGGTGACCCCAAGTCTCAAAACGGGTTGCAGTTTGCACTAACTTCTTGAATTTTACAATTGCTATATGAAACTTCAATAATACATAAAGGGAAGGGCTTAGTGGAATTGGTTTTACACCAGCCAATCGTTGTCAGTCGTTTACATTATCGTAAATAGGCGCTTCATTCGTTAGTCGAATATTTCATGAGTCGAAAGTCCTCCAGAAACGGGCTAAATTCAAGCGAAGTGATATCACTTTCGATATGTGAACAAAAACTGGAGGACCCTGCGTATACATATATAAGTTTCTTCATAGTTGATATAAGGTAGTAGAAGGTGTATCTACCCAACATTGTAGACCTACACTCTCTCAGTAGTAGATTATTGTTACCTCTGCCAAGGAGGTTATGTTTTCGTCGTGTTTGTCTGTCTCTTTGTTTGTCTGTCTGTCTGTTACCAAGATAACTCAAAAAGCTATGAACCGATTTAGATGAAATTTGCAGGGATTGTTAGGTATGTCAGGAGAAACAGATGATTAACTTTTGGTGAAGATATGTCCATCCGTTTGTTTGTTTGTCTGCCTCATTTTTTTTGAAGCTATAACTCAACAAGTTATGGATGGATTTTGACGAAATTAACAAGAGTTGTTAGGTATATAACAAAGAGTAAATGACCAAATTTTGGTAATGATTTGCTTGTTCGTTCGTTTGTTTGTCACTGTTTCTAATTTTATGCTTGTTTGCACAATAACTCAAAAAATTATGAATGGACCTTTATGAAATTTTTAGGAGTTGTTAGTAATGTTAAAACACATAAATGATCAAATTTTGGTGCAGATCGGTTTGTTCGTTTGTATGTTTGACTCATGTTTGTCATAACATTTGTTAACAGTATAACTAAAAAAGTTATGAACGGATCTTCAAGCAAGTTGAACAAGCTGTTAACAATATAAAGAGGCACAAATGATCAGATTTTGGAGTTTATACAAAGGAAATTATGGTTTCAGAGCCAATTTGAATTTTTTGCTACCGTTGCTTCACTTGGCGGAGGTATGCGCTCTCAGAGTGCTCTAGTTTGAAATTGATTCGTTCAATTTCTGGACATCCGATATGTGAATTTATTACAATTCCCAGGTAAATCGCGGCAACCAGAAGATGTCAACGGGCAGTTTACCTCATCATGCGTCTTTGAACCCCCTGATGTGGGGCTATCCGCCCCCACCGCCCACCTTCTTGGCTCCCTCCGTTAGCTCCCAAGTGGGTGGCTCTGTGGACTTCAACGTGCCTCTCCCGGCGTCCCAGCTCAACTTGCCGGACCTCAATACTATATTGGTACGTCATGTTGAATAGTTAGGCAGATGTTACGACTATATATTTTTTGAATTTATCGTTGTAACTGTTCCTGGTCTCATATGTTATGCTGGCCTTGTAAGCAGTTTAAAACTTGTATTTTGTTTATTCCCGTAAATATGCAAGTATAACAGTGCTTGCAAGTTACGCCAGCTTTCTAAGCTATTTTTGGCTTTTAGCTATCACTGTAATTGATGCTAGTCTTTCTAGTCACTTAACTATCTCCATTAACTGTGCTGCTAGTTGTGTAGGGAAACTTTAAGCGCAATTCTTTTATCCTTTTGCTTAATGCTACTAGATTTCGTCGCTCAAATTTTGCATTTCCCGCTGGGTTTTTACCACACCATATGAGTATTTTGCTTTGTAAATAGGTATAGGTCTGTGTGTAGTTTTTCTTTTCACCCTGTCAAGAACAGTTGTGTAGATTTATTACTACTGAAAGTGTTGTAGTTGAATGGATGATGCTTATTTACCACTATAATTAAATGCACTATCGCTACGTGCATTTTGTCAAAGCTTTTCATAGAGTAAAAATTTCCAAAGTTGATGGAATGTATATAGTTTTGTTTGCAATGCACAAAATTTAATTACACTAAGCTATTTTTCAGTCAAAGGTATATTATTAATATAGAGTTATGTATCAGTTATCTTGTTACTAACTATGCTTTTGCAAATTATTAGATATAGTAAGAAAGCGCCGTATTTATTTTGTATTTTCAAAATAATTCCTTGTAGCCTATTTGACATGGCAATGCACTGACATAGTATTTACACACTCTCCATTACGGATAAAAATATGAATCAACCCCGTCTGTATCTTATTTTCCGCGTCACACAATAAATAGCTTTAGTTTCTTCTGATCGTAAGTACGGTACACATAAAAGTAAACTATTCTGTATTCGTGTTGGTTGCAAGATGATCATTCACAACCGTGCATGCATCTTTTCGTATAGCTACATGACATTGTCAGTTCTATGCCGACTCATTTTTTGTGAATTTGTTGAGCAATTCGAGTTGCCCAAAAGTCCAGGACGTCAAGAAGCAGTGGAAGCCCTACAGTGTCCATTTGGCTTATGATGAATTGATATGAACATAGAATTATGTGGTGACAATCTATTTTGTGGTACGTGCACACGATCAAAGGTAGAGTTTTATGTTACTTTTTATTTCTACACTCTTAATTTTTGTAGTTCATGTAGCTTTTATGTGAGACTATTTAAGCTTCATTATCTTATTCACTCATTTTTGTTCTTGTATTTATTGCTTGCTGTTAACAAAGTGTAACTTGTGCCTTTCTTCTCTCAGACGGAGCCACCAGAGAAGCACCTGTCCAGCATGACGCTTGAGGATCTTTGTTCTCTTCTTACCAAAGTTGTTGGTCTCAACTCAACTCTTCTACCTAAGTATCAAGAAAATTTCAAAATGAACAACATAAACGGCAAAGTCTTGTCTCATTGTAACCTCGATGACTTGAAAAAAGTAAGTAATGTATTATTATCATGTTTATTTCACCGTTGCACATAATTCCAAATAGATATCTTAATTTTTTCGAAATTGTATATCTTATGAGAATGTGGGAGCGGTGATAAAACTAGGAAAATAATGATAGTAAGTGAATAATATTCTGATAGCAAAAGTTAGAAAATGATACGCTGACCAAGCCATTTAAAAGATGATAAATATTTTACTAATTAGTATGAATGAGAAACATGCAAATTATGCCGCTTGTCTGTCACCAATATTACACAAAATATAATGAACGGATCTTTACGAAACGTTACAGGGATTGTTAGGCATGTTAACAGGAACAGATGATTAACTTTTGGTGAAAATCCGTCCATCTGTTTGCTTGTCTACCTATTTTTTCTTAGTACCATAACTCAAAAAGTTATGGACGAATTTTATGAAATTTACATGAGTTGTTTGGGATATTACGAAGAGTAAATGACCTAATTTTTGTAATGATCTGTTCGTTCGTTTGATTTTATGCCTGTTAGCACAATAACTCAAAAAGTTATGGATGGATGCAGGACTTGTTAGTAATGCTAAAAGACATAAATGATTAAATTTTGGTGATGATCGGTTGGTCTATTTGTGTGTTTGCCTAATGTTTATCATAATGTTTGTTGGCAGCTTAACTCAAAAAGGTACCTATGAACGGATCTCAAGCAAATTACAGAAAATCTTAATACTATTTAAAGGCACAAATAATTAGATTTTGGCGTTGGTACAATGAAAATCATGGTATCAGAACCAATTTGTATTTTTCATTACCATTGCCTTGCGTCTCGGAGGTATGCCCTCTCAGAGTGCTCTCTAGTTGTACCGTACGTACTATTATACATGGACTCTATAATGATGCTTCAGTTGTTTTAACCCATTCTTTCATACTGTTCATTCTTCTGGACTATGTTAATTGGGGCTTCTTTGTAGAAGTAGCTAGAGGTTTATTTATTTTTTTGCATTAATGTGTTAGCAGCTGAATTTGTTAAGGTCATGGCGGAACGTTTCATATCAGAGTATATTAGCTATATGGCATTGGCATTCACCGAGAAATTTAGCCGCCAGCTGTGTCTGCTCAGAGCTTCATAAGTGGAAGTAGCTATGTGCTGATTCTCCATGTTACAATGAAAGCATTGGACCAAGGTACCACTTTGTAGCTATCTAGCTTGATACATCTGGTCCCGGGTCTGGTGATCGACAAATAATCGATACTGAGAGCATTACTGCATGTAGATCTTCCAAGAGCTTTAGCATTGTTTGTACCACGGGATTATGGCTAGTTTAATGAGCCTTGCTCATCGCGTGGTAAGAGGATTGACGCCCCCTTTACACACAGAGAAATGGTTGTTTGAATTTGCGTCAATATACATTGTCGTTTGCGATAAACAACAGATGAACAAGAGCGTTGTGATGAACAACGGTGTCTCTTACGATTAACTATTATTGCTTTGTAGCTAAAATATTACTTCGTTAGTGATAAGAAACCAGGTGTAAAGAACATACTTTTCTGCGTGTAGGAGGAGTTTGTATTTCAGTTTGTTGTCTCCAGTCACGTAATCCTCTATGGATCATTTTATTTTATATGGTTAGTACATATCCTTCTTTATTCGCTTTCGTTATGCCGATCAGTTTGTGGGAAGACCTTAAACTAATGCGCGGTGTCATTTTTTCAGGAGCTGTCGATGAGTTTCGGTGACTGGGAGCTGTTCAAGATGGTGGTGCTCTGCTTGCGGGACAGCGAACTGTGTGCCGAGGAGGACGATTTCATAACTCGTAACGTTCGCTTCGGAGGTCCTCTGGCACTGGACACAAGCATTGGTGGCACTGGGGCGCTCCATCTTGGGGACGAGACCCCCTTGTCCAGCTTACCCTCCGACTCTTCTTCTCGTCGGGGTAATGCATTAGAAGGTCGTCGTATTGAGTCCCCCACCCTCACCGAATTATCTTGAGGCTAATTCCCTTTTAGTCGATAAAATTTTATGTTCCTACCGTAAAAATCTCTCTTGCTTAGAACTAAGTGTATACGTGCGTCTTTTACTGCAAATTATTTTCTTAGTGAAGTTTCATTGTTCAGTGACTCATGGATCATAGCAGGCATGTTTTAAAGCGTGTGTCCCTAGATAGACAATATTGTCCGTACAATTGAAGCTTCCTGTAGAGATGAAACATTTCGATTGTACATTTGCATATTATCTGAAAGAAAAAGTAAGGCGCACATAATATATAGTTAATTAAATCCAAATTGTGTTATGTTACTCCTAATGCTCTCAACAATTTTACTCCTGAAAACCCTACGCATGTTAATGAAACAATTTTGTAAGATTGAACTTTTAAAACTGAAGATATTTTAGTGTTTTAACTAAAAGTCTTCTGAAATAAGTTGCAGTAAAAAATAATCGTGTCAATCTTGTTCTAAGTATGCTTGAGAACCAGTTTAATTTATGGTACTTTCTGTATCCCTGTTATCTTTTAAGAGTCTCAAGATGGCTAGCCTACTTCAAATTCTGATATTAAAAACACTTTGCTTTCAATCGTGTTATTTCTTTTAAACAGTGGTTACTCGTTGCTATCAAAGTTAGGACGCTGTAAGGTTCCATACCGAGATATTTGTAATTTTTGCATGGACTAGCGGATCACTACTGACAGAATTATGCTATAATAACGAGTTATCCCATATGGTTCATGAAATAATTACAGATATCCTAGTTCGGGACGGTGCTGCGCCCGTAATATAGTGGCCACGAACCACCCCCGCTTTCAAATCTGTTATTTCTATCATATTATGACTAATGACAACACAAGTAATGCTGCACCTAGTCTCAGAGATTGGCCGGGTTGCTCTCGACGAGCGCTTGGCCACACTCTACGACGTGGCTGATACAGGGTAGAGTGTACGCGCTCTCTTTCTGATCTTTTTGTCAACTTATGTTGCTCTATTAGGTACTAGGTTAAGTTTTTATAACATAGATCGCTATTTGAAGTTGGTTAGACTCTTTGCTGCTCATGTTTACAATTAGAAACCCTGTAGTCATAGTTCTTTAAAAGCTTTTTTTCACTTTCCTGACTGAAGATCATAGGCAGTCAATAGTGACTTTCTTCAACTTCCTAACACGATTTTATAGTATTTAAAAAAAGAGCATATTATGAAGCAACCGAGAAATATACTTTATTATAGCTATCCCACATTCTCTGGAACTAAATAAAGCTGCTATTTGTATCTAAAGTTGCAGGATAAAACAAATTTAAATTGTGTGACGTTCAAAAATTTCAGAATATATATCGAGACCTGTCAAGATTACCCTGCGTTCAGGCATCAACTGTCAGTGACCGTCCTAGAAGTTTCAGGAAGGAGAAGAAAGTTTTTTAATTGAACTGTTAAGTTACTTATTTCTTATTTCCCCATTTCGTTCAGTCCCAGTGTGTTCTGTAGTGAACTTGAAATTCTTCACCCTAGATAATTTCGATATATTTGCTTCTCTCGTATTGCATGACGTGTCCCACTGTGTTTGCTTGCTTGCTCCTGGATCAGTAGTTGCCGTTGAGTGTATGTTTTTGTTTAACTGGTTGTGTGTTGTAGCCAAGTAGTTTCCAAGTAGCTACTTGGTTTTAGATATCAGTCTCTTGCTTTTTACGTGTCTTTACCAAAGCTCTTCTATGAAGTTGGTGATGTTTGACTCTTTTGTTTGTGTGTGTTGGATCCTTCCTTCTATTACGGTCTATTCTCAGCTGCCCATCAGTATTTTTGGCTATAGCTACCAGTATTGTTGATCATTCCGACTATGGCCTATACTGTCCCAATGTATAACAAAGTGGGGGAACAATGGACAACCCACATTAGGGGGATAAATGGACTTCCTCTCTTGCAGTAGAAAATCCTAATTCATTTCTTACCCCCAACGTGGGTTATCCATTTTTCCCCCACTTTACTATAATATAGATTGCAATAACTCTTTCTTCATTCCAGCGATATTTTTTTATCGTTCCAGTGATGTTTTTGCCATCCTAGTGATATTTTGAGCTACCAGTGATATGTTTGTCTCATATAAATACTCTTACCATGATTAGCATTTCTGTGAACATATTACGTCGTTTGTAAGTGTATAGTTATTGAATGTGTATACAATGCACACTAACATGGTGTGATATCAATTTGTACTCGTATTCATCTGATATTATGGTATGATATATTTCCTACATAACTAGAAGAATGATGTCTTATGGATACTGAAGTTTGCTCAGATAATTAACTACTGTTTAAGATCCGACAATATAATTAGGCCTTTAAATTATTTCAAATATTAATTGGTAAGTATATAATTGCACTCTTAAATTATTTTTTACTCTTATTATTCTACAACCATATATGTATGATGTTCCTGACAATAATTGGTAAGTATGTGTATTTGAATTTTCTGTACTGCTGATTGAAATTACGTATGTGCAGTCTCGGGTGTTATCAGCATTTTGAATTTGTGTACTCGTGTATATTTATAAATTCGAAGCTTGGGCATTGGTTCATCCATTCTTGAATCGCTCAAACTGTAATACTCAGCGTTACTCTTATACCGTAATTTGGATGTAGAATTATGTATTCCCTATGAACGTATTAATCCGTTACACTTCCCAATGTAGTTTGTTGATGGCGCAACTGTCAAGCAAGCGAGTGTACTTAACCATCATCTACAACTGTATTTTATAGTTTTTCAATGGTGCGTTCGATTACCCCACTTTGAGCAACACATGGAACCAAAATAGCTCTAACCTGTCTGGAGTTTTAGTATTGAAAAAGGGACTTGCCATTTTCGATCGCGTTTCATGCGTTCATCGCAAACTGATACCGCCTTACCCTCAATCCGACGTATCGAATCAACAACAGGCACGCTTAATAGACTGAACATTCAGACAAGTTAGTTCTAACCTCACTTGCTATATTATATTGTCTGCTCCGCATGAGACCAAACGAAGACTTGCTAACATGAGGCTCGACTGAGCAGTGGTGGGGTTCGTTACTGTCTTGGCAAGTATGGAGACATGACTTGCGAGGGGTTACTACTGAACTTCAATTGCTACATGTTAACGTGACACACTCAAACTATGTATCTACCATTGTGCCAGAAAATATAGAATTAAAATATGACCGATATTAGGAAGAACATTCAGCTTTCGCGGACTAGTAGATTCATAGTAAGTCCACAGATACTTGAAACAACATTTAACTTTCAACAGATGAAAACACGTAAAATCTACGGATATTACGAACATCATTTAAAATTTTCCCAGAATGAGAAGCACCGAAAAATCTACGTATTTTAGAAACAACATTTTACTAACAATCTCATTAGCACTACCTAGAAGACTAGTTTTATTTACGAACGTTTTTAATGAAGTATCCTTTTTTGAGAAAATACCTAAAGTGTTTGCATTTAAACACTACTATTTTCAGCAAACAAGTGCGCTATGATGGGACCTGCTGTACAGTTACACCGAGTAAGCTTTTCGTGAAGTTATATACGTAGATCTAACCGGCCGTTTGGCCGAGGCCATGGTACTGATATATTGTAGGCACCAAGTGGGACTGATGTAGGCACCAAGTGGGACTGATGTAGGCACCAAGTGGTACTGATGTATTGTACGCACCAAGTGGGACTGATGTAGGCACCAAGTGGGACTGATGTAGGCACCAAGTGGGACTGATGTAGGCACCAAGTGGGACTGATGTAGGCACCAAGTGGGACTGATGTAGGCACCAAGTGGGACTGATGTAAGCACCAAGCTTCATTGTGATGCGGGAGTCGTGTCCACACCTCACTGCTGCCTCTCTCTGATGACGTCACTTCTCGTGACCCAGCATGACCTTGGCTAGCGTCACGGGTGTAGAGATATTTAGGTACAACTCCCGCCGCATAAACTAGACTTGACCCTCAATCACCGAGTGTTATCTTGCATTCACGCGTGCTTATCCAATGAAATCTTTCATTCCTCTTTGGCAGTTTGGGGTAAACCTCATACATTGTCCGGACTATGCTGTTTCTCTTATGTGGGCTCTTTCTTCTATACCTACTGGAGAAAAAGAATCTGTCTTGCGAGGCAGCTCCGCCTAAGTAGGAGAGGCTTAAAGCGTTGGCTTCAGAAGTGGAATTCAGTTTTGGTTGGATTAGAACCATTACCTCTATTCAGAGTGCCCAAAATCAGTTGTCTCGTGGGACCATTACCTCTATTCAGAGTGCCCAAAATCAGTTGTCTCGTGGGACCATTAGTCTACCTCTATTCAGACTGCCCAAAATCAGTTGTCTCGTGCGAATAGAATACTTTGAAACGTCAAGGAAAGTTTACACTCGGCGGTTTAGGGTTCAACTAATGTTCCTCAAGCGAGAAGTTGGGTTTAAATGGGTCGTTTGTGTCTCAATTCGATTGCCGACCGCTTATTTTCGGGCGTGTACTCAGAGCTGTGATTTTGCTTCAGCGGCAATGCTTTCGGGTGCTTGCAAATAAGTATTGGTTCAGAAATGTTAGTAGCTTCACATCATAACGTTAATTTCAATGAAGTTCTTTGCATTATTGTTGTGTGGGTTTGTAGTTCTGCCCAAATTTTTCTCCTTAGAAAGGCTGACAACCTTAACGGGCTACGTGCAGTTTTCACTCACTAGAAATTGTAAACTTCCTTCTTTCCATTAAGTAACCTCGAAAATTGAAGTTTGTAATAATTTATTACAGTAGTCGACTCTGGCTGGGGCATTTGTCAGAGTTGTCGACTATAAACTGGGTCATGTAATCTAGAGCTAGGGTAGTCGACTACGGTTGGAGCCATCGGCCTACGCTTCCAGTCGAGATTTTCTATTGTTATGGTACAAATATCATAGCGTCACCTCAGTCGAGACCCAGCATTAATAAAATAGGCTTCTCAGCTACCAGTCGGTCACATTGCTAGGTTGGTAGGTACTGGATCCAAATTCTTAATTTCATTCCATCGCCCATTAAGGTTCGCAGCCTTTCCATTTTTGTGGGGCGTATTTCAATTGTGATTTAATACTCCTGTTTTTTTATTTGCACTCTTGTGTTTGGCTGTGTAGTTATTGTATTATTGTGCGTCGCTTTATGTTGTGTGTAAGTGTGAATTTTTGTGTATATTTTTGTTAATTATAGAGTATGTAAAGCCGCAGTCAGCTTGTTGCTACCTTAAAACTACCTATCACTTTAATTTGTAGATTTTGTATGTTTTCTATTGTAAGTATAAGGAAATGATTTTACCCTCGTTTCACTCCAGTCATTTATTACCTACCTCTCGTTCTTTTCCTCTTTATCTCTTGTGTGTTCCATCCAGACTTTTGCATTGAGTTTTTGT
The DNA here is from genome assembly GCA_001587735.2 of Parhyale hawaiensis. Lineage (NCBI taxonomy): Eukaryota > Metazoa > Arthropoda > Malacostraca > Amphipoda > Hyalidae > Parhyale > Parhyale hawaiensis. The sequence goes on along the minus strand of LQNS02278125.1, from coordinate 38,377,046 downwards.
ATTGCATTTCAAGGTTTTTTTTTTACCAGATACGCGCTCGTTTTGGTGAGTTTGCAAAAAAAGGGAATTAAGTGACTAGGCACAACGTTTCGGTCTCCCATAACCTAATTAGCAACAAACTCGAAAACGTTTTTAACTAGGCTGTGCTTTTGAGGAGTCGAACACGAAATGTAGTAATTTAAACTATTTAGAGTTTCCTGAAAGCTCTCTACGTTTTCTCAAATATTTTTATACAGTAGTTTAGCTGAAAGTTCACTGAACATCTTTAAATGTCACAACGTTGTGTTCGAATCTCTTCTTTTTTTACGTACCGTCTTTCAATTATACAGTTATGAAAACTGTACCTAGCGCTTGTGTAGCCATTGTACATAATTCGATAAAACTAAATTGTCAGTCGGCATTCCTACTGCCCTGTTTTGATATATTAGAACCAGGAAATAGTGTAAATATGTATAAAGCTGCCTACTGTACCTTTCGCTTGTACATATTCTTCATACTCTTGTCCTTCATACGTGGTAAATCTGATCGTAAAGCCGTGATAACAATAAACCATAATATTTAACATTAGGCTCTCCTTAGCACTTATGAATAGCACACCGAAATTTTAAAAAATGTGTAAACGTTTGTAGCTTGGCGCTATGGCATCCATGGGCCTCTTAAACACTGTTATTTGAACGTAGCTCACTCAAGCGTATGTTGCGATTGAAAGTGGAAGGAAAAAGAGTACATGCAGCATGTCCAGTTAAGAGAGGAACCCACTCACGGAAATAGCAAGCGGGAAAAGAAAGGAAAGAACAGCGAAAAACTTCCAGTAAGAGTACAAAGAATGAAAGATGCTCAATGGGCACGAAATGTACGACATATGGAAGGCATAACTAGAGCAACCTGTGTGGAGTTTTCTTGCATGCAAAGAGCGCATGCCCGTAATTGAATTGGAGATGAGCTATGAAAATGATAATTTTTCCGTTTGGACCAATACCATAAAACCAGCTAGTTGGGATAGTTCCCTTCCATATCCTATTTCCAGTTATTGGTTAAGTAGAGCTCGCAGGAACTGTAATACTTCGGGGATTCGATGCGACCACTGCGTTCCGATTAAAAAAAAGTTTTTTCCATTAGGTTAAGGTTAAGAACATTATGAGATGCCTACCCATTTTTTCAATTGCAAACGGTACATGCACTTCGATGAAGTAAAATTATTTTGTACTTTCGTCCCTATTCTTTTCGATGCTCGGCATTTTTTAAAAAGATCGTGCATCCATCGTTACATTGAAGGCTGACCCCTTAAGTTGCAGAAGGGAAGTGTGCACGTTACCGCACTAGCGCATATCTTATCTTCGTTGACCGTGCAGTCTGACTGAACCCTGAAGCACCGATCGTCAGCTATCTACGATATTTCAAGTAATGCTATTTCTACGATAAACGAAGTTTTGGCAAGAAGATTACGCGGTATCGACAGGGAACCAATGTGCAAAGGTGCGCTTATCGATACTAATCCACATGAAACATTGTAGTCACTGGAGAACGTCCCAACCCTCGACAGCCATTGCTCGATCCCTTAACCATTCTGTACGCATCTCGGGACGTGGCGCATGAAGAACATTTGCTTTCAAAGCCACGAAGGCAACAATTTGGGTCCGACCGCAAGAGCAAAAAAAGAAACTGGAAGTCTGTGTACTGGCCTTTTTTATTATTATTCATGTGTGGCCGAGACTGAGATGGCCGCCGGTGCCCACCTGTGCAAGATCATGTTGAGGGCTAATATGTCTAGTGCAGTAATGCCTTGGGTATAATCTAAGACGTTACTGCACTTCTCGTATTGGCCTTCCATGCGTTAGTACGGTGGTGTAGCGTGCCACCTACCGCACTTTTTGAACACGTATTGGTAACACTACATTTTGTTGAGGTGTTCTCGAGAAAAAAAAAAAGGATACCATTTTAACATTACTTGCTCATGCCTCAAGGCTCATTTCTTCTATTCGTACTGCTAGAGAAGACACAGCCCTTTAAGCGATAGAGTATAGCTTGAATAAGGTACAGGATTAACGAACGCGTATTCTATCACTTCATCGTCCACGGATAAGATTACTCTTTCTATGATATTTTTATATTTTTGCATGCCAAAATGATGAAGTTATCGTAGTTTTCCCAACTTTACCGTCACTGTCTTCTAGTGCTCTCTCTTTGTTCAACTAGAAGACCTTCACAGTACACATGTGCGAAATGTTACCGCTCAGTATTACAGAACGTAGACTTTGTGCGTTGCAATGTTGACGTAATTTTTATGGGTTTCCTTTACCTAGCAAACTTTACCTGTGCTGTTTTAATATAGTATCTTCTTCCTCTCCGCATGAGGAATCATCTCTCTATCCCAGACGTAAATAATTCTTTTGAGACGCATTGTCCATTGTAGTCGCGTATAATTATAGATACTCGTGCGTGTAGAGATAGGCGTGCGTTATTGCTTAGCACTAGCTCTTCATGTTACATGTGATGGTACTGTGAGTTACCGACAAGTTCTCTCTAATTTTGAAGTTTCTACTTTTTGATTCATAAGTTTTCTTAGACGTGGTCATGTTTACTGTGCATTGTGGGCTTTTCAAGCGTTGTATCCGCAGGAGCGGCACGCTAGAAAATGGCGGTATCAATGACACGGGATGTAGCGAGTTCGAGTCCCAGCCAGGCTACCGAGCTCTTGTGGCGCTTGACGTGCCTAGTCAGCAATTGATGTCTGCCAAGCTGCTGCAGGGGTACTGGTCCGAACCCGAAGTGGGAAGGGTCGGGGAGAGGCGCAGATCGTTGCGTAAGAGCCTCCCGTCGCTGGCGCCATAGCTTTTGGCGATCTGCGGTCGAGTGCAGCCATACGTTCCTCTGAAGCCGGTTGGCCTGTATTTGTTGCACAAACCAGTGCCTGTGGGTTACCCAGTAGGGGTGCCGTCACGTTGACTTTGCTGTCTCCGTGCGTGGAGTTCAATGTAAACATTACGTAAAATATGTGACCCACAAACCCCCCCCCCTTCCTTCCCCATCCTATTGAAACTCCTTATCGTAAGTTGGGGCCAGTTTATTTGGGCCGCTCTATCATTTCGTGAATTATTTTCTACTTATATGCATGCAGTTTCTCATATGGGTTATTTTCGTTCCCACATTATATGCAGTCATTCTAATGGTTGTTGCCAAGCACTAACTATCGTGAACTTTGAGATAAAAGATTTCTCTGCTTTTACGGCAGAACGTTTTTGCCACGCCATTACAGTTTACCTTATCGACACTGCTAAGTTTCCAAGTTATTAACTTTCACGGCCGTTGTACGATAACTTTTACTTTCTAGATTGCATTCTTAGTACCCTGCCGTTTCCGCTTTTTTATTGACAGAATCCTTTTTTATATGTTTTACACCTGACTGCATTTCATGGCTTAATTTTTGTAGCATTTCATTTTAGTAGTGCCCCCAAGATTTGCATGCTTGCTTGCTTACTTGCTTGAAAGTGTCTTTATTGGGCGTAGAGTTTTTTTACGTTTATATAATCCTGAGTCATTAACTGCACTCTACTATAATATGGTATCGATTTTTCCATGCCTAGATGATACACGGCCTAATATACATTTTCCGTAACACAAAATAACTGTTTTCCTTCCATGACCTAGATTTATCTTTTTCATTGCTTTGCATGTCTGTAAGCTTCTTCTTTTGTTCTAAATTACATTATACTTTTGAACATTTTGGCTTAACCTCTTTGTTTTCTCACGCCTGGCATTATTAACTTCACATCTGTACCCTTCCCTGCAGAATATGGACAGCCGATCGGCGGTGACTGCGGTTCATCCAGACTATCGTGCGGCGTTACAAAGAGTGACTTAGAGCGCAGTACTTTGCGTGTGCCGAACAGTGCGACTTGTGCTCATTCGACAGGCGCTATGGCAGAGCTTGCTCGCTGGCTGGCTACTGGCGCATTCTCCGAGACGTCTTCGACGAATCCGCATTTCGAGTCGAGTTCCAGTACTGCTTCTTCGAATGTCGCCCATTGTAAAGCATGTATGCTGAGCTCTTCAGCTTCACCTTGTCAAATTCAAGGAGGGTCTTCGACAGATGCGAGTGTTGATATTAGCACCAAATATCAACCGGCAGCCCCTGCGTTGGATTCATTACGTACGAAAGACCGCAGTGTTAGTTATAGCGATTCTGTGCCAAATGTCGACACCCTCGACGCGTCTCCTACCAAGACTATCGCAGTTAGCGCTTCCCAAACCTTTGTTGGTGTTGGAAGCGACGAAGCTTTGATTCCAGTCCGCGTAGAAGGGCCACCTTCTCAGTTTACTACTTGCTGCATATGCAACTCAGTTTCGACCGATGGTGAAAGGGAATTTTTCCATCCGACGTATATTCCTCCCACCGATGCATTTTCAACGAATAGAGAAAATGCTTCTATTCCTCTACTAGCTGCTTCTCCAATCGATGCATTTTCATCCAATGCAGAAAGTGCAGTTTTCGGTTCGCTAGCTGCTCCAACGACCCATGAATTGTTAACCAATGCAGAAAGTGCATCCTTTCCTCCAATAGCTGCTGTTCGGACCGATGCAATTTCAACCAATGCAGAAAGTGCTTCTAGTCGTCCACTAGCTGATGCTGTCTCATCCGATGGAGACATGGCACATTTCGGCCCAATAGCTGTTCATCTCGCCGATCCATTTTCAGTCACTACAAAAAGTGCATCTTCCCATGCTCTAGCTGCTCCTCTTACAGATTCATTTTCATCTATTATAGAAAGTGCGCCCTCCAATTCTCTAGCTACTCCTCTTACCGACCCATGTTCATCGAAAGCTAAAATTGCATCTTCCCCTTCTATTGCTGCTTCTCTGACGGATTCATCTTCATCCAGTACAGAAACTACAACAAATGCTTCCAGCGTTAACGTTCTGGACACCCAACCTTACACTTCTGCTATGAATTCATTGTCGCCCATGCCAGATAGAGAGAATAGCATTCCCTAGCCCTGGAACGTTTCTGTTGAGCAAGCCTTTGACTTCGCAAACTGCTGCCTCTATATCTCTCTCTTTCTACTGCAGACACAAGTGTTGCTCAGTCGTATAGTGCTATTCATGAACGCGAATGGAAATTGAACAGCATGATAGATACTGCCGTCGATTCTGAGCTCATCTAAGCGATGGAGAGTTAATTGACTCCGTTGATTCGGCAAGTCGTGGGGAAGAATAATATACTCGTATATCTCACGCTTTATCGAACATTCCTCCAAGGATTAATCCCAGTAATTTACATTCTAAGTCAATGCTTGCGTGTTTTTTTTTTTTTTGTAAATTTATCGATATTTTATTACTTTGCTCAGTTGGTTGCTTCACTGCTTTTATAAGTTCACTCAGGAAATTTAGGTTTGGGGGCCCTTCATCTAAAGGTACTTCGGTCGCGTATTGCAAAACTAGGATTAAGAACTAGTAAACGATTTCAGGGGGAAGTGTTTTGACTCGGTTTCCTTAGATTTTTTTTTCGCTTTACCAAGTTCTGTCTTGCTTAATGCAGACGTGGCTAAATATTTAGAAAAATTTTAACTAAATTCAGTGGTTGTCATGCCAACCATATTTTGTGCGTAGCGCGTTTTACGTTCTCTGCTGTCAAAAGCTGGAACCTTTTGAAATAAAAGAAAAAAAAAAAAGAGTATTTATGTAAGGAAAGTGTCGCCCCAATACCTGTCTCAGATTCTCGCACATGTTTCGATTACATGTTTATGTATTGCAGTTTCCCCCAAGTTTTTTTTATTCAAATTAGGGTTGTCATAGAAATCACCAAATTGACTTCTGAGCTTAACGCGATCGAACGAAGGCTGAAAACTAACTAGACACGGAGCTTAAATATAAAGCAGCCCAGAAAAGAAAGCCTCATTGTGTATAATTAGAATTAATAATATGTAGACACAGAAAATTCAACTTCATTACAGTTTGACGTACCGAAGCGTACGTATAGCTTAGGTTATATAGCGTTCATTGAAATACCTTGCTTCATAATCCTTGAATAATAAAAAGTTTAGTAATTTAATACGTGCATGTTCTTCTGTAGTCTGCAGGTATTAACTTTCATGTAGGAAACGAAATTAAAAAAGTGACAATGGTTGTCGTTTGTTAGTCAACACAGAGATACAACGAATTAACTTGCAATCTACCTACTCATGCTCCTATAAGAGTGTGCCTAAATATACTTATTTTCATATTGTGTTCGTTTTTCTTCCTTATTTCTTTGGTGCGTGTGTGTTATGTATAATTGATTGTGCTTTCGTTTTAATTATTTGTTTCCCAAAACGTTGTTATGTCTCTTTTACTTTTGTGTTTACAACACATTGTTTTTCCTTACACTCTTCGTAAGTATTTTTGGGCAGTTTTGAGTTCCGTGTATTTACCGGTATATTTGTTCTATCAATTTTCTTATGGTAAATTCTCACTTCATTGATTTAAAAGCACGTGTAAGTTTTGAGACGTGTTCGATTGGTCTGCAGTTTTTAGATTTCGAAGCTTAACTAGTGTGGAACAGTAGCTTCGCCACTTTGAGTTAAGTTCCAACACGATGACGTTGAAGCCGCTGAAAATACCATTTAACAGAATAAAAATAAATTTGTGAAAGTCTCAGGAGTAACCGATTAAGATTTAAGCTCAAAAACCCGATTCAGCGAGTCGAAGCCAGCGCACCTGCGTGATGTTTCGAGCAAGTCAGGCCTCACAGACTAAAAATTGCACATCCATCACACGCGGAGTTCAGGCACTCTGTGTTTTTTTTTTCTTTTTTTCTTTACCGAATTTTACATTCTGTTGCTCAGTAACTCGAATGAATGAATAGTTATGGTAGGTATTTCAATGTAGCAGTGGGGACAATATCGTTCCAGAAAAATATTTGATTCGTTGAACTTAAGAGCACAGTTCGAAAATAGTGATGTAACTAAATTTTTATTAAGTAATTTTACTTTATGTAGGTGTGTTATGGTAATTAGCCTTTGCAAAACATACAAATATCGCGCACTTCGTTAGCCGAACCTTTGTTACCATTAACTCGTTAATATTTTTCACGGACGTTACAAAAACTGGTGTTCCTGCGATCGGCGATGTTTATCAATTACAGGTGGTAAACTCTTAATCCGCTCCTAAACTCTAGTCGTTCACCGATTGGGAGTACTTACTGTATATTTTACTCGAGGTGTACCGATACCCCCTTTCGCTGCAGATACCTCGCATTGGCCGATACCGATACACAAATACGTCATGGTCACAGATACTTTTCCGATACCGAAAGTTAAAAGAAATAAGTGACATCAGAGTTGCGGTTATAAAAGAATGTGATCATTTTACTCTATGTAAAGTTTTATCCTCAAAATTTTATCCCAACATACAGTTATTCCTAGAGAATGCAGATGGCATTGTTAATTCTTACAGCAAGTAGTACCTACCTCAAGGCTTCATAGACCCAGTGTGGTATATCATGACCAGAAGGGGATTATCCCTCTTCTAGCGAGATAATCTTAATCCCGTGTCTAGGTCCGAACTTGTTTGAATCTACAGTCCTGATCAGCGCATTTGCTATCTCGGAGAAGGCTTTAGGCAACAGTAGTTACCGATTTATGATGTAGATGTCTGATAATTCAACACTGGGTAGATGTGATCATAGCAGGCCGATTACTAATCTGATACCGATTGGTACTATGAGTTTAAGATGAGCTAAGTTAATTAGATTTTTGTTGTCCCAAACGGTAGACAAAGACGTTGCTAACTCCCTTTTACAGCCCGTCATGGTGAGCTGTAGACCTTCTTAACTGAGATTAACTACATTAATAGAATATGAAACATTCGTTACGTCTAAATAGACCCCTCTCATGACTTTTAATGTCCATCGGAAACAAATAATATAAAAATGAAATTCACTGTTGAATTGCCAGAGTTGCGATTACGGTAGTGGAACTGGAAATATAATATGTGGAAGCGCCCCTCCAGAGGGAGGTGGCTATATATAGGTTACCTTGGCCTCAGCTGGGCCTTCGAGACGCCATTCCTCCCCGCCAACTTCGCTTTCTTTTGTCTCTCCTACTGATGATTCTTCTGTTCTTCCTCTTCTTTTCCGACTTTCTGTTAAGATGAAAGTTGATTTGTGGTAGAGCCTCCTCGTGCGTGGGTTGCACGTTTTTTGCGGACGGGCTACAAGTCCCTTCCTTTTTTTACGAAGAGATATAGCACTTGCTTGCCAGTACGTTGTATGGAAAAATACTCATAATTAGAGCACACTGAGAACGCATAGCTACCTTCACCGAGCAAGGCTCTGTAATGAAAAATTTAATTTGGTCCTGAAATTATTAGGATTTCTTCTTTACCATAACCATACGCTGGATGAAGTCAATTTAGTCCTGAAATTAGGATTTGTTCTTTATCATAACTAATATTTGGTCATTTGTGCCTCTTGAGAGCAATAAACGTTTCTGTGCTTTTCTTGATTTATGTTCTGACAAACATTAGTTAGATGCACAAACGGACAAACCGATTATCTCTAAAATTCAATCATTGGTGTCTTTGGTATTTCTAACTGTGCCTGCAAATTTTACGCCGATCCAATGATAACTTTTTGAGTTATGTACGTCTGACAAATATTTTGACGAACATTACGTGAAACTCACAAACAAACGACCCGATCATCACCAAAATGTGATCATTAGTGTTTTTAACGTGCTTAACAATTCCTACAAATTTTATGAAGAACAATTCGTTCATAACTTTTAGAGATATATTCCAAATATAAAGACAAACCGACGAGCAGCTCAACACAAAAATTTGGTCATTTGCTCCGAGTAATAATCCCTATTAATCCTACAATTCCCTAAAGTTAGGTCTATAACTTCTTGGGTTACGCTACCGAGAAAAAAAGCAGACAAACAATGAAATGGCGAACGGATATTCACAAAAATTGAATCATCTATTCCTCGTAACATATTTAGCACTACCTGCAAGTTTCGCAAAGATCCATGTTGGTTATGTTGGTGACAGCAGGATAAACTCGACAAAAACATAACTTCCTTGGCAGCAGCAAAAATAATGCTGCTAACACTAGCAACGCGATCGAAAACGTTAAATTCATAGCTTGTGATTGACGTTCCAGACGTTTTAAAGCTATTTAGTTCAGCTTATCTTCGATATGGACGTGCCAATCAACGCCTGTAATATCTTTAGCACTGTAATACCTAAGCATTGATCCAAGGTAGTAAATAAAGTTATTTTCAATAACCAAGTTTGTCGAATTCAGGCCAGATAATTGGATTAGATTAGACTGCTGGCGGTAGGCCAATCAGACACACTTGACGTACCTATGTCAAAAAATTGTAAACCTTAAGTGCTGGCCCGCGTTTACAGAAACAGCAAGTCGGGAATAAGAGGAAGAGCGCGGCAAATATCATGTATTTGTATAAGTGGATAGTCAAATGAACGAGCTTGAGAGTTTTGACAAGCGTAGCGACATCAGATGATCGGTAAACTGACGAATTTGCCCAGAATTTGATTGAGCTTGCAGTGTTTTTGACTGATTTTGCCGGTCAACTGGGCGGTATTTTGTAATAAACCACCCCTAGTGTCACAGTGGCATCAAAGTCGTAGTAATAGTCCGTAATAGCGCTAGCTAATTATGTTTGAAATATTTTATATTAAACTCATTTATACGTTCGCAGTTAGTTGATCACCAGACAAGTTTCTGGCGAAAATACGTTTTTCTTCAACTTTTAACTATCGTGAGAACTCGTCTTATGAAACAGAAAAGCCGAACAGCGGGTAAAATAAGCGCGGATATTACGATAATATAAAATGATACTAAAGCAACTTATTCGTAAGCGTTGAAGTTCCATTGAGAATCGCATCCCCAGTCTAAAATCTAATTCTCCCAGCGAATGACCTACGAATCGCCCTATAACGCGCAGTCATCCAAGTACTTTCCAGTTTCTCACATATCACCAGCTAGCAAAACTATACCGAATAACAAATATAGCTGGCCAGATTTGAACCTTCGAGGGAGGAGCCTTTATTAAGTTAGCTCTGCGATTTTTACATCATCCAGCTTAGAGATAACGCAAGCGTGAATTTCTGGTACTTGCACTATGATTTCGGGTGCTGCTTTCACGAATTTTCTTGTCTGCGAACTATACACTGAGCGGGAATTCCAATGCAAAGGATTTTTTTTTATTGTGCTGAATAAAAACTGATACGCTCAGTTATATTTTATTTGGTTGAACTTTTTGTACGTTGGTTTGCAATGATCTCTGCGTTCAGGAAGTTCAGCGTTTCATCAGTTTACAAAATTTATCCATGGTATCGGTAATTTTGACCCTTATTTACCGATACCGGTACCAAAAAATGACAGATACATCGGATACCGATGTATCGGCATATTTCCAATGAATAATACTTTTTTTTGCTGAAACTTTTGGAAGGACAAGAAAGAGAAAAGTAATCCACTGACGCGGCATTGCACATTGCCCTCCTCTCGCCTTCCAGTATCGAAAAAAAGGCTTCTGGAGAGTTCTTTTGCAATGGACTCCCGAACATGACCTTGAACAGTTAACAACTGTAACTGCCACTTCTTTGGCGTCAGTGTTTAACGGCTGGGTACACAAGTACCGGTAGCTTGATAATATGCACGCATGAAAAATATAGTTACGGTTGATGTAGTCAAAACATACAATAATTCGTTTTAAACTGGTGACCTATGACACCAGCCCCGCTCACACTTACTGTAGCACCAACTACAACACTCAAAGTTTGCACCAAATGCAGAATTTACAGACAGCACCAAATAGAACACTTAGAGTTAGTATTAAATATACCACTTTGAATTAGGACCAAATACAACACTCGTCGTCAGCACGAGAGTTAGCTTCTAAAGCACCGCCCGGAGTTAGCACTAGAACCACCGCCCGAAATAAGTACCAAAGGCATCGCCCAGACTTAGGACCAAACACAACACCCAGAGTTAGGACGCAACACATCACAAAGTACGGATAAAACACACCACTCGAAGTTAGGACCAAAATCACCGCTCAGAGTTAAGTCAAAAAGCGCCGCTCAGAGTTACGACCAAAAGCACCGCTCAGAGTTACGACCAAAAGCACCGCTCAGAGTTAGGATGAAAAGCACCGCTCAGAGTTAGGACCAAAAGCACCGCTCAGAGTTAAGACCGAACGCACCGCTCAGAGTTACGACCAAACGCACCGCTCAGAGTTACAACCAAAATCACCGCTCAGAGTTACGACCAAAAGCACCGCTCAGAGTTACGACCAAAAGCACCGCTCAGAGTTACGACCAAAAGCACCGCTCAGAGTTAGGACCAAAAGCACCGCTCAGAGTTAGGACCAAAAGCACCGCTCAGAGTTAGGACCAAAAGCACCGCTCAGAGTTAAGACCAAACGCACCGCTCACAGTTAGGACCAATAGCACCGCTCAAGTTAGGACCAAAAGCACTGCTCAGAGTTAGGACCAAACGCACCGCTCAGAGTTAGGACCAAAAGCACCGCTCAGAGTTAGGACCAAAAACACCGCTCAGAGTTAGGACCAAAAGCACCGCTTAGAGTTAGGACCGAAAGTACCGCTCAGAATTACGTTCTCCTGGTTCTGCCCAAATTTTGGCATCATCTACATGCTCTTTTTAGAATTGGAAAAATATTTTAAAATCTACGCATGAAACGTTTGATGAAACATTTTGAAATGAGTGTGGTTGGTAGCTAGACCTACAGTATATGTTTCTAAAACGGATATGTAATACTGATCACCACTACGTATGTACTGGGTTTCGGTAGAATCATATTTGTCCGCCGGTTCGCCAACGTGTATTATTATTAACTTACACTAGACTGGCGACGTGGGAACGGAGAAACACCATGAGGTTGAGAAACCCCTATGCAACCAGCGCAGCGAGCGAAGAAAAAAAAAGATATCACTGGAGAGCTCTGTGGACAGATCGTTTAAAGCTGCCAATACCCGCACCAGCAATGATAGAGCCATCAAGACCATTCCAAACATCCACAAATAAAAAAAAACGAACGAGAATACTGGCCCGTATGGCATCGTAGCTGTTTCAAGGCAAACTCATGAACAGTACCGGTACGCCGAGTATACCTCACCCGAACCAATGGCTCCGGAAGAAAATCATACAATAGATGACTAGGGCAATTATATATTTTTATACAGAAAGCAGACCCTCACCAACTCTGCGACGATGCGCCAGATCACAAGGCACAACACCATCCAGCATGAACGCACATTGACGAACCACTTTGTCAAGCCAACACAGATGACAATCAGCAGCAGAACCCCAGACTACGGAACAGTATTTCAAAAGAGGGAGGACATACAGTAGGAATTAAAGCAGAGACGTGTCAACTCTACCGAGCAAATACCCTCCCTCATACGTCCAAATTTCTGCGATGAACATGAGGCAACCGAACGAATGTGTGGCTCAAACGTCAACTTTTGATCAAAATTGACACCCAAGATTACCAAGTCATTAACCACAGGAAGTAACACACCATTCAGTATGAGTGCAGGAAAAAGAGGTCTCAGTGTACGTGACCTAGACACGAGCATGGTCTTAATCTTGCCCGCATTTAGCCTCGTCCCCACCTAGAACACCAAGAATCAATCATTTCCAAATCACGCTGAATGGATTCTGAAACTTCCATACAATCACTAGGCTTATCGCGAACTGCCAGCAAAGTAACATAATCAGCGTAACCAACATGTAAATTATTAACATCAAACAGGTCCGCTTTATATACGATGAACAACAAAGGTCCTAGAACACTACCCTGTGGGACATCAGAAACCACGTCCAAAAACTCACTCCTCTTTTTATCAACAACTACACATTGACGTCTGTCATATAAAAACTGACTAATTGGCGCGAAAACTGACCACCAATACCCATCCATCTTAGCTTCTGGAGCAACCCAAGGTGATTCACGCGATCAAAAGCAGCACTGAAGTCAAGCTGTACCGACCTTGCCTCATGACCCGCATCAAGAGCCAGCTGCAACACATGAGAAATGTGAATCAGAGCATCACAAGTTCCCAAGCCCTTACGAAAACATTGCCGTGTTGGGGGAAGGACACCCTGTATCTCCAGAAAGCGACGCAACCAACCTCTCAGAAACTTTCGACAAAACGGGTGTGATCGAGATGGGTCTATAGTCGGAGGTTCGAGATGAGACAGAGCCCTTCGGAACAGGCGTCACATGATCAACGCGCCAGCATGCCGGAGAAGAGCCCAGCCTCAACATCGACGGAACACAGAAGGAAACGGGGCTGCAAGCACACCAGCCACCCTCCGAAGAATGAGATGAAACATACCCGATGGATCAGTGTCCGCATAGGGGTCTAGTTCGAGAAGAAAGCGGTGCACTTCAGAAGATCTGACCGGAAAACCTTGGCTCTGGAGCATACGCTAAAGAAATGCGCACCCGGACACGGCTCTGCTTCCCATCAAAGTAACGCAACAAAAGGTCCGCCTTGGCAGCAGGGTCCGCAAATAGATCGCCACTAACGCCAATTAAAGGGGAGACAGAATAGCTCACACCAAGCACAGCGCTCTTTAATGTGGACCACCACTTATGTGTGCTAACAAACGAAGCTAACAACACCCTGGACTTCAAATTGTGCTCCCTCTCAGCTTCCTCATACGTAGCCCCAGCCCGACGCTGCAATTCCTTGGAACGCTGAAAGTCAACAGCAGACCGGCTAGTACGCCAACGGGCATATGCCTCCCGCTTCAACTGGTGCGCCCTCCTACAGGCATCATCAAACCAGGGTTCATCGCCTGTCCTGACCGTAATGAAGCGGGAAGGGACATAGGCACTCACCATGATAGAGAAAAGCCTATTCAAGGTAGACCCAGGATCGGGAGACTCTCTCATAACACCCAAAAGTAGCACAAGGATTGCGCCAGAGATGGCGTCTAATTTAACGCCTAACAGTGACTCTGGGGACCCGCTGACGTACTTGCAGCTTCGCAGAGAGGGCATCATGGTCCGAGGAACCAATGGGAGATGCCACTGACACTCCAATCAATTGAGGAACATCAGTCATCAGGAAGTCAAGAACACCTCCCATCAAATGGGTGGGAGGTGTTCTGTACACAAGCAGAGGCAGTCGTGAAATCGAAGGCTGCATGGCCATGGCAATTGGTCCTCCCAGAGCCTAACCATTCCACATGGTGACAATTACAATCGCTTATACAGACAAAGCAGAATGCCTATTCGATTACTGAATCCTATCCATTGCATCTAAGAGACAATCAAAGACCCTACCATCAGTAGACGGGCAGCGATACACTGAAAACAAATAAGAGGTCCTGAATGAGTTACAAACTAGAAGCACCATCAGCTCACAACATGGACACTCATATTCATTCTGCCTAGACACAAGAACACCCTTTCGAACGTTAGCAGCCAGACCTCTAAATCCAGGGAACAAGTCTCGCAACTGCAGCATTGGCTTTTCAAAGTTCGGGATCATCAGCTTAGAAATATGACGATGGCTTGAGACGAACGTCGCAGAACACAGCACCAAATCGTAATTTGAAGAGGCTACCGCGAGCTCAGACAAATTACCATAGAGACCCCGAACATTAGCACACAAGATGCGGCAGAAGTGAGAACCAGAGCCACGAACACCAGGATTCACTTCCACATTCGGATAGCGAGCTATCAGGCATGCAAAAATATAGAAAAGTAGTCACCATAAACAAAAAAAAAACAGCAAACATTATACAAAAAATAAAAATCGACAGTAGCGACAGCTACAAAAGCGGCCAGCTATTCACGCGTTCCAGACCCTGCCATCGCCAGGACAGGCTTTGGCCGAAATGAAGAAGAGAAAGGAAATGAGCATCAGGTGGTACTACTTGATGGAAGAGAGAGGGTAGCAGACTGCGGAAGGCTCAGTACCCAGCTATGGCACCAGTCTGTTCATCTCCTCTCAGGGATGCCGTTGGACCAAGAAAGGTCTCATCCGCCTTTAGAATAGCATTTCCTCTAACTCATGGGCTACATAGAACCCTATACCCAAAGCTGGCTCATACGAACATAGTAGAGGCGTCCGGTGGCCAGACATGAAGCGGCTTGATTACGCGCAGACCACGCGTATGACATAAATAACGACATTTTAAACAATCTAAAGATTTGTATTATCGGCGTAGTTTTACCCAAGACAAAACTGACTATTGCGAGAAAAATTACGCGTACCATAAATGGAGCGAATAAGTAATATATTAATCAGAGTGAGAGAGACGATAAGTAATGCACTGTAGTAATTCAGAATGAAAAGATGGTCGGTGTTTCCACACATCGCGCGCTGCTCCTGGTGTTTTATAGAAAGTATAAAAATACGCTAAGCATCTCATAGGCTATAATTTGAATACACTTAACACAGAAGCGGCAGCTCAGTTTCGATTCTGGTTCTAGAAAATTATATCCTACATCATGCATCACCGGTGTACACGAGGCGAGTAGCCAACACATTGAGTCTACGCTCTTGCCTGAACTTCCACGTTTTATTTAACTTGCTCGTCTCGTCGTTCGCCGGTTTTATCTAATGCCTTAAAGTGTTGTAAATCGAAATGGACTGACAATTACATTTTCAGTATTATTACGACGAGATCGTGGAGGATCGATAAAAGACAGCTTATAGGTACGTTGTTGAATACCGGTATGACTACTACTTCTTAGGAGGACAGGTTTCTCGGTATTAACTGTATAGATAGAAGGTCGCGCTCATAGTACACCACGAGAAGCTCACTGAGATTTTGACACATTTGCACTCATTAGCCTAAAAGAGGCGTCCTCAGAGTTTTTGACAATCATTTTTACTTACTTTATAGTGTAGGTCTATTATCTCGTACTGCATGAAAAACAAAGAACTGCAATTGTGTTAACTTTTCATCCACTGAAGACGGTAATGTTTGTGATACTTTACATGGTAATAGCATCCTGCGGCCCATGCGTTGTCGCCAATCTACTTATGTAATGATACACAGTTGGTTCGGTAGCTGCCTGTTGCCCTTTGCCACTTTCTTTTAAGGATTTAGACAGGAGAAAATTCATCTACTAAATAACAAAATGAGATCCCATGAAAGTTCAGCCCTGAACTGCGATGGCAGATACAGTTCGTGGAATATATTTTCGAAAGTCAACATTCTGTATTTTCTGAGGGTGGGGACAGTTTGATAAGATTCTTCATTTGAGCGTGGTAGATGAAAGGCTGAATCTTTGGTGGAGTTTATGATCCTGTCGTTCATAAGCTATTTTCGCATATTTTTTTCTAGAATTTCTTCGTAGAAGTAGAAATAACGCCGAGCATCGGCCACAACATTTTCAATTCATATTGCAGCCAAATTTCGATCCTGATGATTAAACTGTTAGTATCCAGGATACCCATAAACACTGGGCATTTCCAGCAGATGCTTGTGAGTGAAATATATTTTCTTGCTACTACGTAAATTTCAAGCTTTCCAAAACTGGCTTTGGGGCTTTTACTAGTAGGAAGGAAATTTTGCTCTCGCAAACTCAAGACGGCACAACATTCGTTAGTTTAATGGAAGATCAAGCCTAGAGGTATGAGGCATAATTTTTGCAATAAAGCCTGTGCCGCAAGCAAGAACAATAAAAACTTCATTACAAAACTATTGTTGTCATATTTGGCAGCTCACCTATAATACTATAATAATACGGACGGAACTCGTCTTCAGAAGAAACTGGAGGCAGATATGCTACCAATATTAACTGCGACGCCGCATAAATAATGATTTTTCGAAAAAAATTAAAGTATTCTATGGAGTTGATTACTATGAACTTTGTAGCACCAATAAATTATTATTGATACCTTGTTAAAAGACTGAAATGTGAAGCTTCTGGCGCTGTACAGCACATCCATATTTAGTCATGTTCAGTGGCTTATAGAAATGAAGAGCTAGTTCTCAAAAATAAAATCATTGATTTTTGCTTGTTTCAGCTTACCGTGTATATAAAATTATAAATATCTATAGAATTTACTCGTCTATCACAGATAGAGATCAGCCTCGCCCACTGTCACGGTTGTGATGAATCAGGTACACTTTCGCTCCCGTGAACTCGCCCGCACCGAGATCGACTCAGAAATCCATATCGATAGGTCACTGAAGCTTGCAAAGAAATAGTTGAAGTATTTTGAAAAGTGTGAAAATATTTCAATGTGGCAACGTATCAGAAGTTCGCGAGGTTACTCTTAGTTTTCAGAGTTATTAATTTTTTGTTGCTATTTTATAAGTACTTTTGTTTGTCCTCCACCTGCTCCAGTTTTTGGTTGCAGCGATAACGTGTTATCAAATGTGGCCATTTTTTACAATTACCAATACGACTTTGTACAATGTGTTATTTGGCAGGCGATAAATCTTTTAATCCTTCATTTCTTGCAATCGATTATTGCCGAGCAGTTGCAGCCTCTTACTACGCGAACGCAGGAAAAAATTCGTTTGTTTATTAATGTTATCGAAAACATACTAAAATTTCGCTAAGATTTTAATGAAGGGCACATTGGGCGAGCGATGCATTGGCATGGCAGTGCTTTGGGCCCCGTGCGTATTGCTCATCTTCCGAATGTACGGTATTTGGATTAGTTCATGCCACCAGCACTTTAGATTTTCTAACACGCAGTGTTGATGCGCAACATTGCCGCAGGTGATCATTTTTGTTGATTTATAGACTTGCGTCTTCAGAACGCTCAAGACAGGAACGATCGATCGCTATCACATTCGCTGTAATGCAACAAGCGTCGACTTTAAGTGTGGTATACGTACATTTCAATTTCGCGTCTTGCTAGCTGATTTTTCACAGGATTATACGAACTACGGAAAATCAATGGAAATATGGAAATCGCGGTACGTTATCCTAAAAGTGGCCCTTTGAAATGGCTGCATGTCTTTACACGATTTCTTCAGCTACAGTATATCATCGATTTTACACGATGCTGAAGCCGCGCCTGTATTCTTAGAACAAGAATAGAAATGCAAATTGTTATTGATTTATTTGCATCATCACGCATACCGAAGCGTGGCGCCAATGATCGTGACCGTGGACGCTAGATCAAAGGAGATAAGATAATTCTGTATTTGGAGAGTAGGAATCTGATTACAGAAATCGATGCGCGTTTGTAGGGGCAGAAAATAATTGCCAAAGGAAGTTACAATTGAGAGTTTAAGTGTATTAATCCCAATGCAGACGAGAAGCAAATATTGCCGACAGTGGCGTTTCGCCCACTTAATGCCCTACTACACTCCGCGGAAAGTTGCTTGCGGAGAGAATACAGCAGGATGGGTCTAGGTAAATTTTCTTCGTATAAAGTTCGAGCAATTCAAAGCAACTTGCTGTACAATTTCCCCTGTTATCTTTGCGCTAGTAATGTACGTAGTGTCTCCGTTTTTCGCGATTTAACTGCAATATCGAAAGTATAAAATGAATTTTTCTCGAGGTTTGAACGATAGCAGCCTGTAGAAAACGACCATACTTGCCTCAGTTTCATTTACGAGGTAAATGATCGTGCAGAACATTCAGTGGCTGAGCATTATGTGCAGGGGATAAAAACCGGTGTGTAGAGAAGACTGAAGCTTAAAAATTCAATAGTTACCATTGCTTTGCTGTTTGACGCCAATTCTAATAATGTTACGCCGCTGCGTGTGCACTAACATGTCGCGGCAAGCTGGAACTGCCCACAATATTGTCTCGTCGAAATTGGCGAAATTGGTCTGCGCACCAAAGCTATAAGGCTACGTGCACACCAAAAGAAGTTTTGCGAGATGGCAGGATGGAGTCGGCATACATGCTTCTCCTATCGAACCGCGCACACAGAGAGAGGCAAAAGATGGCAGGAAATAAAGAAGGAAAAGCAACAACTGTCTCCAAAGATGGTTTGACGCCGCAGGATTGGCAGGATGAGAAGGCAGTAGAGTACCAGATGCCGTCTGAGGGGGTTGCGCGCGCCTCCCTGCCATGGCAGTGTGGGACGTCTAGCAAGACGTCTCCCAGCACCTCTAAACCAGACATTTGCCCGAATGCACGAATAAAGGATGTTTTATCTTCTTCCAAAAGTAAAAGAAAGCAAATCCTTCACAGAATACCTATACCATGTTCTTTAGCGGTGATATGCATAAAAATTTCCTATTTTCATCATGAAAAAGAGCAAAAAAAATTAGTTTTTTAGCTTGATTTTTATTAAACTGCTTTAAATGGTAATTGCTTAATTGTATGTAAAGATTAACTACAACTGAAAATAGTGGAAGGCAACTCTATTGATTTGGCAACACGTGTTTGCACATTTCATTCAATTTGCGGTGAACTTACTTACTGAACCTAGTATTTGATATGTTGTGGGTTCAACTTTTAATTTTGAGTTGGCAACCCTGATCAATTCCCAAGTCTTCAGAAATTCTGATTTAATACCCTGGATCGGCCACTACTATAGGATATACTTTTCTGTTGAGGTGTACTAGTAATACACATTAATCTTTAGAGCTATTATTGCAATAAGAAGGGTTCGTCGCAGCGTGCAATCGCAGCTGAGATTCACCGCAGTAAAACTGTGATTTGCAACTACCTAAAGGTCCCTGAGAGTTATGGAACCGCAAACCTTGTTATAGGCTGACAAAAACTTCCCCTGCATTGAGTAGAAGCATTAAATGGGTTATTTCTCAAGGCTGAGGACGGTTTTCCAGGCAGATCAAGGCACTTACAGACGCTGATTGCAGTTCAACAACCATCAGGCGACAGTTACGACAAAAGGGCATGAAAGACAAAAATTGTCTAAAAGGTCTTCGGTTGTTTCCGCGTCACAAAGTGGCCCGCTTACAGTTCGCTCGAGAGCAC
Source organism: Parhyale hawaiensis (assembly GCA_001587735.2). NCBI lineage: Eukaryota > Metazoa > Arthropoda > Malacostraca > Amphipoda > Hyalidae > Parhyale > Parhyale hawaiensis. The sequence continues at coordinate 38,357,136 of LQNS02278125.1, read as the reverse complement.
CAAACATTGGAACATTGAAAAGGGGCTTAAAGTTTTGTTTTCTGACAAAAAGAAATTCAATCTGGATGACCCAGATGGCTTCCAACGGAACTGGTTTGGCAAAGATATACCTTCGGAAATGTTTTCCAAGCGTCACAGCGGTGGAGGCTCCGTTACGGTTGGGATGAATTTCCTACAGAGGAGCAGTGAAGCTTCAGGAGGTGCAGGGTCGTTAAACAGCTGCTGGTAATGTCTGCATGTTACAAAGATCATTTTGTCGACGGAGGTCTCTCCTTTGTTTACTGATGAATAGTTTTTCAGCAAGATAATGCAACTGTCCACACTTCCAGTCAGACTATGACCTTCTTTCAAGAAATTGGAGTCCTGTTTTACGTCACCCAGCATGTTCGCCAGCCCTAAACCCTATATAAAATCTTTGGGCATGGATGGCAAGAGATGTTCACAGAAATTTTAAACGAACTCCGTGATGTTATCTTTAGGAGCTGGGACAACATTCCTCCAACCCTCATGGAAACCCTCATTTCTAGTATGCCACAATGAATTTTTAAAGTTATCAACAAGCATGGAGGCACTACTCATTACGAGAGCCCGGATTTGTTGCGCTTAAAATATTACAGTTACAGCTCCTAAAAATTGCTCTTATTGCTCCTAGAAGTTGCTCTTTTGCACCTAAAAATTGCTCTTATTGCGCCTAAAATTTGCTCTTATTGCACCTAAAAATTGCACTTATTGCACCTAAGCAATAGGAATGGAAGGAAAAGAAAAGGCAAATACAGCAAAAAATTGAAAAGACAAAAAACATCTGATAGCAAACTGGAATAGCTTGTCAGCGGATCAACGGACACCTATTTCAGTTCCAAATAACAACTAGAGTACTCTGAGAGCGCATACCTCCGCCAAGCGCGGCAACGGTAGCAAAAAAAATCAAAATTGGCTCTGAAACCATACATTTCTTTGTATAAACTCCAAAATGTAGTTATTTGTGCCTTTTGATAGTAATAATAGCTTGTGCAATTTTCTTGAAGATCTGTTGATATCTTTTTGAGTTATACTGCTAACCAACGTTAAGACAAACAAGAGTCAAACAAACAAACGAACAAACCGATCTGCACAAAAACTTTTTGTTTATGTCTCTTAACATTACTAAAAACCCGTATAAATTTCATAAAGATCCATTCAATATTTTTTTAGTTATTGTGCTAACAAGCATAAAATTAATAACAGTGACAAACGAACACGCGAACAAACTGATAATTACGAGAATTTGGTTTTGTACTCATTTTTATATAACTAACAACTCTTGTTACCTCCACCAAGGAGGTTATGTTTTCTATGTGTTTGTCTGTCTCTTTGTCTCTCTGTCTGTTTGTCTGTCACCAGGATAACTCAAAAAGTTATGAACCGATTTGGATGAAATTTACAGAGATAGTTAGGTATGTTAGGAGGAACAGATGATTAACTTTTGGTGAAGATATGTCCATCCGTTTGTTTGTTTGTCTGCGTCATTTTTCTTGATGCCATAACTCAAAAAGTTATGAGTGGATTTTGATGAAATTAACATGAGTTGTTAGGTATATAACAGAGAGTAGATTACCAAATTTTGGTAATAGTCCGTTTGTTCGTTCGTTCGTTTGTCACTGTTTTTAATTTTATGCTTGTTAGCACAATAACTCATAAAATAATGGATCGTTATGAAATTTATAGGGGTTGTTAGTATTGTTGAAAGACATAGATGATTTAATTTTGGTGCAGATCGGTTGATTCGTTTGTATGTTTGACTCATGTTTATCATAACGTTTGTTAACAGTATAACTCAAAAAGTTATGAACGGATCTTCAAAAAATTGAACTAGCTGTTATTAATATAAAAAGGCACGAATGATCAGATTTTGGAGTTTATACAAAGAAAATTATTGTTTCAGAGCCAATTTGAATTTTTTGCTACCGTTGCCTCGCTTGGCGGAGGTATGCGCTCTCAGAGTGCTCTAATTAATTTCATAAAAATCCATTCATAACTTTTTGAGTTATGACATTGAGAAAAATGAGGCAGACAAACACACAAACACATGGACATATCTTCACCAATAGTTAATCATCTGTTCCTCCTAACATACCTAACAATACCTGTAAATTTCGTCCAAATCGGTTCATAACTTTTTAAGTTATCTTGATGTCAGACAGACAAAGAGACAGACAGACATACACGGCGAAAACATAACCTCCTTGGTGGAGGTAATTATCAGTAGGCATACATTGCACTTGTGCTAATTGACAATTCTTCCCTACGGCGAGACTCATTCTTGTAAATATCCCGCTTTACCTGTTCCCATGATCTTTTCCCAGAAAGAAAAAGTTATAAAAATTTAATAGTCAGTTTTTGCAACTCAATTATATTTTTACCCCAACAAATACATGGAACAATAATTGATAAGGGAACCAGTTGTCATGGCGTTTGAAGTGTTGAGACACGTGGCAGTAATAATAAGTGCCATGAGTTCACACGACCCTCATCGCAACGCGTTCAATCACGGAAACTAACACTAGCTGTGCGTCAACTTTTTTTGTCTCTGTCCACACGTAGAAGTGTGCTTCATTCATGTGAATGACGCTGTGCCTTCAGTTATGATATCGTTTCTTTACATTTTCGCTTATATTTTGCGTCGGTTTGAAGTCACATTCGTATCCCATAATTCTATAGACTGATTTTGATAGGAATAGCCTATTTTAAAAATAGCTATAGCCTGATAAACCGACAGAAGAGAACTCAGCACAGAGCAATCAGTTGGACTACCAAATCATAGATGGCGTCCGTGTTCTTATAGCATTTTCAGGTTTTCTAGTTTTCTTTTCTTAACCGGGAGTTTTGTACAGTCAGTGATCTGATCAATAAAGTGAAGATAAAAAATTTTCGATTTGTCCTTAATCTGTGAACGCTGCAGAGGATAAATTTAGCATTTACTAGACGGCCCGTAACCCGTTGGATCGTCATCACGATAGTCTGCTTCCGGAAAAAAAACAGGTGTTTCCAGCTGGTCATAGACCACACGCTATTCGGCCGTCCACTCCTGCCCGTACAGGTCGCCCACGGAGGTTCTGATAGGGAGGAGCGCACCCTCTCTATTTACCCTGCTGGAGCGTTTCGTGTATATATATATAAGCTTTCCCTTGAACTGGCTGAGTGGCATATCCACTCGGAGAGCGGCATTGCCTCACGCAGCCTGTAGAGAAAGGAGTCCTGAGCTCAAATTTTTATAGCCATTAACCATCGACGAAATTCCGAGCGGATGAAAGTATGTAAAGGAAACTTGTGTCCTGTATACTATCTTATGATGAAAGTAACAGGGTGAGCACTGAGATGTGAATCTTCAGGCACGATGTTCTTGCAAAAATATTGAAGAACTGTCTGTCTGTACCTTCCTTAATTATATGTGCTGACCACTGACTTCGTCTTACTGCATGATAGCAGTTCAGCCACTTCAAGGACTCCAAACGCCAGCTTCGATCAAGTGACAAAGCCATGTGTTTACTCGCCTAGAGAGTGCTTGGGCTTGCTCCTCCCATTAAAAGCTCTTTGAGGTCGCCATCAACAGCTTCTTTGCTTCTCTAACGTAGATTCAACACGCAGTCTGTAAGCAAATTCAATTTAACTATATGTTACGTATTCCAGATGTATTTTCCGTAGCAACTGGGAAATAATTGTGCCCGTTTTTGGAACCGAGGGGCTGGTTCCACGTGCGTATTACTGATACAATCGAATTAAAGTGCTAACTAGAGCACTCTGAGAGCGCATACCTCCGCCAAGTGAGCCAACGGTAGCAAAAATTCAAATTGGCTCTGAAACCATAATTTTATCTGCATAAACTCCAAAATCTAATCATTTGTGCCTTTTTATATTAATAACAGCTTGTTCAAT
>LQNS02278125.1:38330658-38343170 GCA_001587735.2 Parhyale hawaiensis | reverse complement strand
ACACATGGAAAATACTAATGAGTCTTGTGCCAAATCTAAGTGATCATCACCTGAGAATATGCACGAAAGAGCATATTCGCCTGGGAACGCTCTGCGTGATACCGTCACAGAGCAATCGAGTCTCTGCGAGCGTGCGGGCGATGTGTGAACGCACTTTCTCGGTGTTGGGACCGTAACTATTCAACTGCCTCCCTAAACAACTCAGGGCTTTCCGTGGAACGTTGCCAGTATGTAAGAAGAAGTTGGATGCGTTCCTAGCCGGAGTTCCCGATCAGCCATCGCTGCCACATTACCCCCTGGCTGCAGAGGGCAACAGTCTACTGGATCAGCTTGCGCACCGGCGGGCCCAGGCGATCTAGCAGCGCTGTGCTGAACTGAAGATCGGGCGGCGCATCAGCGTGACCCGGGATGTAGGGTCCCGAACATCATCCAGGAATCCAGGATAGCTCAACTCCTTCTACCTTTTTTGGGGGGAGACAAATTTCACCGCCGTCATTTTTCATGACCAGCTAATCCTTGTCTTTTGGCATGGGTCACATCGAGGCAACTCACAAGACTCCCTGTAAAAAATTATGAACATACCTCAACTCCTTCTTCCTGTTTTTGAGTGTTTGGGTGGAGAGCAAATTCATCGCCACCATTTTTTCTGGCCAGCTAGGCCCAGTTTTTTTAACATAGGTCACATCTAGGTCCACCAGCCAAACTCCCTATAAGAATTTATGGAGATTACCCAACTCCTTCGACCACTTTTTGGGTGGACAGACATACAAATATATATACATATATATATTTACTTAAATCTTCAACGAAAACATCACCTCTCTCACTTCGTTCGCCGGTGATAAAAATCGTTTCTCGTTTTATTCCATGCTGAAAAAACACGATTGAGTGCATCAAGACCGAGTTGATATCTTGGAACATTGTTATATGTACTATATTTTCTAATAAAACATTCCTTTTCCAGTGTCTGCTCGCCAAGATTTTTGTCCGCAGGAATTGTGTCATCTGAACAGACTAAAGCCTAATTCAAGCAATGTTTCTTTTATATTAGGCAGACTATGAGTAATTGCTAATTTATTCTTCAGGGCCAGGTCGACATCCAGCTGCAGCGACATCTGCTCGCGAGGATTTGGGATCTTCCAGACGCAACGCCAAGACGAACTTGGTGTCCCGACAGGTAGACTTATTTTTGTTGTTGGCTCTCTTCAGCTAGTGTTTTTTTTTTACTGTTAATAAAAAATTCATTCAAAAATTCATATCATTTAAAATTTAGCTTTACTCAATCACTAACTTGCTCGATACATTGGCTATTTATAATAGATTATTAATACCGAACTGGAAATTGTTTATGACCTCTATTGGCCTAGATTTTCTAAATTTCATTCGCGTATTTGAATTCTCAGCAAATTTAGCTACCTGACTCGGTATTTTTGACAGATACCTTATTTTTTTGTGTAAGATTACACACTTGTCGGATACCTAGGTACCTTCCAGTTTATGCTGAAATTGTGCAGTTGTTCCATTACCAGTGTCAGCTTTAGATATAAAAAATTATTACCTTATTTCAAAAAGAAGGTGTAGATTTAGATGATTAACTTATTGAGAATGTTACCATAGTGTTGTCTGTATTGTCATTTTTTATTTTGTGGAACAAATCCAGTATATATATAGGTAGTTGTTGAAATATTATGCAACAGTCTGATATTATTGTATTTTAAATCTATAATTTTTCTTACATACATTGCCATTTTCCCCTCTTTAAGTATTTTGCTCTCTGCACTAAGCTCTCGTAACTATTTTGGATCATAATGATTTTATTGGTGATGTTGGATAGCCTGTCTTAGTTTATTTATTTTTTGTTGCCGAGATTTGCTCTTCCTTCTGCTAATAATTGTTTATTGATTTGCTTTGTTGAGTTTGCATTCGATTTATTGCCTTTGTTGTACTTACTTTCTGAATTTTTTTTTTTACCATGTCTGCTTGATCCTGTTCCAAAATTACTGACGGTCTGTTATCGTCTCGCAATTTCGTTGTTTCATCCGTAATCCGTCTGTGCCATTTATCTCTTTTCTAGTTATAATTGCCGTCCTTTCGAGTTCATGCAGGCATGCCTCGGTTTACGAACAAATATGCGACCCAAATTAGAAAAAAATAGACTTTAATTTGGGTCATGTCCCAGCTGGAAACAAGCATATAAGGATAACGTTCAAATGGTAACTGCTGAAGAGGAACGAATAAAAAAGGGGAAACTAAACAGATGTAAATGCTCCGAAGTGTCCTATTTGACTTATCATAAGTGATCCATTGTATGACATTTGCTGACACTGATTGCGTTTGTTCTTAATAAAAGTTGTTCTTAATACGGGGCCTGTCTGCAGTGCTGTTCCCTTTGTTTTTGCTCGCTGATCAACTGTTACCTCGCCTTTTTTTGTTCAGTGGCGTCGTCTATTTCATTTCATTGACTTCCCTCGAGTTTGTGTGATTGTACCCATTTCTGTAACTGTTTTATTCGAGTTTAGCTACTAACTATCTGCTGTTTGGTATTTTTATCATCGCAGTATGCTTTTGTACTAGAACACAGTAATATGCTTTTTCATGATAGTACAGCAGTACCATGCAAACATTAGATAAAGAAATATTGCCTGCAAGCCGAGATCAAGTGCGGTAGGTAGTGTGGACGAGACAATGAAGGCATTTCTTACCTTCAAGCTTCTGCGAGAAACTCAATCGAAACAACTCGTTGCGAGTTTTGTTGTTATGTCGCGTGTAACAAAATTTAGAAGTACCGTAAATTTATCATCGGTGTAGTTAATTCTCAAAAACTTAGGGTTTTTTTTTCTAGAGCTTGGTGTCTCTTTAGGATTACTTTAAGCCGACTTTCAATTCTGCCTACTGCTGTTATTGTTGTACTGGATCAGGTTTCTTTCTTTGAAGCTGGAAGTAAATAGCTAATCTTTACATATCTGACATCAGTAATATACAATAGTTCCCTATTCGCTGGGTATTTTCTCTCTAAATTATCATTCATTTTATTATATTGGCATTTTAAAACGACATTCAGAAAGAAATATCCCATTCTTATCGTGATATTTACATTCGCTTTTCACATGCGAAAAAAATATTTAACGTTATTATTTTTTGCCCGTAAATCAGTTATGAATTACCCAGCTAGAGCAGCGATGGACCTATAGTTCTAAAATAATCCGAATTTGAGGTCGGCCTTACATTTCTCTGATAATTATTGATGACTTTTGACCTAGAATTCTGTCAAGTAGTTCATCATCATTTGCATTTGTTGACAGAGACAACACCAAATGACCGTGAGTGTACACCCCTTAAATATTAATCCTACTACTTTGATATTTTATGCTTTACAAATAGACCGAAACAGTACTTAACGCTTGGGTCCAAGTGGCCTCTGCCGCTGGCGGCCAAAATGGGAAAAATGGGATTTTCCAAAGAGCTATTATGAACATGTCCAGACACGGTCATGCAGGGAAGCGCCCAAGTGCGTCCCCGCCGTATCCAAGATGCCTTCTCTGCAAGAAAAATGTTGGGTACCTAGGAATTCTTTCCTTCAGCAGGTATTAGATAGGGGGAAAAGAATAGCTCTTGAGAAAATCCCATTTTTCCGTTGCCGACTTTTGGCCGCCAGCGTCAGACCTAAGAGTCAAGTACTGTTGCGGTCTATGCTTCACAGTTTACGGCTCTCGATGTAGTCATGCATGCAGTTCACATAAACTGATCATCAGAGTGTTGTGAATGATCTATGCATAATTAATTATTGTTTATCGCTATTATGCTGGCATGCTGAGATGCATGGAAAACGACTCAAATATGACGAAATCTGAAATCTAAAATTTTACAATAACTGAAGCTTTAATTTTGATTTTAGAGTCTGTAGCGTCTTCATCTCCTGGCACCCGTTATACCTTCACTAGTGTTGCCTCTAAACGTTGTTCTCTGAATTAAGTTTGTTTCAGCGTCGCCCAGTGTTATCCGTACCTATAAGCCAACATTGTTCGTTCGTCAAAACATAATAGTGTAACAAGTTCAGTGAAGAGTTTGGTGAATGAGAAAAGTTCACTGTACATACTGATACTGCAGAACCTGAAGAAACCAATGCGGCATTTTTTCAATAATCTGAAAAATTATTAACTGTAAATGGATCAATGTATAATCATTTTTTTCTTGTGGATTGATTGCATAAACGACGGTTGAATTTTTACTCGATGATACATTAATTAATTAGCACACAACATTTATTTCCAAATGGCGAAAAGAAAGTGACAGGGGGTAATTCATACACGGAGAGTCACAAACGCTGCTTGGTTGCAAAACGCTGATAAACTGAACGCAGATAATCAGTAGGAGCATAAAAACGAAGCAGCAGCATAGGTGTGGAACGAAATAGGTCCTGAATAATTGGCTCTTTACTGCCCTAAATGAAAGTTCGGTTCTTTTTCAAAATGTGGTGCTGCTCCTACAAAAATTGTTTTTTTTTTAGTTTGGACTAGACGACCCGTGACCCGTTGGGTCGACATCACGATCGTCTTTGCTTTCGCACTGAAGCTGGTGTTATTTAGCTGGTCATAGACCACCCGCTATTCGGCCGTCCTCTCCTGCCCGTCAAGGAGCTGCCCACAGGGCACACTATCAGCAGATTTTTTCTTCTCTAACGAATATTCAACACTCAGGCTGTAAGCAAAATCAATTTATATGTTACGATACTAGAGAGCCCGCGCTGTCATAAAATGACAGCGGAGAATTTGTGATGACCTTCTTCATTGATCATACATTCATTATTTTAACTGTTAACCTAAGCACCCTGACAAGAGCGTTTACGGCTTCGCAGCCGCTCAGTATCGAAACTTTTTTTTCTTTCTCTCTGTAATGGAGAAAATTCACTGCTTAGTGCAGGCCGATCAGCAACGTTTAAAGTAATAGCTCAGATTCGGTATTGTGGATACGGTAGGCTAAGCTATACAGGTCCAATGGTTTTTGCTTAGCGAAAGCTGTTTCATCGACCATTAAATTAAATTTGGGAGAGTAGCTGAAGCAACAAAATCATCTGTGGGAAGAAACTACGAATCAAGATGCATGAGAGTGTCAATGGAAGCTTCAGACATCTTCGGTGCTGAGATTTCAACTTTGGCAATGCAAGATGTACATTTAAACTTGAAGTGGCCAGATATACTTAGCGATAGATTCGATGTATGGAGAAGATAATATATACTCGTACAAATCAGACTAAGCCGGCGATATCTTCATTTTGGAATTTCAACTGTCCCTGATTAAGATACGTTTGTCATCTTCTGCAACCTGGCCTATTTTCCACCAATCAGTTTTCAATGGAGCTTGAGTGGACGACCAGAGTCTCAAGCCGTCATTATAAAAGACGGCAGTAAGTTAGCCCTTCAGGAAAACCTCCGCTGTCTCCTGTGCTTGTTACTGTTCAGAAGACATCCTAAATGAAAATTTAGCATTCTGCCTAAAAATGGATATATATTATGAGGCGTAGTTAAGTGACATCACCCGTGGACAGTAGCACCGTTGAATAATGAACATGTCCAGACACGGTCATGCAGACGAGCTCAGGCAACGCCACCTAAATACAGTATCTCGGTGGCCTTGGCTCAGGTCTCTCAGCTGGAGCGCCCAGGTGCGACCCCAGTATCCAACATACCGTCTTCAGCACCTGAATTTTCGCCTATCTAATTTGTTAAAGCGTGAAAGAAAATGGATTAAGAAATTAATACACATCGGTCTTTACTATACTGTAGATATTTACCTCCGCCAAGGAGGTTATGTTTTCGTCGTGTTTGTTTGTTTGTCTGTCTGCCTGTCACCAATATAACTCTAAAATTTATGAACCGATTTGAACGAAATTTACAGAGATTGTTAGGTATGTTAAGGGGAACAGATGATTAACTTCTGATGAAAATATGTCCATCCGTTTGTTTGTTTGTCTCCGTCATTATTCTCGATGCCATAACTCAAAAAGTTACGAATGGATTTTGATGAAATTAACATGAGTTGTTAGGTATAAAACAAAGAGTAGATGACCAAATTTTGGTAATGGTCCGTTTGTTCGTTCGTTTGTCACTGTTTTTAATTCTATGCTTGTTAGCACAATAACTCAAAAAATAATGAATGGATCTTTATGAAATTTATAGGAGTTGTTAGTAATGGTAAAAGACATAAATGATCAAATTTTGGTGCAGATNGTTTGTATGTTTGACTCATATTTGTCATAACGTTTGTTAACAGTATAACTCAAAAAGTTATGAACGGATCTTCAAAAAAATTGAACAAACTGTTATTGATATAAAAAGGCACAAATGATTAGATTTTGGAGTTTATGCAAAGAAAAGTATGGTTTCAGAGCCAATTTGAATTTTTGCTACCGTTGCCTCACTTGGCGGAGGTATGCGCTCTCAGAGTGCTCTAGTTACAATTCTGCATCACTTGGTATTTTCTTGGTATAATTGCGTCTTGAGGTATCTTCATGCATGATCGGCATTTTAATGTATCTTTATGGTTGGTGTTTCGTCACAACTCATTACCTCCGCCAAGGAGGTTATGTTTTCGTCGTGTTTGCCTGTCTGTCTGTCTGCCTGTCACCCAGATAACTCAAAAAGTTATGAACCGATTTGGATGAAATTTATAGGGATTGTTAGGTATGTTAGGAGGAACAGATGATTAACTTTTGGTGAATATATAGCCATCCGTTTGTTTGTTTGTCTGCCTCATTTTTCTCAATGCCATAACTCAAAAAGTTATGCATGGATTTTTATGAAATTAACATGAGTTGTTAGGTATATAACAAAAAGTAAATGGCCAAATTTTAGTAATGATCCGTTTGTTCGTTCGTTTGTCACTGTTATTAATTTTATGCTTGTTAGCACAATAACTCAAAAAGTAATGAATGGATCTTTATGAAATTTATACTGATGTTTAGTAATGTTAGAAGGAATAAATGGTTAAATTTTGGTGCAGATCGGTTAGTTCGTTTGTATGTTTGACTCATGTTATATCGTTTGTTAACAGTATAACTCAAAAAATTATGAACGGATCTTCAAGAAAATTACACAAGCTGTTATTACCATCAACAGGCACAAATGATTAGATTTTGGAGTTTATACAAAGAAAATAATGGTTTCAGAGCCAATTTCAATTTTTTGCTACCGTTGCCTCACTTGGCGGAGGTATGCGCTCTCAGGGTGCTCTAGTTCAGTTATATTTCGAGCGTGCCCGTTCTTGCAGGTTTAAATTCCGTATCACAGATACACTCAGTCTACTGCCGCATAGGTATCTGTATTGCTAGAGCTCGGACATTGGAGCATTTATACGTAAAATGCTACAAGCGCTGTTAATGTTCCATAATGCTCCAAACGCTATAAATGCTCCAAAGTGCCCCTTAGTATCCTTAGTACTCCATTTGACTCTAACTGCTCTCAAAGTTGGAGCAATTTCAAATAAATGGAGCATTCTAAGCAGGTGCTCAACCGTACTTTCAAGTGCATTGAATATCAACGAGTCTGATTCAAGCATAAATAAATGACAACAGCAATTCAATACCCATTGACGAGACTTCTATCAGTTTGAAAGCGGTAAAATGAGAAGTAAGAAACTTCTTTAGGGTGTGGTAATTTTCTTTTGAGTTCCCCCATACTATGACACACTAACGAAAAAAATAACATAATTGGTAGATGAATGAGACGTTCATGATCACTAATATAAATGTAATTTTTGAACTGTTGTCACTGTAATCTTACAATTTAATTTGGTTCTTCTACACTGGTTGGTTGTAACCGCACCTAGGGTAAGTATAGTTACCCTAGACGCAACAGCAGTACATGAGAGTGCAATACCGGTTCAGTGCATTCAGTGCCTCTTAGTTAGGTACCGGTACACCACCTTTTTAACTGTTGACATTGTACTCGACTAAGGTGAAATGTTGTTTTGCTTAATCTTTTAAAAATTCGGATGATTTTTTTCCAGTCTTTTCGCTTCTCATTTTTAACTGCAAAATATTTTCAAAAGCAAATCATCATATAAATTTTTACTCCGATAGGTGTTGTAAATTATAATTTGGTGGCCAAATCGCTCCGATAACTGCCCCTCCAAACGCTCCTGGAACTGTTCCAAACGCTTCTATAATTGCTCTAAATGCTCCGGTAACTGCTCAAAATGCTGCTATAAGTGCTCTAAATGCTCCGACAACTACTACAAACGCTCCTATAAGTGCTCTAAATGCTCCGGTAACTGCTCCATACGCTCCCATAGGTACTCCTGATGCCCCTTTTCTATCACTACTATTGCACACTTACAGCGCTACAAGTGCTCCTTTCAACCGCTACTGCCGCTCTTTTTTAACAGCTCCAATGTCCTAGCTCTAGTTATTACCTTCATCTCTCCAATTTCTTCCCGTCTAAAATCGAAGAAGCTGTGTCAAACAAGACACAAACAAATAAACGTGACACAAGTAAATAAACAAGCACACAAAGTTCAAAATTTTTTTAGTATAATACTAGAATGCCCGTGACCCGTTGGGTCGTCATCACGATCGTCTTTGCTTCCGGAAAAAATAGGTGTTATTCAGCTGGTCATAGACAACACGCTATTCGGCCGTCCACTCCTGCCCGTACTGGTCGCCCAAATAGGTTCTAATAGGGAGGAGCTCACCCTCTCTATTTACCCTACGGGAGCGTTTCGCGTAAACTTTTCCCTGGAATTGGCTGAGTGGCATATCCAATCGGAGAGCGGCATTGTCTCACGCAGCTTATATAGAAAAGAGTCCTGAGCTCAAATTTTTATAGCCATTAACCATCGACGAAATTCCGAGCTGATGGAAGTATGTAAAGGAAACTTGTATCCTGTATACCATCTTATGATGAAAGTAACAGGCTGAGCAGTGGGATATAAATCTTCAGATACGATTTTCTTGCAAAAATATTGAAGAACTGCCTGTCTGTATCTTCCTTAATTATATGCCCTGACCACTGCCTTCGTCTTACTGCATGAGAGCAGTTCAGCCACTTCAAGGACTCCAAACGCCAGCTTCGATCACGTGACAAAGCCATGTGCTTACTCGCCCAGAGAGTGCTTGGACATGCTTCTCCCATTAGAAGCTCCTTGTGGTGGCCATTAACGGCTTCTTAGCTTCTCTGACGAATATTCAACACGTAGTCTGTAAGCAAATTCAATTTAAATGTTACGTATTCCAGTTGTATTATCCGTAGCAACATTGAAATTATCGTGCCCATTCTTGGAACCGAGGGGCTGGTTCCACGTGCGTATCACAGATACAATCGCTTTAAAGAGCTCATCCATGGAAGTATCGGGGGGCTGTGCCTAGTCCCTAGAAATTCTTCCCTTCTAAAAGTAAGGCAACAGTGTGCAAACAAGACACAAATAAATAAATAAACAAACAAACAAGGTTCATTGAGTTTAGTATAATATAGATAGATATACAGCGTATAAAGCATTACCGTAGTTTAAGCTTGGTTTATCCTGCGGAGTTCCAAATGAAAAGATATTTGAGGACTATCAAAACCAATAAATCCCTCCGGACACTGCATGTGACGTATGTGTCACGTTTCGTTAGCATAGGTTACTTAACATTAAGTTAAGATAGGTAGGCTTAGTTCAAATAGTGTGTAATCATAACTAAGCTTTGAAGTAACATATTCGACCTAAATAAGTATAGGACACGTGCCGTACTATACGAGCAGCCATAAACCTAACCTGGCTACCTTTCACCCCTCCATGGAGAACCATATGATCCCCGGAATATGTAGTTCTGTTGTTATTTTAAAAAATTCATGACGAGTAGTTTGCAAAACTTATAACGGCAACTGTACAGAGTACCCCTAAAAGGATTGGCTTCGTATGTGTTCGTTATCCTACAAGCGAAGACAATTTTCGTACAAATTGTTTTAAATTTTACCGAATGTCTAGAGTTCAGTACGTTGTTTCGAATACCAGTCTCTTGCATCTCAATTAAAAAATAAAATTGGGTATACTCAAAACTTAGCCTATATATACATATGGAGTTCGTTCACTCCGATTAGGGTATCTGTCCTCTACCATCTTCCTTATGACGTTAGTTGAAGGTGAAAAACTATAGCGAGTTTATCATGATCAACCATATTCAAAAAATACATTGCTTAGTGAAGTCACCCCCAGAGTAAAGTTCCTTGTTAAATAAGAAGCTGCATCCTCTTCACTTTACCATCATTACCCATGCACTGGTAGAAGGGATTTGGTCCATTTGACTCACTTCGTATTGTTCTTATTCAATGTACGCCCATTCGTATCATATTCTCTTTCACATTAAAGCATTATTGATACATTGTTATCATACGGCTCCATGGCTAGTCCTATTATAAATACCCTACTCGCACAGCATTTGCTGTGACCCAGTGGGAAAAAGTAAGAAGAGGCAGGCACATACTATGCCTTACTTGTCTACTTTTCGAACCTTATGGGTCTTCTGACAAAGTCCAGGTGACGTTCTTCACATCACCTCACATGTGTGGAGCCACAGTGCTGGATTTATTTTATTGGGTCGCAGCTAGCGCATCAATGGAGAGCCTGCAGTGAATTCTCTCCACAGTGCACGTAACCCCTGACCCCCGGTCTAGTTAGCATTCTTTTCAAATAAGAATCCAGCATACTCGTATATCAAACAAAAAAAGAGAAACTCATGGATAAAATGAAAGAAATCGAGAAAGTAGAGCTGCGACAGCGATCGTCGTATGGGAGGGAGTATGGTGGAAGAACGAAATAAGCAGCGAGAGTATCAAACTGAAGCTGTCCTGATGTTCTGGGACATAGGAATTATAGGCCATAACATAGGGTGGATTAACTTACATATTTGTTATGTATTGCCAATCTTCCGACCTTTCAGATGTAAATCTGAAAGAAGCGTTGCTCTGAACTCTACCAGCGTTTGATAAACGAAACGTGGTAACGTTGAAAAAAGTTAACCTTTCTGTAATGACTGTACAGGAACGGAAATATGTAAATAATAGATGCTGTGCACTCGGCTAGTAATTTAACTCAAAAATACTACGTACCAAACACGTTTGGGAGTGAGGAGCAATGAGAGCAGTTCTTCATGTAATATATAGTATTCACAGTAAACTTTCTATATCTATCTGATCGATTATTGCATTCAGAAATATTGCGGTTTGAAGACTAAAAATCTAGTGTAGGTACTGTGTTTTATGGCAGCAGAAACTATAATTTTCTGCTCCTCACTACCAAACATGTTTCCTAACATTAATTAGTGAGTTTGTGTGTGAGTATTTTCGGCATTATACTGTTGCATGGATCGGCAACCAAGCGTGATATTTAAATTTTCAGTTCAAGATATCTGCTGGCAACGGAAAGCCGCAAAGTACTTAACATAATTTATGCTTTCAACATCAAGAAAGGAACAGATCATTATAGTGTGTTAATAAGCGTGTGAACACGGAGCTTTGTTACTTTTTACATTTCAGTGATTATTCCTATTGTATATTAATGCAGGTAAAAGTTCATTACAAGCGGTTAAACATGTTTGAAACAACAGCCTAACGAGTTTTCCTCGGCCACCGCAGCAAATACAGTTAGGTCGATGGCACAGATAAGAGGTTAATGAGATGGATGCGTTAGGGAATTTGTGGTGCACAAGCGTAACAGTGTTGTGTGAAGCAGGAAATTACGTAAATCCATTTTCCTTTCTTGTGCATCCTAAGCGTCACTGAGCAGTGTTCGTCTGTAATTAATCCAATTACTTTTTTCAAACGAAGGGCTGGACTTTGACGCATCTATGTACTGTCAGGCCTCGGCCATTAGCTAGGCCTTCGGGACGTCTCTCTTTCGTGCCCACTTTGCTTCCTTCCCGATTTCATACTCCTACTTGCCTATGCTTTATTCTGTTCTTCCTATTTTTTCCCCGACTTGCTGTTTCCATGCGCGTTGATCCCGTGTGGGAAAACCCTCGTGCATGGGTTCCTCGTATCTCTTGGCATACTATATGTCCCTTGCTCTTTCCTCTGTGATATCGTTCTGCTCGGAAGCGGAGGCTTAAGCTTTCGAACTATAATAAAAATTACCGTCAGGCCGTGATAACTTGATTTATATTTGCAATGCATTATAACATTCGGTCAGTATTGCTCAACTAAGTATTGCAATATAGACGTAAACTACGATGGTACTTCATTTCAATTTGATCGTAGGTATGCTGCCACTCGTTTCAGTTATTCACAATATTTGATAAGTTTATTTTACCAAATAAGACTAGCAAAACCATTTTTGGGAGCAGCGTGAAGGCTATGACCCGCTGATATTTTTTTAATGCGTCGAAACTTTATTATCTACTAGACGACCCGTGACCCGTTGGGTCGTCATCACGATTGTCTTGTCTGCCTTTCGTACCCATTTTGCTTCCTTCTCACCTGTAACTCATACTGATCTTTCTTCCATCTGTTCTTCTTTCCCAACTTGCTGTTCCCATGCGC
>LQNS02278125.1:38304415-38328962 GCA_001587735.2 Parhyale hawaiensis | reverse complement strand
GATCCATCGAATTTCTTCCCTATCTAAAAGTGAAGAAGATGTGTCAAACAAGATCACAAGCAAGACACAAGCACGACACAAGCACGACACAAGCAAGACACAAGCAAGACCGGTTCACAGACTTTTAGTATAATATAGATAGATAGATAGATAGATAGATGTGCAGAAGTGTTTAGATGAAAATTATCTTGATATTCCTGATAAAACTATTTCAAATGCGAAGAATACGATGCTAGTTCTGTACACATCAGCTGCTAGTGACATTTTCTTAATACTACGACACGCTTTAAAATATTGTTTTAGATTTAGCCTAGTAATCTAAATGACAGTTTGACACTTTTAGGTTGCGTGCGAACAGGGCACAATATTTTCTTCGAGATTGCATTCTGATCAACTTCAATAGCCATATATACGTCCCTGGAGCTCGGCTGGCTATAATAACGAAAACAACTTCAGAGACTGAGCTCTGCATGACCCTCACTATACGATATTTGCTTCCCCGCTATGTATGTCAGAGACTTAGATATGCGAATGTGTTTCTTGTTAGGCATGCTTATGAGGGATTTAGACGCATTGTTTGCTCGTGGGTCCTAAGCAATCGATTACTATTCTTGACTGTTGTCTGCTTAGAGGTCATCACGCTAGAACAACCAGTCTAGCGTCCCGGTCATCAAAGTTAATTCTCTCTGGAACCTTCAGACACCCAAAGTTAAGCTTCTAATCCCGGGAAAAAGAAAGTGTGGTCATTTAGTCAAGTCTTTTAGAGAGGGAGCTTATAGGTATCTGGCGCATGCCCCCGTGGGCAAAGTTAGACCTGATAATTCGTTATTAAGCGTTCTTGTACTGGCCTCTTTTCATCTTTTAAATCTGGAGAAGAATTTGCATAAGCTTTTAGTTTTTGTAGTGTAAAAACTAAACTTTTTGGGTAGTTACGTGAAAAAAATATAGTTAGCTATATATGTTTGGTTAATCGAGATACATTTACTATGAAGCAGTTTGCCTTAGCCTTTTTTCATCTCTTAAATCCGGAGAGGAATTTGCGAAAGCCGATGCGTTTTCTTAGCACTAAAAGTGAACTATTTGTCGTCTAAAGAAATACAGTAGATATTAATATAGTTGGTACTCAACCATTATAAATTCAAGCCACCCTGAACCATGAGATATTCCCTTATTGTACTGAATCAGTACTACTTATTGTAAATCACAGCTTTGTGCCGACAGCCATCATGCTGCAGTCCATGCTATTGCTTCGGTCGAAGCAGGGGGTCTGTTGCAGATTATGTTAGAGAAGTAACTATGAAGATAAATAGAACTGTCCTGACCACCTGATCATTCAGAGCTGTTATCAGCAAATTTATTTATTGCGTAGTTGCGTTTGATTTGTCCATTTTGATTGAGATAATTTAATCTGATTAGCATTAACTTTGCCGGCACTTCTCTGAGCCCCCGATTCATGAGTTTCAATCGACGGGAAGGCAGTGCAGTACTGTGGAGTTGTTTGAATTTGATCTGTTTGAAAATTAACAACTGAAAAGTGATACGGCAAGTACCATGCGACTGAGTCGACATGAGTGCAGCTGAATAAAGTGAAGTTTCGTACGAGTTATAGTCAAACATGTTAGGTTAACCAGATGGTAAGCAGATGAGTTGAGAAAAAGAAACCTCAGGTAAAAAAGAATATAACATCAATTAACTGTGCTTTTCTCAGAGTGGAATTTGATCTGCAGGTATTTGTTCAGTCCCATTTTAGTGGACTTTTCCTCTAAGAAGCGCAGTTACATATTGATTGAAATTAAGATGCCGGTTGTAGTAAACAATATCATGTGAAACAAAATAATTGCTGTGTAGCAGTTCACAGATCAGTTAACGAACTCAATAAATTGCATTTTCGCTTACCGTCGTTAGTCACCTGCTGTCTAGAAAAAAATTAAAAAATCGGTAATTCCTGCCCATCAGAATTTTGGGCCGCCCCAGAAAAATTTACTAAAATGATTGTAAAATTGTAAAATTTCTGGGGACACCAAACTTTTTTTAGGGTGCAGTAGCAACACTTTGGGGTGATAATGTCCTCAAGGAAATAACAAAATATTAGTTGTTTAGTTCACTCGAATAATTTTATGATAGTTCATTTCATTTTGAACGGCTTCTTGGGCATTGTCTTGAGGAACTAATACGGCTGTAGTTGGCATGGTTGTTTCTTCTAGGTCTAAAAAATAGAACTTGTACGTTTGCAAGACTTGCATGTTGCTTTGTTTTGGCGGTCTGGACTGTCTGTGCTTAGATATTCGTACATCGTGTGTTCCTGCTCTGCTACCGTATGTGGTGTCCGAAGTCAATATTATAGTTTTGCTGGGCTGAGCTCTGCACGTGCAAACGTTCCGAACGTTAAGCTTGCGATGTTTTTGGCGTGGCAACGTTTGTAATCGGTCAGCATCTTATGCGTACTCCCGTATGTCCAGTAGCATAGCTGTGGTCTGTGCCTGGCATCTGAATTAATCTTTTCTTTGGCTCAGAGCGCTGCAAATGTAAAGAATTGCTCGTTACTTTGGTTTTTTGCTGTTCTTGCTGTTGGAAGTATTGAAAATATCGGCTTGGCGTTCTTTATTCGACATTGTGGAATTACGACTCAGTGAAGCACGAAATGATTTGCAATTGATTGGACAAGTGCAGCAACGCTCGAAAAAGACATTCGTTTCTTCAGTTCAGTGTATGAGGTTACCGAGTCTGTGAAATCAGCCTTCCAATAATTATTGATCAATGTTCTGCACCATGTCCGTTGCTAGCTTATGCATCAACCTAAATTTACGAATGTTGGCGGTCCACAGTATGCTTGGTCTTTCGAGAGATGGTTTTGCGAGTGTTCTTGTCTATTTTGTCTTATTCTCGCATTG
This sequence comes from Parhyale hawaiensis, assembly GCA_001587735.2. Lineage (NCBI taxonomy): Eukaryota > Metazoa > Arthropoda > Malacostraca > Amphipoda > Hyalidae > Parhyale > Parhyale hawaiensis. The sequence continues at coordinate 38,326,071 of LQNS02278125.1, read as the reverse complement.
CACTCTGGATTTGCATTTGGATTTCCACTCGGTTTCAATGCATCGGTGACGAGTTTTAGCTTTTAGCTGCTGTTTGTAAAAATTTGGCTTGCGGAAGGAATCGTTTACCTTTGGCAGGCGGCATACGGTCGTCGCAGATATGCGGATGGAACTAAGGAGATTTCCAAAATTCGAGACCTCGAGCACCTGACAGAGGAACACGAAGATGCTGAAGCGCTGCCAGAGAAACAGCTTAAGCGCTTTGCTGTTAGGGCTCTCGGGGTCCCAGAGAAAGTGTCGCCGAGAAAATTGGAAGTGACGCCAGTGTCCTCTCCTGATGAGGATACCATGCAGTTGGACGGTTTACCTAAGATTGTAATCAATCAGGTAATGAACTATGTACTCTTTGTGCAGGAGCAGGATTGGGTTGCTCGAAGAGTTCCCTAGACAGTGTCCAGCTTGGTGTCTCTGAATGATCGTCTACAATTATCCTTCATTATGACTCGAGTCTGTAGAAACTAAATGATAGGCTATAGAGCGGTGTCTTGTACATATAACAAACGTGAAGAACTCGCTCCTTTTAAACCACGCTGAGAGGTGAAGGGAGCTTTTATTTTGAGTGCACGTCGGTGGGGTTCGGTTTAGCTCTATCGAACGTTCAAAATGCTATCTTGCTGCTTATCAGTGCACCTCCATTCATGGCTTTGGAAGCTAACATGGGTAGTTGGTTTTTAGTGCCTTAATAATTTGCATGTAAACTATCACCTAAATAGTTTCTTTGGAGCAGTACTATATATATAGTATACCTCACAGCTTAGATATGCAACTCATCGTTATGCTAGGTGAAGTTTGTGTTAAATTTTATAATGAGAATTATGAAGACAAAAGGAAAAACCTCTTACTTGTATGGTGACAAGATATTGGAAAAGGAGTCGATATGAGTGCAGTTATAAATTAATAAAACAGCGTCTGATTGCACCATACTGATTTCTGCGATTTACTATAACAGTTTCTCTGCCCTAGGAAAATTCTGGGTCGCTTCAGAAGCTAAAATCTTGAATCAGCTTTAGGGGCAGCCAAAAATAATGCATGTGTGATTATGTATAAAGTTCCTATATGACTCGCATCGCTTGTGGCGTCTTACTCTACTATTCTAAGCCACGATGCTTAAATAAACTTAGGTGGAAGCACACGCCCTACGAAAAGAGCAATATTCGACTTAGAGCTGAAAAGTATTACTGATGTAGTGTACTTACGACATCGTAGCAGTACTGTATATTTAACGTTTGCTCTATACTGACTGTCATCTACACTGACGGTAGGCTGTAAATGCATAATAGGCTGTCAAACTTTGCAAGTGCCGCTTTCTAGATTGTTCTAGAATTTTAAGTAGTAAGCCTTTGCATAAAGTACTAGCTTTTCCTAAAAGTAGTTCATTTCCTTTGAGAGTTATTTGCCTCCCTAGAAGTTATATCATGAACAATAACGTATACTAACTAGTTGTAGCTTCTTCGCAATTGCAACTGCTTATTACTGCTTGTGTGCTGTATTTTATCTTCTAGATTTGATTTTTTTTTTTTCAGTAGAATATGTAGTCGGCTTGCTGTGCTACAACCCTAATCAATTTATGGCATTCAGCAGTAGTAGAGGCATAGGCATATTATATAATTTTTGAGCGCTAGAAGTAGTGGCACTTCTTTAAAAAAATAAAATTTCCATTGAGTATGTACAAAAGCAGCTCTGTAATTCAAGGGTTAAATTCGGATTACCGACTCACGCAATATACTCTGTACCACACACCGATGTATCATTTATGCGGAAGTGGCATTTCATAAACTGCAGTGTGCCTAGTTCTTACTTTGTACGATCTTTTGAATTCATTTTCTGGTCCCTGCTCTCCATTTCGCTAATCTCTGAATTTAGCCTTGAAAAGTCCAGCGGGCTAAAGTTTTACTTTATTGCAGTATCTCCAATGTCACTTTCATGCTGTAACCGCAACACGTTTGCAGTTTTTCATAATATATCAGTTATACAAAAATTGCTGAATACTGCAAGGGCTTAAGAGACTCATTAATGATATTTTTCTTGGTAAATTTCAGGGTTACAGAGTTGGAGTCGGGCATTCTGGAGAGCCAGGAGTCGGAAGTCGAGGTTGAATACTGGGTGGATCCAGGAATCAGTCGGTGAAAGTGGGCCGAGCTTAATAAGAACAAAAAAAAAAAAAACTTGAGTCAGTCGGAATTAAATATTTTTGGGGACTCTGCTAGTCTGACAAATTCTCTGGTCTTCATTGGAGCACTAAAATCAGAGTAAATTTTTAGCAAAGCGTGAGAAAATCCCGTAACATACCCATGAAGTCAAGAGTTGCTGCTGTAGCTGCTTAATTTTAGAAAACATCTATCTTGCATGCGTAATTTTGTCTGATCGTAGCGTTCATTGCTCAACATTTACTGTGTGATTCTGACTAACTTCCGCTGTAGTACCGAGTTCTCTAACTCCCTTCCCTTCTATTTACAGATTCTTAATTTTATTCACAATGAGCCCATTTTTATGGTCAATATTAGATTTACGTCACTTTGGACCTTAATATTTGATGAGCTTCATACGAATAACTCACTATTTGTGATTACTAGCGTTTTACATGATATAAAAAAATCTCGTATATATTAAGTGATTTTCATCACAGTATTGAACTTCAACGTTATATAGATATAAAACAAGATATTCTTTGATGTCACACAGAGACCGGTGAGGTAACATCAGATAAAGTTTTTTACTTGACACATTTTGTTTAGAATAACCAAATATTTTAGTTATTATACAAAAGTCGAGGAAAATATTTAGTTAACGGCACATTTTTATTTGTTTACTTTTTTACTTGATGTATTTTGTAAAAACTAATGACGCTACCAGTATATTACTATCTGTTACCAATTGCGATTTTGTAATTAGTAAGAATAACCAATTCCAGTCATGTACAAAATTTTTTTGTAAATTTTACTCTAAAATTTGCCAATATAACCAAAGTATTTAACCAATCCAGTTGGTAATATCAACTAAAAATGTAATCATCTGATAACTAAACCAAGAGTTTAGTTATCTCAACTAAATTTTTGTTCATGCAACCAAACCGGTCTGTGTGTATAATATTTCTCAGTAACAGTTTGAAGATAGTTAGCTAGGTAGGTAGCTACTCTCGTTACGCTCAACACCGTTCTCGCTCTCACTTTTCAGCACTGATGTACCCAATGTGTTAGACAGTCAAATTTGTGCTACGTATAGGTACCGTTATCTCGCCCATTGAATTGTCTAGAGCGCCCCAATTGTCTGTTTATTTAATAGCTAGTTAATGTAACTTACCGTACCCTCTTTCCACAGCTTATCTAATTTTTTCCACATGTTAGCCGTGCTCAGAGCTGTCAGTACTTTTTATGTAAGATCCATAGTACTGCATTTCATCTACAGAGCTACTAGTATTGCACTTACATGTATCCACCCGGCAGTATATTGCAATGTACGCACCATACAGGAGCGGCTCGTTACTAAATGTATGGAGCAGTTGCTTCACAGTTCTATTGTATGAATGAACTACAGGATGTTCACCGGTATTATTCATATCAAGTATATTTAAACCCGTTATGGAGAAGGCATTGAAGAAAATGTTTCATTAATAATTTGTGGGAAATTGGGAGGTGCTCTCTGCAGCTCTGCCCCCCCCCCCCCAAGACTAGTCGCTGCTGACTCCATGAAACATTTAATTACTGCACTGAGCTAGTAGTTAAATTAATATTTATTACCCCTTTCGTTGTGATTAGTTCATCGTTCCTTCATAGAATTGCTGCAAATCATAGAACAGAACAAAAAATATTATTTCGCCAAATAAGCAATTCCAGAGAATAATAACAACAGTCAAACTAAAGAACTAAATGTACTGTACCTAAATCAATTTGAGAAATTGATACTTGTAGTCCATTCACCCACTAGGTTTTTTTAGTGGGGCATTATTAATAGTGCTATACCTACGAGAAAAATAAAGGTTTACCTCATTCTCTTGTGCTTTATTTTTGTGCTTTGACTAAATCATATAGTAAAGCGCGAGTCCTGAGGAGCTTGTTAGATATTTACGTCACATTCATCGCAGCGAAATGGTTAGTGAAACTAACACTTATTCTCTAATACAAGACATACTGTAGTGTACGCAAAACGCTACGCCATGTACTGTGCTACAAATATGGTTGTACATGAATAACAGAGATGAAGCTGCTTCAGCTTCCACAGCACGCTTTCTACTTCAATTTACGCGATCTGCATCGTAGCACAGCTACACATTTTTATTGTTTTTTTCTCCATCTACGTACGGTAAATGTGCAATGTGTTCAGTTTCTAGTCGTGTATGAGTACAGTTGGTGTAAAAGAATATAATTACAATCCTACTTTGTCAACGGCTGCTTATGGAAATTAATAAATGATAATGCTACTGACAGCTTAACATGGAAGAACAAATGATATGCGGCGCCCTACAAACGCTCAGTGAGGAGGCCTGTGAGGACGCCCTGCACCAGCAGGAGGCTCAGGATCTCCTCCCCACCACCCTGTCCTACGCGCCCTCTACTGGTCAGTCTTATCGACCAAATACTTCTCTAGCCGTTGTAGACGGTGTGAAAAATATTGACCTCCGCCAAGGAGGTTATGTTTTCGTCGGATTTGTCTGTCTGTTAGTTTGTCTGTCTGTCTGTCATCAAGATAACTGGTTTGTCTGCCTCATTTTTCTCCATGCCATAACTCAAAAAGTTATGGGCGGATTTTTATGAAATTCATATGAGTTGTTAGGTATATCACAAAGAGTATATGACCAAATTTTTGTGATGATCCGTTTGTTCGTTCGTTTATTTGTCACTGTTTTTAATTTTATGCTTGTTAGCACAATAACTAAAAAAATAATGAATGGACTTTATGAAATTTATAGGGGTAATTAGTAATGTTGCAAGACATAAATGGTTAAAATTTGGTGCAGATCGGTTTGTTCGTTTGTATGTTTGACTCATGTTTGTCATAACGTTTGTTAGCAGCATAACTCAAAAAGTTATGAACGGATCTTAAAGAAAATTGCACAAGCTGTTATTACTATCGAAAGGCACAAATGATTAGATTCTGGAGTTGATACAAAGAAAATCATGGTTTCAGAGCCAATTTGAATTTTCTGCTACCGTTGCCTCACTTGGCGGAGGTATGCGCTCTCAGGGTGCTCTAGTTTACATTGTGGTGATAACTATTTTCACTGTAGTAATAACTCGTATTTTAGAATCCATAATTCTGTTGTATATTGCGATCGGCACTAAATACCATCAACATCCTGTACTTGTAGAATTAGGTTGGGTTGTGTTAGAGAAAACTACTATTCGGTGTATAATTTTTGTGGGAAGCCATGAAAAACTTTTCAAAACTCCGACAACTATTGCTCTTACATTTGAATTTACAGAAGATTTGCAGTCCAACTCTGAAGGAAGAAAAGGCATCGGTGTCATTTTGGGTGGGGAAGAGGTGGATGTGGTGTATCTCCAGTCCTCTCCTCTGCTCCCCCATAAGGTTGTCACTCAAGCTCCCGACGGCGACAACATATCGCTCGCCTCCTCCAACTTCTCTCCTACCAGAAACCCCACGGACATCTCTCTTTCCAGGTACTGCTGTCGTTCTGTCTCTTTTCCCAGTGACAATAAGCTCGGCTTAATTAATTCATATGTTAGCTACTCTTTTTCTGTACCTCACGTTCTTAGTGCAAAACATCGAAAAGTTTTATTAGCCTACTAGTTGACCCGTGCGTGAAAAAATTCACGCAACAATCGATATGTTTGCTCTCTTCTTTGTCTTGCCGTTTCCACATTTTCCCGCTCACGCTTATTAGCAACTCTTATTTCCTTCTGTAACCCTTCTGCTTCAAGTCTTTCTTGTGACTGTGCCCCGCCCCATATGGCCCTTCATCTCTCCATTGATAGCACGTCTCCGTTTTTGAGACTGTAGTAGTCTCGTTCTTCTTTTACGTTCCTTTTCCTTTTTCTTAATTAAACGTGCGTTTTCAAAGTAAAATCTTAAGTAAAACACTGCAATAAAATTGAATGCTCCTCCGGTAAGTTTATATTCAATGATAAGGCCCCGAATCTATAATAGCGTCTTCCATACTTAACTCTCCTTCACTGAATTGCTCAAATTTCGGCCTCTGAAGCGAAATATAGACTCTCAGAGAAAAACAGTAAGCTAGAAGAAATAGTTGTCTACTGCCTAGTGCCTGTGAAATACTTGAAGAGAAAGCTACATCGTCAAATTTAATAAGAGATACAGTAAGCTAGAAGAAATAATTATCGATTACCCGTGAAACTCATCACCTCGCGAGCGTTGATTATTTGCCAAATTTATACGTCGTGACCTGAGAGAAAGAACTTATAAAATAAGACTCCAGCAGCTGCATACATACTGTCCCGATTTTAAGAAGTGTTTCAAGCAAGAAATGCATCCAGATGAAGAGCTAAGGGTCCAGTCTTCACCATTTTCTTGAAGCTGATCATCGATCCTACGAAAACGTAACTGAATTACAAAATCTGCAATCTGGCTTATTTTTTGCCTATCTATTTCCTTCAAAGAGGATACGAAATAAATAAATAAAACACGAAGCGTTTTATTATATAAGGAAGTCTCTGCCAGCACAACTGTGTGTGTGCGCTATAATATATGGTTTTGCGAAAATGTTAGGCGTCAGTTCAGGTTGTTTAGCAAGGGCCACTTGTTGATTTTAGCATGTCTTTTAAAATTTGGCGTGAATTAGATATAATAAAGCTGTATACTTTTCTGCTGGTTGCGCTAAGGCACCAACGCATTTGAATTCGAACCCCAAATAATTTAACTAACTAGTACTACTCCAATTTTAAAAAGAACATACCTGAATGAATTCAAAAATGAACTTTAAATTTTTAGAGAGATGTGGCAATAAACCCGTCCGCCAAGCAAAGTCAGTCTTTCTTTAAACTGCCTGCTAAAGGTAAGATTGCGGTTCTGGTGGTCCTATGACTTCACACAGGTGTCTAGTAGCGCGTACGTGGCCCCAAGGTTGCCGCGAACACCTTTGCGATGCTTGGCTGAACTGCGTAACTATGCTTTCGAAGTATACGATAGAGTTTGGATAGATCAGAAATTACCGCAAGCCTCTATAGACAGTACGTAGCGTTTCAGGGAAGGAAGTATACCTTTATTATATTGTTATACGACGTAAAGCATCCCTATCTGCTGTAAAGGTGTTCCGAGACATGGAAAGGAGGAACCGACACTATGTCTATAAAAATGTGGAACCCATGCAAAATCGTGTTCTCACACTGGATTAGAGTGCATATAGGAACAGCAAAGAAGGGTAATTTTCTAGGGTATATATAGGCTGCATTGTCACCGTACATAATAGCCTCATGTTATCGTGCTACCCTTCCGTGCCTACACTGTAGTTACCGTTGTGCCTTTGACGTTTTCTCTTCATTTCAATAACGAAATAGTTTCACTGTTTTCCAATGTTAGCTTTCTTTAAACATCAAATCGTCATAATAATATCTACCACCAAAGGGTTGGATCCTTTGGGGAAAATGATTCATTGATTCTCCCCACTCATTCTCCAATGGTTAGAAGATCAGCCGAACTTGATCATTATCGGAATATTGTAGTCGCTCGTAAAACAGAGATTGTGCCCAACACGTAGGGCTTTATAGAAAATAATCAAACATTCACTTCGGTGACACTTGCACGTCCTGTAGGGTTGGCGATTGCAACTCTATCGATGTCCCTTAACAACAGAAGCTGAATTACTCTTATACCTACTTATTGTGATTCACTAGGAAAATGTTGCTCATAACTTTGTGGCTTATTCTTACTCCCATCGTCTCCTCTCTTGCGACTGACAAGGTAAAGCTTGCAACTCTCCAATATAGAGTAAAGGTTGTACTATGTATATCGTCAGTCAAAAGCTCGAAAATGTAGAAGCGGTTTTTATAATTCATTTCTTCCCACTTAGCAGTACTATGAAATTATGGTCCCACGTAAAGGTTCAACAAAGAATCATTCTTTGCATACTTTGTTCGAAGTATTTCATAACTTTATTCTCGTGCATTTCTCAAAGTAGTTTGTTGCTCTTGCTTGCTGAAGCTGTCAAAATCAATGTTGACCGCTGTTTCCAAAACTGTATCTGCCATACACTTCACGCTTAAACTTTTCTAGCTTTGGTTGTATCAGAAGTTCATCAGTATTGCGCTTATGTAAAGCTTGCCGTTTTCTCTCCAGGACATCATCTGTCATACGGTCGGACGTATCCGCAAACGTATCGCCAAAGGTCAGCCTGCAGGAGTGTCGCAAGAGCAGCGTCAGCAGCAGAAAGAGCAGCACTATGAGCCAGGGAGACCGATTTGACCCAACCAGAAAAGATAGCAGAAGCAAACGAATTAGCCTAGAAAGTCCCATCAAGCTTCAGAATATAACAGTGGAACGAAAAGTGTCGTCGGAGCGAGTATCTTGCCACGTGCCCACGGTAGAGAAGAAGTCTTCTCTTGGGTCCCCGACAAAGTCGAGTAGTGGAACCTCGCCAACGGAAGCCAGCGCTGGAGAATCCCAGCCAAAATCCCTGTACCCGAGCGTTACATTTGCGCCTGGTACGGGAGATAGTGAAGATTCGACGCGGCCTCGGAAGCAAGGCAATCCTGATGCTTTGTCGGACGCTGAAGCTGACGACAAATATGACGCCGTAAGTACTTGCAAATTAACAGCACGTTGATTGCCAGCCATATTTTCTAGTTACATATTTGTTACTTCAAGACCGAAGAGAATCAAAAGAAAATGCTGTTTTATAATAGTGTACGCCTCGATTTCCGCTTCAATGGCGATCAACAGAGGAAGAAAGAAGGGACATATGGTATATCTATAGAAACGTGGAACCCTGGGATGAGGGTATTCCCATACACGCTCAACGTGCACAGGCATAGCAAATCGGGAAAGAATAGGAGGAGTAGAACCTAGGATCATCAGTAGTAGTATGGAAATGGAGGGCAGCGAATGGGCACGATATATAGAAGTCCCGTAGGCTAACTAAGACTTTAAAGCAGAGGTTCCCTAACTTTAGTTTTCTGCACACACCCAGTGGAAACGACTTGTAATACATGGACGTCCTGCCATTTAAAAGGTTTCAAATTAAGTGATTGACAGCAGTATACTTCTATAGATTTTCATAGCATTAAGCGTGATGTCATTAAATTACGAGGTAAAATTGGAAGCATAACATTATACGCCAAACGTTAATACAATGGTTTGTGTGATGTCCCTGCCAAGGCTATCACATACAGTTAATTTTCGCATTTTATTCTGTTAGATCTATTTTTGAGCTGCCTTGAAGGCTTGCTTGTAGTGAATTATACTTATCTTTCGTTGCAGCCATAGTTATTACATATTTTCTAACGCCTTCTATGATAAAAACAAACAAATAAGGGAAAACTATTTCACTAATCAACATTTTTATTAAAAGTTGGCGTCACAGTTCTATCTTCTATTAATCATACACTTTTCCTCTCGTAACTTTAAATAATTAATTGATACGCATCACCAATATAATGGAAGCTGGCTATAATATTTCGTAGAAGATTCAAACGTCATGGACCGGTTAGGGGTCCGTGCGGGAACCAATAGGTCTGTGGATTCATATATGCACCCCCAAAGGGAAACGCTGCTTTAAAGGTAACCTACAGGGCTTTTTTGGGAGCTGCTGCTCATAACTTAGGATGGGTAAACCCGTAATTAACCCTTAGGGCCATGGCCGGTCTCAGCCTTATGCCCTCTTAGGGGAAAAGAAAGTGTATAAAACTAATTTGTTGAAGAAAGTGATATAGATATTTTGGTAAGTAAGTATAATGATAGTAGAAATATATGAACAATGAAGGCATGGAGACTATTTCATTAAGAAATTTCCGATATCTAATTGCTCGAATTACTTTTAAAACTACCGAAATTTTTCTAAACAAAAAATAAATTCAAGTATTACGCGCGCGTCATACGTCATAAAATAAAGTGTTCATATTGACGTCAGTTGAGAGGTAATACGTGTTGCTGCCCCAAAAGCATCCCTTTTTACCGTGTACTGTGCACGACAAAACAGGTACTGGCGGCCAGCACACGGTAAAGTGCGCTGATTCTGGGACAGCTGAGCGCTTTGCGTTTCTCCGTGTAACTGTTGCCTGCCTGTGACATCAGTATGCTGAGAAAAGTATGGCGTGCTGTTGTCCCAAAAATGGCCCGGCCTAACGCACATTGACTGTTGATAACTGCCTTGGCTAACTTCATTACTAATATATCATCTTACTGATTTTGGAATGTTGCATGGCAACACTTAATATTGATAACTGACGAGCAGGTACAAAGTAGTGATGGGGCGAATATTCGCATCCGCGGACATCCGCACCCGCGGACATCCGCACCTTTTTGGAACATCCGCATCCGCGATTCAACTATAACTAAGCTACATCCATATCCGCGAGTCGGCATTTAGGAACATCTGCATCCGCACCCGCAGTATAGGAGGTGCGGATGTGCAGGCTGATCACTGCACAGCCCAGTGCTTACAGCTACAGATTCCCATTTGGACATTTACCTGAAATTTGCGCAAAGCACCATCTCAAGTTTTTTTCTTAGTTTAGTGCAAAGCTGCCAACACTTTTTTTAAACCAAAATCTTTGTTTTTAGCTTGGTTTATAGTTTTTCAACTAACTTGTTAAGTACTTGTTTTTCTGGGCTATATCTGGGAAAATACCAGAAACTTATAATTATTTAGGAAGACTAAACAGATTTCACAACTTATTTATGTTGCAATATATTAAAACCGTGTAAAGGAGAGGGTGTGCTATACGCTATGCATATGTTTTGCTATATTAGTCCACTCTAGTCCATACTTTACCTAAGAAACTATCATTCGTCCTTTTTTTGGGCATCAAAACTCACCGCCAGTGGGAGCAGCGCCAGACATTGAAGTCCGACAGGTGACGCGATGCGGTTGCGGTCCGACGTAATGCAAAAAGACAAAGGTGTTGAAGTATTCAGATTGAGCTGTCAGTTACTCATATCACGGTACTTTTTTACTTCTTTAGCGTTCAATGTTCAATGAGATATATAAACTAGAGCACTTTGAGAGCGCATACCTCCGCCAAGCGAGGCAACGGTAGCAAAAAATTCAAATTGGCTCTGAAACCATAATTTTCTTTGTATAAACTCCAAAATCTAATCATTTGTGCCTTTTGATACTAATAACAGCTTGTGCAATTTTCTTGAAAAATCCGTTCTTAACTTTTTGAGTTATGCTGCTAACAAACGTTATAACAAACACGAGTCAAACATACAAACGAACCAACCGATCTGCACCAAAATGTAATCATTTATGTCTTTTAACATTAATAACTACCCTTATAAATTTCATAAAGATCCATTCATTAATTTTTTAGTTATTGTACTAACAAGCATAAAATTAAAAACAGTGACAAACGAACCAACGGTTCATTACCGAAATTTGATCATTTACTCTTTGTTATATACATAACAACTTGTTAATTTCATCAAAATTCATCCGTAACTTTTTGAGTTATGGCCTTGAGAAAAATGAGGCAGACAGACAAACAAACAAACAAACAAACAAACGGATGGACATATCTTTTCCAAAAGTAAATCATCTGTTCCTCCTAACATACCTAACAAACCCTGCCAATTTTATCCAAATCGGTTCATAACTTTTTGAGTTAACTTGGTGACAGACAGACAAACACGACGAAAATATAACCTCCTTGGCGGAGGTAATAAAAGGCCGACAATCTGACTGCCTTTCTCGAAACGCGAGGTCGACAGTCCTCGTATACTCGTCACGTCATGGTTCGGTGTCGTTAGTATCGCTGCCTGGCCAAGTAACATGTGACAAAAATAAGCAATCATGAATCACATGGAAGCACGAACTAGATGTGCTGAAAAATCTGGAGAGCGGAGGTCCAGCTGGACGCTATAAAGTGAGACTAAATGAAACGAAAAGCGATGAGCAAGTTGTTGTCTATCTAGATATTGACGATGAATTAACATATGCATGAGGTTGGAGTTCGGTCAGATTTGCTAGTTAACTAGTAATTCCATTAAAGACAGGGCAATGTTTAACAAAGTTATTAATCGACAAAAAGTTTATTAGAGATTTTGTTTTTTCTTCATGTCGTAGGCTTTTTTAAGGCGCTATCTTGGTTTTTCGCTAAATGCAGAGTGCAGACTTAGTCTTGCAATGCAGTCACTGCAGACTGCAGCAGTAGCAGTGGACTGTGGAGACTGTCGAGGCAATTTGTTGCCCCTTGTAATAAGCTAACGCCTTTAGTGTTGCTCAAGCTGCCGTTGTGAGAGGCTGTGTGTGATGGAGCGGCTAAACTCGTTGAACGGTGCAATTTTTTCAATAGAGGTAAACTGTTGTCATTTAAACTTTGAATTAACCCAGTTAACATTTATGACATCCTCATCTTCGTGCGCGGATGTTCAGATGGGAGTATCCGCATCTTCATCCGAGGATATTGAGATGGTAACATCCGCAATCGCATCTGCGGATGTCAGAACTTTTAAATCCGCTAACAGATCCGCATCCGCGGATGTCCTAAAAATGACATCCGACCCATCATTAGTACTACAAAAGTCTACAAAGAAAAAAAAATTCACGAGACTAAGAAGTAGGTTGCTTATACCTTTCCGAAAACGTATTTCAATTTTACCTACTGCCATGAAAGACTCGTTTATCCTACGTCTCCATAGGTATTAAACAGCGCGAAGTAACAGTCGTGAAATTCTGCAATTAAACTTCATGACACTAGCGTTAGTTTTGGTTTGGCAAAACATTTGAATTAGCATATTCACGGTCCTCTTTTTTTGCAGGTTTCTTCTCCATTACTGAAACAGCAAGCAGCATCTCGACCACCGAGGCCGAGATCCCTAAACTTGGGCAGTCCAACAGAGAGCGCTGGCACCGGGGCCACCGAGACGAGCCTTAGCCCTGAAGAACCCCAGGCGAATTTCGTTATTCCCGAAGTCAGCTCGTTGTCTAACTTGGCTGATGGTCTACCACCGCCTGGTCGTTCTACTTTGGCTCAGCAGTTTTCGTCACATTCCATGGAGACCGTGCGAAAACTAAAGCATCAGCTGCGTAAGGTGATGAGTACTCAGGACCCGCATCCAAATTCTGTATTAAACGTAAGTGATGACGAGGCTGAGGCCTCCCCGCTGGTTGTAGCCTCGCCATCTTGGCAGCAGGATACTAGTAATGCTGCATTTTCTCCCGGCAGCATCGTCAGCGAAGATAGGAAAGAGGCTCCACTGGATAAAATATCTACTGATGCGTTGTCGCCCACCAAGCCGCATCCAAGTACCGAAAGAGAAACAAATGTTTGATTACGTAGGTATTGTTCTGCGTTGCAGTTACTTAGCCAGAGTAAAATTTTAAATAGAATATTACTTCTTATCAAGTAAAAGGGAACAAGAGTGATGTAATTTAAAGGATTTGCAGAAACCCTGCCTAAATGACATAATTTCTTTAGTTTCAGTAATTTGATTGCTTAGTAGGCTAGGTACAATCTCTCTGGAGCACTTACACAACTCCCACTATTGTTGCTGTTACTACTACTAAAGGCGGACTCACACTACAGCCCGTCGCCCAACAAACGACGCCGCTATTCTGATGACTGGTAGAACTAGACGGTGCGACGGCATAACGCTGCATGTTGTAATTTTACGGTGTCGAGGTGAACTTCTTTGTTTATATTAACAAAAAAAAAATAAATAAATGGAAAAGGGGCTAACTGGGGCGGTAAGGTTTGTTTTTAGGGAGAAGTGGGAGCCTCTTATCAGTTTGATCTAAAAGTGGTGTTTTTATAGGACGCTTGCACTGATCGAATATAGAATGTGTGGTCTTTCACATCAACATTTTTAGCTAATGAAATGAGGGTTATGGTTGCAGGCCCTCAGAGGTATATTCTGGCGGGCCCTATCCCTGCCACAATATCTTTGGGCATCACGCACTCAAGGTTCCTGAGTGCCTTATCCGCGGGAGATGTTGCAGCTTGCCGCAGTTCCTGCTAACGAGGTTAGTGTTGTAAAATTAGATAGGTTCTCTACTTTCCTCTTTCTGTTCTGTGAGGTGGGCTGTCGATTGAGATAGCCGACCTGGTACGCCGGACATCTCTAGTCTCTCTCGTGTGGAAGGCCACAAATGGAGCCGACCACTCGAGTGTCTTTTACTATTCTTTGCGCCTTTTTCCGCCAGTAGTAGCGCACTGAGCCAAATTGAATTCTTCCGGCAGGAATGCCGAGATAAAATATTCCTACAGATGACATAATAATAAAAAATGAAATTCGCTGTTGAATCGCCTGAGTTGCGGCTACGGTGGTAAAACTGAAATCTAACTAACTAACTAATTATGGTTGCAGTTATGACCGTCATTGCAACCGATTCAATTAGCGAATGCATTGTTATTCCAAAATCGAGCTGAAACGAACATTCTACGTAGTGAGGTAACCGAACGTTCCCACTTCAGTTACCGCTTCCACCTCATTCTTCGGCAACGTTTTCACTGAACAACTGGTAGGTTTAAAAAGAGTACCGAAGTTCTCTAGTGTGAATCCGCCAGTGAATCCAGAAGTTTTTAATTCGGGCGATTGAGATTTACCCAAATTAACGCGCACTAGGAGCAATGAAGGTAAAAAAAAATGCTTGAGTTGGGAGCGATGCGAATTGAAATGCTACTGTAGCTTCTAGTTACAATTGCGTTCACCCCTCACGAACATCGGCAACTTAGGCTCTAGAATACCTGCATCAGCCGCACCACTATAGCGCGGTGTAGCCCTCGTGTTGATTAGTTTACTATGTCACGAGCACACTCTCCTGTGGCTTACATCGCGTGGTTTCTGTTCAAAACGAGGACTTTGTTTGATAGCTGTTTTAGAGAAGCTCAAATTTAGGAGGAATGCAATGACATGAGTTACAAATGTTGTAGCTAGAAATTAGGTTTCGCATGCAGAACGTTTTAATAAGCCCAGTTTCATATACACTCACGATTAGCTGGTGGAATGTTACAGGCGTTTTCAATTTACCCGCTTGTATGAATGAAACCTTTTCCGATTCGCTTTACCTAATCCAAAACTTTCTAACCGAGCGACGATTCATCGCATTGGGTCGAATTTCCGGGGTTAAGCACAAACCGATTACTTGTGGAACGGCCGAAAGCTCGATGCTGCGCTGCAGAAACATGTGTTTGGTCATCTTAAACGTAGTAGTTTTGTAATTAGCGCTTGAAACTTATCCAAGGTAGCAAATCGTAGGCTCAAATTTAAATTACCAGCCAGTAAAAGTTTTATCGGACTAGATTAGTCAAATATAAGACAGCGAATTCGAGACACTTTGCGTCTGGTGTATTTTTATGCAGGGAAGCGATGGCCCGGGTGATGAGGGTCGAAACGAGAGTGAGAACAACGAACAGTCTCGTTTTCTGCAATTTTTCTGCATATTTCAAATCGTCACCAGGCCATGCCAAAACGAGACGAGCTTCGGGCCCCACACTTGAGCGGTGACGTGATCCACCAAAGGATCTCTTTCGCTGTTAGAGCTGCGGCACAGTGGAAGCTTCAGCCGAGCTTTATGTAGAATAGATTCATGCTCGCGATATAGAAATTTATTGAAAAATAGCACATGTAATTAAAAATAACTAAATCCGCAGTTTTTGCCTCGCCGCAGCTGACGTAAGTGCAGCAAAGTCAGATATAACCATTTAACGCTGGATAGAAGCTAAAATTATGGCATACCGCATACCGCATAGCAACGCAGTGTAGCGTCGTTTATTGACAGTGTTGGCAGAACCGTATCAGATCCCTCAAAATCAATGCAACTAGCAAGAATTCTTGATTTTATGCTTTGATCAGCATAAGTTTTGTCAAAATTTGCTTCGTTCGTTTCATTGGGAATTTACATTTTTTGTCAACTACGTGGATTATTATTCAAATGCTATTACCCAGCGCTATTATTCAAACATATAACTCTAATGATCTACCGATAACGAACAAGTTATAAAATAATAAAGAAATAGTAAAATAATAGAGAACAAACAATCTAATCTAAGGACAAAATCGGCTTAGTCTCCAAGCTTCAAGATGCAGACAAAATTACTAAGGGATTAAGTGCAATCTAGCTGAACTGTTTAATTTCTTAGCTCAGGCACTCAGAAAACGTTTTGGAAATATAGGTGAAATGACAAAATTTGTATTATTATTTCTATTATGAAGTGGTTACCGGTACCTACTCTATGCACAAGTGTATTTTCTCAAATTTAGTTTAGTTTTGGTCGCTTCCGCATTGCTGTTCATTGCATTTGCTAAAGTATAACAATATTTGAGTTAGGTCCATAAAACGTTATGTGTTGTATGTGTACTCTTAATAAAGGTAATTGTTGAAACCTATAATTTAGTTATAGCACAATCATGAATTTGCTTAAGTTGATTGACAAAATTAAATTCACGTAATGTTATCAATTAAAATAGTTTTAGATAGTAGGATACGCTCAGACATTTTGCTCTAAGATGTATTATGGAAATGAGTTATTTGTGCTAAGTGTGCAGGGGTTGTTATGAGGTGCGTGTAGCTCTACCATTGTATTCTAGTTTTTTAAACAAGTATGTGTAGTGTTACCTGGAGAAGCATGTTGTTCGATTCCAAAGCATCTTCTTACTTATAGTCTATTGATAATTGTTGCAGCACATGCTCACAGGTATTCATCTAACAAAATTATGTATTGTTAGAATAGCAATAAAATATCGTGTCGCCTTTCCTACCATATCGTTGTAACTTTTCGTCATATTAGGTAGTAACTACCAAATTTTTTTCACACTTGTGTTAGTAATATGCACTTTTGCGCTCACTGAATGTTGGCGAACACAAAATTTGAAGAAATACTGGCATTTTGCATTTGCCACACGTGTTCGAGAAATTGACGCAGATAGTTCCTCGAAAAGCACAGATCGTAACATTTTCGTTCGGAAAGATATGCCGCTTCGTCATTTCTTTGTAGTCTGCCCTGAAAGGCCCGCGTTTTCTATGTACAACGCGCCAATGACCTCTTAACCTCGCACCGGCCGTGACTCTCGGGGTAAGATTAGAGCACATATTCCATTGGGCGTCAAAATTAAGTCTTTGACGCTTGACTTCTCTGAAATTTCAAAAGGAAGTTTTAGCTTTGCAACTTTGAATCTGTATTTCAAGTGTTAGAAGCAACCTGATGACGTTGAGCCTGCTGAACGCTAAATTTTAGTAAGCAAGATTAAATTTCTGGAAGTCTCATGGATAACCGATTATGGGTCAAAGTCTGAAACTTATTTCAACAGGTCAGAGCCAGCGCACCTGCCTGAAGTTTCGAACAAATCAAGCCTCGAAGGCCTAAGTTTGGCTTTCAGTCGAATACGTCCTTAGTTAGGCAGTTATATATACAATACTCTAAGTGATTTAGGATCAAGGCGGTATTTAACCCTGCACCCTGCAAGTGACAACATCGTCTCTTTAATACTGCTTCTCCTACGAGAGTGTGTATCCGTCACCCATTAAAGGGTTAAAGAGAAGAAAACGAGGAACATGTAATATGTCAAGAACGAGGAACTGAAGCAAAGAACACCGAGCAAGGGAATAGCAAGTCGCGAAAGAAGAGGATTACTACTAGTAGTAATAGTAGTAGTATTCTCCTAGATTTACCACTGCACCCACAAAAATTGTAATCCAATGAGTGAGGCTCGGTGCGGCCGCCGTTGGGCAAACACCACGGACGACAAAGTGTCCAATGACGCATTATCTGTCTCGAGTCGGCCACGTGCGTTACTACGCGCGGAGAAACAAAGCACAATGCATCTCAAAGAAACGGAAAAAGAAAAGAGGAGAAAATAGAAGAACGAATCACGTGTGGACGGCCCCTTCCCCGGACTTTCGTGGAGGAGCAGGTAGAAGCCCCATAGAATATGTTGGCTACCTCGATCGGCGCCCCACCTCACGGAGTAGAAGCACAGAGAACCTACCTAACCTTACAACTAACCTCATCAGCAGGAGCTGCGGCTAAGTGCAACACCTCCTGCGGAAAAGACTCTCAGGAAACCCTGGGGGCACGGGTCTCAATTTATTCTGATAAGGACAGGGTTCGTCAGAAATATCGCCCTGGAGATGAAATAAAAAACTGCCACTAGAACGTACTGAAGAATTCCCGAAAAAAACGGACAAAATTTTGAGGCCGATGTGCAGAAGCTGAATTACGGTTTCAGCTTCTGCGGCTAGTTGATATTCAATACCGAACTAAGGAGGCCTAAGGGGGTTTTGCTGGGGACCCAGTGTTTTAAATAATAGCCCGTCAGCAATAGCGTTATTCCTGCAGAAAATAACGAATTGTTCAAGGAAGTTCATATGAAATATATACTGCAGTTTCCATTACAGAGCTATTAATTTTGGAATTGGTGTGCCATTCATGAGCAGGTGGACAACTTGCTCGGCTATCTCCTTAACCTCATTAATTTCCCATAAAATGAGCCTGATTTTACGTGGGTGCTTCACTTGTGCAATTAACTCTATATATATGCAAACTCTATATGCTTTTGCAAAGTCAACGCGATAGCATTTACAAAAAAAGGAAATATCTCTGTGATGACTGGTGTATCCATGAAGCTTAGATTAGTACTCTGCTTGCAAACAAATGTTGCGCAGCTTGAGGAAAAATTAACTATCGAGACTTGACTTCTGCTGCAACATTGTGACTGTCACACAACTCACCTCACTATTGTCGGAACAGCTTGTCGTTTTACGATATTATTCTGTTCACACAACCCAGTAAATGCTGTGTTCCGTATTTGGCGACTTTGGTAAAAGTGCTTTTTTATGAGAAAAGTCTGTTTGGGATCTTAATGAGTTCTAATCATTGCTCGGAGCTGATTTTATTATCGCTGATTCGTCTCAATTGCAGCTCTTGAATTTTTAAACAGATCTCAATCAAAATTAGTAAATGGCGAGGCGACCAACCGCCTCCCCCTCCCCTCCATTTCTATAAAATAAAGGTTCTGACAGTAATGATGACCCCTACTTTGGACATTTAGTGGACTTTCTAAATAGCCAACTAATCATATAACTCCAGCAGCTGTTATCCTTAAGCTGCCTTAACCTGTGGTATATGGGACGTTGCATATATTTTGGAAATTTGAAATTTTATAAAAAGATACAATGCTTCAATTATATTTTCCTAGGCGTTTTCAGCCTCGCGTTTCCGCCTCGCAAGACAAGGTAAGAAGATGAGGAAGGAAGAATCATGTACAAAATTTCTACCCTGTCGGAGAATCATCGGCAATTACCTGATGTCCATAGAGGTGGCATCGAATGATAGCCTAAGAATTTCCGACAGGGATAACGGTTTACCTGGTAATTTTTGCAAATACTGTATGATTCATGCGATACATAGCCTGATGAGCATTGTGTGCTATGCGGGTAAGTACTTGTGGATTTTTTCCAAGAAGGTAAAACTCGTTAAGAATATAACCACCTTACCGACCAAGTCGTATACTGTAGTGTGGCGTCCTCGTCACGTAGGTACCCATTTAGGGCAAATATTCCACTCTAAAGCGGATAGGCCTACATGTTTTGTTCTCGTGGGACTTAGATAGTGGGTCTATAATTGGGCTGCAATTTATATGACGAGTTACGTCCTCAATAGTTTATTCATTAAATCGTAGCAAATATATAGCGACTTTCATATAACAAGTACGGTTTTGTCGCAAAATATTATTCAATTTTTGAAGAACGACGCAGTATATCGTATTATGTTATCAATTACGAATTTTAGACTAAGCTACCGTATCTAGGCCGGCTGCCCTCTAACAACTTTCGTTGCCGCTAGCAGCCTAGACGCAACTTAGTTTATCCGACTGCGCAGTCGTGGCCGTGACTTCAGCATGACGGCTATGAACATCGTGCTGTAATTCTTAAAATATCAATCATTGTGAACCCAAACCGCTCATAATTAAGAGCGATCGTTGAAAGTTCAACATTGCCACTCGCTAGGGTGTAAATATTGCAGTAGCGACTGAGATATTTGAAAATTTTTGAAGCAGTTAAATTTTGTGCAAACTGAAGCCGTGCCGTAGCTACGTACACGGATTAGTGGAGTTGCCTCTAAGCTGCTAGCGACAACGAAAGTTGTTAGTGGGCAACCGGCCTCATGTGCAACACGTTGATTTTTTATTCCAATCAGATGATAGCTTCATTCGACAGTTTGCGATATTTAAGAATAAGATATTCAGATATTTTGCTATGGGTTTGCAGTGATTTCCTCCATCCTCCTAATATAGAAATGTCTGAAGGTTTGGCTTTCACCCAAATAATTTTATTTTTGAAATGTCATGGAAACTTGTAAAGTGGTGTTAAATAACTATCCATTTTCTTAGGAATTCGCTATTTTAAACGTAAACAAACTTTTTTTTACCGGGGGCGGGGGGTGATGAGGAGTTAAGCCAAGCTTTTATTTTCGTTCACGTTCCTCTTTACGCATTAACCACGGTCTCTTTACGGTATCTGCATTGCCAGTAGTAGTGCCGTCTACCAAACCTCCCCCGACACAGACGTGCCATATTCTACAATGTGTAACATTGTGTATACAAAACTGGTCATTCCCTCAACCCAATTCCTGGTCTTTCCTTAGATTCTAAGGACGTTAAAGGTACTACGTATTTAATATGATTTAAGACAATGTTTTCTATTATTATTGTATATAACTTTACTTTGTTTCCTATATGAAATGCCATGTCTCGCATTGATTTAGGCAGAGGTGGTGAGAGCGATACTTCCAGCCTGGGGTTCCTTGCCGGACTTATAGGAAGGAATATAAATCTAGTATCAAAATTTCCATTCCAGTTCTATACTGCAATAATTTCTAATTTGATTCTTTTTGATATTTTAGTCAGCGTTTCAAATCTTTGAGATCGTCTACAAAAGTGGACAAGTCAAATTTGCATACTGTGTTGATTCTTTGAAATCTGGTTGGAAAATTCTGCATGATAACTTGTGCTAGGAGACATCAAATTAGCCTGTATGAAGTAAATTTCGGGTAGCAATCTTGACTTTTACACAATAGCTTTGATTTTGTTGGGGTACATTGTCAAATTTCAAAAGTAATATCTGCGATCGAAAGCCTAGCTAATGGCTCAGGTAACCTACACAATCCTCACGGGGCGCTGCTCCCCATAACATAGAATGGGCGAACCGAACTCTATAGCCTATGGCCCATCCTCTGCCCCCTGAAGGGAAGAGAAAAAGAAGGAAGGGAGATGCACTATAGCAAGAAAAACTGGGAGCCCTGGCAGCAAGGTGCCTCCATACGTGCCGGACCAACGTGCATGAGTGCAGCAGTCGATCGCAGGAAAGCAGAATTGCAAAAAACTCGAGAACTCTGAGAGCGCATACCTCCGCCAAGTGAGGCAACGGTAACAAAAATTCAAATTGGCTCTGAAACCATAATTTTCTTTGCATAAACTCCAAAATCTAATCATTTGTGCCTTTTTATATTAATAACAGCTTGTTTAATTTTTTTGAAGATCCGTTC
>LQNS02278125.1:38267375-38280588 GCA_001587735.2 Parhyale hawaiensis | reverse complement strand
GCCAGTATTCCCGTTCGTTTTTTCCATCGTGTGTGGATGTTTGGAACGGTCTTGATGGCTCTGTCTTTGCTGGTGCTGGTATTGGCAGCTTTAAACGATCTGTACACAGAGCTATTCTTTGATCTCGGATCTTCTTTTTTTCATTCTTTTATTTTCTCCACCCGCTGGGCTGGTTGCGTGGGGGTTTGTTAACGTCATGGAGTTTCTCCGTTCCTACGTCGCCAGCCTGGTGTGATTTAATAATAATAATAAGAAGAAGATTTGTACCCCTCAATCTTTGAGTTATGAGGTACTGCTGCTTACGGCCAAAAGCAATGTAAAAAATGTCAACTTATCCATGGGTTCTCCTGAGGGAGACACTCCCCGTAACATAGGAGATGGAGAGTTTCCAAACAATGAAAATTCGACGCAAGCTAAATACTTCGGAATTGCCTACGATCTTGCGAAATTTCACGATGTTACCGGAAGCCTTTACAGAACAAAGACTGAAAAAGTATTAAATGAATTACCTTTAGTTATCAGCATTTGTTATTTCTTTAAATATCTTTACTCTCAGTTAGTTACATGTAATATTTTTGCCTAACGGTATGCATGACGAAGGCGTGAAAGAGACTAGAAGACGAAGGGAAATGCAGGATGTCATGGAAATTAAAAAACCAAAGCACGGTTGATCACCAGGCATGGGACAACCGTACGAGACTGAACACAAAAATGAACAGAAACACAGACCATCAATAAAACGACCAGGTTGGACGAGAATGCAAGACGTACCGAAAAATATTATTTCTTGAATCGTTTAAGCCGCTGTTATAATTGCGATTCGAACACACAACATATTATAAGTATTTCAAAATGTACGTATAGTTAAAACGCTCATTGCTACCAAAGTCATTGTTCATGTAAGAACGGAAGGTCATAAAGTGATAGCGAATGACAGGAGCCGACATGCACGTACCGGAACTGTTGTAATATATCGGACCGAGAACTTAGCTTGACTTCGGAAGCTCTTCATTCATAGGTTAGGCGGAGGCCATTAACTTCAGGTTATGTCACTCTACAGCTGTTGTAAACCAGGACTAATGTACAGATAAAAAAAAAGGTCTGGAAGACATGTATTAAATATAGTTATGTTTGTCCTGATATTTTGTAGAAATATGTTAAATACATTCCTTAGGGACCCATCAAAAGATTCATTAACCTACTCTACATGGTTAACCTGTATTTTCAAAAAATTAAAATCGTTCTCTTATTTTGCCCGCTAGTGTATAATACAGGTGGGTGTTCTCACCCAGGATCAACGCGCATAGGAACGGCAAGTCAGGAAAGAAGAGGAAGAACAGCAACGCAGACATATCAAGATAGGGGCACGAAAATGGATAGAAGTAAAGCGGGCATGAAGAAAAGACATCCCGGAAGTTTAACTAATACTAAAGTAACCTATGGAGTCCCCTTGGGGTGCTGCTCCCCATAAGATAGGATGGGCGAACCTAACTAACCCCACCCGAACCGAAAAACAACTAAGTTTTAATGTGGCCATTGACGTTCTCATCGGGCTCGAAGCTCCCTCCCCGTAACATAGGTTGGACAAGCCTAATTAACGAAACTCTGCGGCATGTAGTGCCCATCCTAGGCCACCTGGTTAATAATTATCGTTATCTAAGTGTAAGTCATCATTTTGAAGCCCTATTGATAATTCCAATCACTGTTCAATCAATTGACCCGTGTTGAGCAGAACCCGAATGACATGGCTACACGTTCCCAAAGATTGTAGTGAAACCTTCATTAATTCAGTGCAAGCGATGTGCCATGTCCCGACGATGCTTTTTGCACATAACTCGACACTGACAACCTGCCGGCAGGACCGAAAACGTCTCTCCCGAGCGGTGGAATTTTTTCCTTCCGTCCTCTGGCATTTAACGTCGTGACAGGGAGAAGATTCCACGCCCCTTGCAGAACAACCGAACGAAATCATTTTATTACCGCAAAAAAGAGAGAAAACGTAAAATGTGCAATTTTACCGGTGCCGGTACGTCTGTACAGTGGTCTACTATCAGTTAAATTGTTTAGGAATAGTTGAATTTCATTTATTTTTCTAAACTAAATATGAATTGATCTAGTACATAACTACGAAAACTTTTGGAATACATGTAGCTACCTATGGGGAAATTTGGTTTTCTAAAAGTCCGTAGTCACTAGATATCAATTTTTCAATGTTTGTCAGTTAAATATTTGATTTTCACTTGCAGCATCATGTACAGATTAAATCGTTTTCATCTTTGATCAAAGAAACTTCTTGTACTGAAAACCCGACGTACGGAAACTCCTAAGTTATTTTACAATATTACAGCTATATATTCACAACCTAATCTACATGGCTCAGTGCCACCACATACCTCTATTGTGATCACAAAGCTTACTTTTCCCCTATAAGAGAGGACGAAATAATGTAGCTGTATACTTGGCATGTAGCATCTACGTACCTTCCAAACGGCGCACTATAAACATAGAGAGCAAATTTTGTTGTCAGCAATAAATTTATAGAATGACGGTTTAATGTCATCTATTTTTGTAATTTCCATCTTGCGCATCATATTTCTTTTCCGGGCTACAGCAATAGAAGATAAATTGTTCTGTGTGCTGCATTATAGATATTTTCATGTAGGTACATTTTATGGACGATGCTGAGTAACCATCTATTTTGTAATTTTCATTGTAACCATCAAACTTATATTGCTCGCTAGAGACAAGAAAGATTTTAGCTCCAACTCATTTTCTCGTGTTACCTAACCACCACTTTTGCAACAAGAGCCCTTCATTGTCCAAATGAACTTCTCGGGATAAACTCCAGAGGAAAGCAACTGCAATTTCAACACCTCGAGTTGAAATAACGGTAAGAACTTACTTGCGGGGATGTCATCTTTTTCAAACAACACGTCCATCAAGTGGACTGCAATCACGCGAGATGCTTTCAGTTGCTCCTCTCCAGTCTTGGGCGAGCAACTATTGTAAGTTGGTTCGAGCTCATCAGGTCGCTGCAGGATACAGCTTAATGATGGTCAGGCAATATTTCAATCCATCATTGGAGATTAAACAAATTGCAATCCTTGTCAATTAAACACACCTCGCTTCACTGGCCCCCGTAACAGCTATTTCTACCTCCAACATAGAACTCTCAAAGCTTTTAAACTTCGTCAATACTTTTAAGCGTTGGGGCAGAAATCTCCAAGCGCTGTGCCAGTGTTGCCTTATAGTCGTGGGCAACCTATTTTGCCGCACTGTCCCATTTGGCAGTGATTTTGCTTCCTTATTGGGAATAGGAGAGGGGACTGTTGCAAAGTACTCACTAGCTGGGAATCGATAAATACACGAGTGTGGTAGTTTTAACCAACCTAGTCCCGCACGTTAAGTAGGCCAAAGATGAAGAGGCACGGATGGACCGGGAATCTAAACATAGAGGAACAGTAGGTTAGAGAAGAAAAGCAGTAACAGAACAAAAACTATCAGTATAAGGGAAGTAAACAACAAAGAGGATATGGGGTTAATTAGTCAACGGGATCTTCCTCGGGGAGCGACTCCGTACAACATCAGAATCGAAAGTGGGCGAGTACGGATGTATGGTGCAGTCACAGGAGTCAAATGTGGCTGCATATCCAGAATCCCTGCCGCCATATTTGCTCTCGTGTCGAGGTAGCAGAGCCTCAGTTACAATGTGAAAAGTGTTGTATAAAGCCAGCACGCCTCTCCGAAAACCGACGATACTTATCAGCCTTGGCGTGCTGGTTGAGCACGGAAACTGTAGTTTTTGTGCAACCAAGCACGCCAAGGCGGTACGCGGGGCACGAGAAAGCGTGCTGTATTTACGACGAGTTACTCCGCAATGCCACAAGTGTCCACAGGCTCACTGTAAAATGTGCCGTACGGAAACCAGCTCGCTTTCGCGTGCACCAACTAGAAATGCCTCACAGGAAGTTAAGTACAAGGTAATTCATAATAGCTTTGTTTGACTACATAGGGGAAAATAATTAAAGCTATAATAAAGAACGCTATTTGGCAGTTATTATCTTTTAAATACAGACTAAAAAATTTCATAATACGACTCTTTTCAAGAGCAACTTTCATATACTCATCAGCTATAAAAGAAAAGCCCGTTTTGCACTTTGTTCATTTGTAGAGCCAAGTTTATGAAGTGAGTCTTGTTACAGCAACACATCTGGTTATGTTCATTTTAATCTACTAACAAAATGCAAAAAGCATACTTCGGAACTTGATGCCTATTTCATTTCCTATATGTGCAAAGGAACCTATTTTTCATGCAGTAATTCATAGAACTTTTTGTATTAAACAGTTCTTACATTGAGACGTGAATCGAAATAAGGCTTAAGTTGTTACTAACTCGGGTTGTTGTTATAAATTTGGATCTAATTTGATGATCCTTCGGATCTAAGTTGTTGCTCATTCGGATCTATCGCCTATCGCTGAAAGAACGCAGTTGTGTTAGACTAACTTTAAGAAATAATCCGGAAAGGTGGATGAGACATAGTCGTCTATTATTCTAGTGAGTAAAGGTTATCAGTCTTGACCCTTTCTTTTGCGAATTAACACTATTTGAAAAGTTGCTCAAATGCAAGGGTTTGGCGGGAAAAGTTAACCCTGTGCTATACAATCAATACAAGGAATTCAATTCAAACAACTTTATTAAGCACACATAAGGAGTTGATACAATGCATGGGATATATCTAGCTTATCACTAGAGTTAATTCAAGAACAGAAAACGGTTGAAGGTATTAGTATACATTACACTGCATTGCGGTTCATTGTTAGGCTTTGTCATACCTTGCTACATTATCATTTTATCTCTTGTTTCAACCGCCGCAGTCGCAACTCAGACAATTCAACAGTGAAATTCATTTTTATTTTATGGTCGACCTTGCTACAATGGCAGTTTTTCCTGTAGGAATATAAAAAATACTTTATAACGAATAACACAGCCTGATTGCTATATGGATAATAGTAGAGGCGGGCATGTCCGGACCAACCACTTGCTGCCCGCTCATAAGTTTAGAAATATGGTGGAGGTTTGCAACCTCCAGGCTGCTTTAGCAGAAGTGGCTGCAGCTGCCCTCCTTTAGGACGTGAGTGGATTGATATTTGGGACATACAGCCTATTTCGTCAACAGCTTGTCAATGGAAGCGCAGTCTCACGACAAAGGTCAAGTCAATACCTGCAACGAGAACGTTATAGACTGCACAGTAGACGTTAAACTCCTCGAATTCGTCTCATTCACTGACTTAGTATCGACCCGTCCCGTAGCGACCGACCTTTGCCCTTGCCCTTGATTTTCTCATTATGATAAACACAATCACAAGATAAGCCAGGACAGCAGCCACATGGCCTCCTCCTCCTCTTTGGATTGTTACCCTTTTCCAGCTTTAGTACCGTCGCCCTGAACTCCAGGTCAGCCGCCGCTCCAGTTTCCAAGCATATCTAATAGCATGTTAGCATTGTCTCCGTATCGTCATAATGCTAATAACTTGCCACACCCTTCGGAAGCCGAGACCAGGGATTGAGTCTCCCTGAAAGAACTCCTCCCTACCTTGACAAAGGACCTTCATAAAGTGTAGAGACCGAGCTGCATGCATACGAGGGCGAGACTCGCTTTACCTTGATATGCGAGGTGTGCCATAGCACGAGTGAGATGTCATTCTGAAATGGACTTCTTTTACATTGATGCAACTAGTGCCGTTTAGCGACTGAGATCTCATTCTGAAATCAGTTTCTTTTTCCTTGATGCACTCCGTGCCAGCGAACGACTAATATATCATTTTAGAATAAATCTTGTTTGACTTGATGTGACCATAGTGCCGAAGAGCGACCGATCGAATGGCCAGTTTGAAATCGAGTGCTTTTCCATTGATGCATTCGGTGCCGCAGAGCGGCTGAGAAGTTATTCTGGAAAGAGCTGCAAGTGCCTTGATGCAGTCAGTGCGAGAGAGAAATAAGAATTATATCGGCCTTGCGCAAGTGTTGAGTAGTTTTCTTCAAATTTTTGTATTTCCAGTGGAAAAGACGACAGCATCGCTTAATAATCAATTTTTGCGACGATACTGATTGTGATGTCAATATATGCTACTGCGGCTAGGATTTCCTGTTTAAAACTTCTAAAATGATGTAAGGTGTTTTGTGTATTCGGCATGTGGCCCATGGCGAAAATGCGAAACCGAATTGCTATCTTTCGGAAATATCAAACCGCCGATTCGTTAGCGTTATAGATGCTCCCAATACGAACAGATGCTTGCACATATTATCATACAACGTCGAATGGCACGCAGTACATTGCAAAGACTTCTGCTGGTACACTGCATCTGTTCCTCCATAGTCTATATGTAAGAAGAGAGCAGTTAATGCATATTTAGTAGGTAGGTGACTGTAAAACAAATAAAGCAGCACAATGCCCAAAAATAGATTTACAGATAGTACTACAAAATAGAATAAAATAAAAGACAGTAAATATAAAGCATCACAGATCAGGAATGTACAGCCAGGCCTTGAGCGGCTGTGACAGTTGAGAAACTGAGCTTTATTGTGAAGCCATTCATTTGCGCTAGAAATTCGTCATCGTTAACATCGTATTAACAATAGACACGAAGTACTCAGTTACAAGCAAGATATGCACACGGGTAATGAACTGACCTATTCCCAACCCACAGCAGTTCAACTTGTGCTCATAGCTACATTAAAAGCAATTCATCTGGTGAGATCGTTTCAATGTTTTACACTTTAAACATGGGAGCAGATATCTAGTCATATTAACCATATTGTATTAACAGTCACTGGGTACACAAAAATATATCAGCTAAATAACTTGTATCCAATGTTTAAAGAAATTAAGTTGGTTAGTAAGAACATCGGATGCGAGGCTATAGGGCCGAGCTGTAATGCCTGTTGCAACATAAGGGACACAATAAACATTGTCCCTGAAGCTAATGCAGTCGTTCCGAGTTGCGTCCATAAACCACCGATAGCCAAATGAAAGGAACTGAAGCAGCTAATCTGCTGGTCCATCAGACCTCGAATCAGGTACTTCTTATTTAATGAAGAGTAATTTCATGAGCGATAACAGGAGAGACAGCGGGGCAGTGGCTCGCTAATATGGACATGTCCTGCTTGTGCCATGCGAGGAGGAGGAGGTGCGCTCAAGTTACACCAACCTAAATTGTGTGATTCAAAAAACATTTGTAGGGTCACAAACGCCTGCAATAATGGATGAACACAGCGCGTGCACATAGTCTTTTTGGATTTCAAAACTATCACCCTCGCGAACAACACAGCCCATGTCAGAGCACTGCATCCACGACAAGATTCTGCAAGCAGCATCTGCAGCAACTCGAAACAGCCACCCTCAACAACAATAACTGAACAGACTAGCAGCGGCTGGCAGCCCTAGCGGTCACACAGGGTAGACATGCAGGAAACTGTCGTCCATACAGCGACCGTTTTTTCTTCGCCACAGCCCGCAAAAATTATAATGCCGTCATCTCTCTAATTTGGAAAAATGAATTTCGTATGATGATTAGAACATTTGCTCTAACGATTAATATAACTTTTCTATCGCAGCCAGCTTTGCAAGCTACGCAACTTTTCTTCGCGTTAATCGCTACATTTTCCAGGCGTACGATTTCTGGTGATTTAACTTACAGTTATATTGATAGAATAGTGATGTAATAATTTAAGAAGGCTCTTTGCTGAAGGAACACTATAGGAACTAAAGAAATAAGGAATAAGGTAACAAGCAGCCAGTTAAAATAAACTAGAGCGCTCTGAGCGTGCATACTTCAGCTAAGCAAGGCAACCTTGACGAAAAATTCAATTTGGCCCTGCAACCAGAATTTCCTCTTTATCATCACAAGGATTTGATCATTTGTAACTCTTGACAGTAATAACAACTTCTGTAATTTTCTTGAAGACACGTCTTCAACTTTTTGAGTTATGTTCGGACTAACATTTTGACAATCATTAGTGAAAGACACAAACGGATGAACCGATCAACTCCAAAGTTTCGAAATTTGTGTTTTTCAACATTCTTAATAGTTCTTGCATATAGCTTTAAAATCCGTTCATACCTTTTTGAATTATGTTGCTGACAAACATTTTGACAAACCTTGAAATACATAAACAAACGGACCAACAGATTAACACAAAAAAGACCTCAAGGGTTTATTCTGGCGGGCCCTATTCCTGCCACAATATATTTGGGCCTCACGAACCCAAGGGTCCCTAGTGCCTTTTCTGCAGATGTTGCATCTGGCCGCAGTTCCTGTTGATGAGGTTAGTTTTGTAAATTTAGGTAGGCTCTCTATTGTTCCGTTTCTGTTCCGTGAGGTGGGCTTTCGATCGAGATAGCCGACCTGGTACGCGGGACATCTCTAGTCTCTGTCGTGTGGAAGGCCACAAAAACGGCCGACCACTCGAGTGTCTCTTACTATATTTTGCGCCTTGTTTCCCTGCCCGTAATAGCGCACGTGGCCACGCGACAAATTATGTGGTATTTGAATACCGTTCAATCATCTCTGTTGGAACACCTGGGTTGCGGCTACGGAGGTTAAACACAGTGTTATAAGGATAATGATAGCAACACAAAATTCGGTGATTTGCTTCTAGTTACAGCCGCAACAGTGTTAGAATATATAATGAAACTCCGTCCGTAATTTTTTGAATTATGCTACAAAGAAAAAAAAAGGCAAATGAACAAACGGTGAACGGATTTTCATAAAAAGTTCATCATCTGTTACTGTTAACATTCCAAACAGTTCCTGTAAATTTCGTAAAGATCAGTCCCCAACTTTCTGAGTTGACTTGGCGACAGAGAAAAAGACAGACAGGAAGATAAACTCAACAGAAACGTAACCTCGATGGCGGAGGGGAGGTAACTACAGTCATGGAGGGAACCGGCATCCGAACAGATAAGCAGATATTGCCCCCCCCCCCCAGTGTAGACACACACAGAATGTTGTTGCCTGTACATTCTCGCTCTTGCTTCGCTACTACAGCGAGTTGTGGAAGCAAGAGACCCCTTGTAAAAGAACTCATCATGGGGGCGAGCAGGCCGGAGGAGTAAAGGAATAACAGTAAAAACTTTTAGGAACAGTTTGAACAATGTTAGCAACAAAGTGGCCTAATAGAGCGAAAACAGTAGCAGCTACAGGTACCTTCATGGATAAATTAACGCTAAATATAGGCAGTGTGCAGAAACCCGTGGAGTAAGTGCATCTTGGGCAGACTCCTCGTACGTCATGCAGAGTTTTCGATGTTGGACATATAACTGTGAGCTATGAAGAGTAATGCAGTCCTTTTCTAGTAGCCATATTAAAATAAATCTTTTCTCGAAAATAGAGATATTATGCACACAAATGTACAACAATATCAATTTAAACCATAACATACACCAAATGACAACAACGTACACGCACTTTAGTCTAAATTCGCTTTATGTTTTAGATTTCATCTGTTGCCGGCCCTTAACCAACCAGGTACAGTATTCACATAACACTACAGTGACACATCAGCGTAACCCCTGTAAATAATTCATCGGTTCTGGTAGGAATAGCATTGTATGGAGCGCCGTTTATAGAATACACTGATCCTTGTAGGGCAAAGAGTTAGTCTCAAAGATTCTTCAATACAGCATGCAGTAATCTTGTATGTAAAATAACATTACATACTTTGACAACGGAGTCTTTATGAATTCTATGGTGAGCTTTTGCGAAGGAACTTATTTTGAGCAGATGTGCTTCGAGAAATGGACGATGTGGTTCCTAGAATGCCACTAATGGATAAAGTATATACCGTACCTACCTTTATTTCTCGTAGGTATAACACCATAAATGATGTCCAAGAAACGGGACTGTGTGTGTGCGCGTTAACGGGCTAAGCTCCCCTAGCCGCTCTGTCGTTTTAGGAGAGAAAAGTAAAGCATATCAACAACTGTGGAAAAACTATTATTGCAGTAAAAAGCGAGATGAAACTTGTGTAAAGAAAGTAGTGTAATAATGGCAAATGCGAGCCTTCCTTTTCACTACGAGGGCGACCCAAGAGAGGGAGAAATAAGAGACCCATATTACGCCAGATTGGTACGTGGAACCTATACACAAAGGTGTACCAATATGTATTAGATCAATGCACAAATATATGTAACATCGGCAAAGAAGCTCACCTGACGTAGGAAACAGGAAAAAAGCAAAGTTGGCAAATAAAATATATCTCACAGGCCTAACTGAGACAATCATATATCTTTTAGGATTCTCTAGGCACGCAACTCTCTGTAACTTGTCAAAAATAAGTAAAATAAAAAGGGAGAGAAAACTGTGTAGTTATAATGACTGTGAAAAAAAAAGAGTTAAAAAAAGACGCAGAAAATTAAGTAAATAGATAAAGAACCAAGCGATCATAACTATATATAATGGGGTATACGAGCCGGGCGTACAATTACACATTCCTAGGCTGCATCATTCGCTTGGAATGTTTCCATGAGTACTTAATAAAAGATATTATCAATCCAACGCGAGGCTCCAGAGACGGCCGTCGCTGGCCGAAAATCAATGGCCTCATACCCTACATGGGTACAGCCACTGGCTTACTGATTTCTCTTAAGATGTTGAGTACTTTTATAATTATTTGCAAGGTAAACGTAAGGCTGAATTTTTTCTATCGCCTCCAAAACTTAGTGAGAAAAAAATGAAACTCATAAGCGAAGAAACAGCAAATCGGGATTGCATAGGAAAAGACGAACTGAGATGACAAAGGTAATTTCGCGGTGACCGTACGATGCAACTGGGAAACCCTTATGCACTGGTTTGTGCTGCGAATGAAATCACCCTAGTTCCCAGTGGTCGACTGCAGTCGACTACCCCAAATTGTCAGAGCTATAGCGTCATAGACTGGAGGGCTCATACGGCAACTGCGCCCCCGGACGCAAGGTCAGGTACTTCCCCTGGTAGGCTATCAGTAACAGAATACTGACGGTGCCATGCCAAGCGCCAAGGTTCTCGTCGCTGGCCTGTGAACAGAACCTCCGACTTCGTAACAACGAGCGAGGCATCACTTCAAGCATATGATAGAACCAGGCACTAGGAAGGAAGCCACGTCGGCACGTAATAAAGCTGTCCCTAAGGCCTAAATAAAAAAAAAGAAACACACGGCCTTAACTGAATCTTTACCGAATGGTCTTTATGGGCGATAAACTATTAAAAGGGCTGGATGTAAGTGCGCATAGTGAAAGTAGTTACTCAGTTTTTTTTCTCTCATAGTTAGTTTATCACCGCACAAAACCTAAGTTTATTTATTGGAAGTGGCATCTACATGAAGTTCATTAAACTCTAAGATAATGTAAGTTGGTTCTGTTCTGAAGCATAGCGAAAGCGAGTAAATTACGCGCATGCATTTGTTTTTTCTATTGAAGTTGTCTCTATGTAGGGGTGGTGAATGAACAATGCTGAATCTGACATAATTGTGCTTCCGCTAAGGCGCGCGCACACACGTACGCAAAATTTGCATTACCACGCAGTTCTGTATCCGATGACGTTGCAGCGAACAAAGCTTCAGCTTGGACATTGCTATGCCACTAAAAACAATATCTAATATATGAGTTGTCCCTTACGGATTGTACGTTATAAGAAGGAGCAATGGTCAAACCTTGAGAATATATCGTACTTCTGAGTTAATTTAAAATTGCAATGACGCATACTTTTAGCGTGACATTCAAGCGCCATCAGTAGTAGTCACGGCAAGATGACGGCCAAAGCGAAAAGTTGATTGACTGAGCAATTTTTGCAATAGTGTACCGACGCTATCTACTGTATAAGACATACACATAAATAGTTTCCCCTCCTGGTCTTCTATTTTTTGCATGACTAAGGACAAAGTCCCTAACTTCTAACCGTTCTCCATGTCTTATTTTAACAGAGTTCTCAATTAAAAGAATTAATGACTTCCTACATAATGATGAAAATTGACAATGGGACATTCATCAAGTATCTTAATCGGAAAGGCATATCTCTATCTGAAATACTCTGCTTCTGCACCATACTTTTTTATTTCAGCTACAGATTTACTTTCAAGTTAAGTTATTTGTCAATTGCCCGATAATTAGATTTTTTTTGTGTTCTAGAAATTGAACTATTCATTCACTTCAACTATCTGCGAAAATAAAACAGAGGTGTTAGATTTTTCAGAGTCGATCATACAGTATAAAAGCTGCACGCTAAGGGGACAAGTTTTTTATCCCACAAATAAAGTGGTGGCAATAATGATAGCACAATTCAGAATTTTTCAATAACTTAAAAAATACTACCCCATATACCATGTGAAAGTTTGACATAAAAACCTTATTTCAACTAGTTACCTATTTCTTATCATAATTTCCCTATAAACTATTTGATTAAACTTTTATGATGAAAAGTATAAATTTGTGTAGGAATTTGGGTGGATATAAAGATAGCACAACTTGAAAAAAATTACATTTCCGCGTTACTACATCCAGATTAGAGAAGAAGAATATCAAAACAAACCGGCGTCGCCATATTGGACAGTTGCTCCCCCACCTTGTAACCTCTATATTTGGAAATTAACCCATTTCTTAGCATGGGAGGACAGTGTGGGTTATCTGAAAAGGAAAAGGGTCAAATAATCGCATCAAATGAAGAAGGATACACTATATCTGATATTTCAAGGAAGGTCAGCAGATCTAGAAAGGTGGTAACTAACTTTGAAGAATCCAGAAGAATACGGAAAAAAGAAGTCTCTTGGCCGCCTTCAAAATTGAGCCCTAATGCCCGCCGCCGACTTCTCCGTGAGGCGTCTCGGACAGGAGAGGGGTCAAAAAACCTGCAAACATCCCTACAATTAAATGTTACACCGAGAAGAGTGCGACAGATCCTGGGTTCATCTAAGAACTTCAGTTATAAGAAGAGAAAAACTGCACCAGCACTTACGAAAGCACCCAAGGTAAAACGCGAAGAATTGGTTCGAGAAAAAGTGCAATGGAACCATGAAAATTGGTCTAATGTTATATTTTCCGATGAAAAAAATTTTAACCTAGACGGACCTGACGGTTCTCAATACTACTGGCATGATCTTAGAAAAAGAGGACAAAATTTTTAGCAAACGACCTTTTGGTGGCGGATCCCTTATGATCTGGGGAGCATTCTCCATCAAGGG
>LQNS02278125.1:38243589-38257749 GCA_001587735.2 Parhyale hawaiensis | reverse complement strand
TCAGGGCGCCTGCTTGAAGTTGAGCAGGGGAAGAGGTTTGTATTTCGACTTGATAGTTATCTGAATGCTTTACGTCCGCGTCTATTTGGCGGACAGCAAGGCGTTTCCCGCAGAACACAATGGGTTCACAAAATATGCTTACAAGCTTACAAGTACAAACAAGGTAGCCAAATGAGCTACGTTGGGTCGAATTCAGTTGTGCTCAGTGTAGCTTAGGCCTGGTACACTTCAGAAAGTAAAGACATTTATCAACCTGGGAATTTCCAATGTTCCCGTAAGCAAAGAGTAAAGGTTCAGGCGTCAACTACGTGAGAGAAAGTTTGCTGGAACGATGTAAAACAATAAATATACGTATGTATTCAAGCATGTGGTTAATATTCCTATCCTGCCTCCTGACATGATTGTCAGCTAAATCCGTGACTCAGTCAAAATCTAAGTTTAATACTTTCTTTTCCGACTATTGATATTATCTGCAACTTTGCCGTGCTGAAACTGTCATTCTGCTTGTTTCTATCCAAGTTTCTGTAAAAATATCAAAGCAGTAAAACTCGTTTACTTTCAATATTAAAATCGCAGCAGGTAATTCGAGCATATGGAAGGCACAGAATAGCTCATAATCCTTGGCAATGTGCAAACTATGGTTTGGTGACGAACAACACGTCCATCTGCGAGAACATTGAAAATAATCATATTACTGTTGTTCAGTGACTTGTGTGTAAAGTAAAAGTCACACAGAAAATTAATCAGTTGCTGGACAGTAAAATAAAAATTACTTCATTGACATTCTAATTCAAATTTATGCCTGCACTGCAAACCGAGATGCTGG
Source organism: Parhyale hawaiensis (assembly GCA_001587735.2). Lineage (NCBI taxonomy): Eukaryota > Metazoa > Arthropoda > Malacostraca > Amphipoda > Hyalidae > Parhyale > Parhyale hawaiensis. The sequence goes on along the minus strand of LQNS02278125.1, from coordinate 38,256,923 downwards.
AGCGATGCTCTTCCTCTGAAACGGTCTGCGGTGAGCATTTTTTATTTCATCAAATGATTAACCTAAACGTTAGAGACAAACATTCAAATATTCTGTTATTGATATCATTATCGAAAAATGACAGCGTCAGCCAATCGACAACTTCATGTAACAACTAAAGATGACTGCAGTGAATGGTGCATTGGGTAAACAAAAGTATGCTGTTTTCAGTGAGCACTAAATGCTAGCTAAAGTTCAACACTGGCGAAAAGCGATAATGATGACAATGATGCTATTAGAAATGCAAGAGAAGCACTATATGAGCGTGCATACCTTAGCAAAGCAAAGCAAGGCAATGGCAACAGAAAATTCAAATTGATACTGAAATCAGGATTTATTTTTCATCAGCACCAAAATTTCGTGATTTAATTGTGCCTTTAACAATTTCTGCAAAATTTAATGACGATCCATAAATAAATTTTTGGGTGTTTTACATCCAAATACAACAGCCAAACAAAGAGACCAACGACCTGACAAATCATAAAACTTTTGTGCTCTTTATAACTTTCCCAGAATCCCTGCGTGTAAATTTTATGAAGATCAGTTTATAACTATTTGAGTCTGTTAATTACCAAGAAAAATTAGACAAACAAGCAAAGAAACGGCAAAGTTAGATTTACTCGCACCTGGCCGGTAACAGGTTAAGCTTCTCTTCATCCTAACATTTCCTGTACGTTTCATAAAGATCCGTTGATAACTTCGTTTGTTATCTGAGTGACAGATACATAAAACTCTCACAAAACATAACCTCCGTAGTGGAGGTAAAAATATAATAATAAACCATTTCGATATTCCAGTCATATTTTTAGCCAGGCACTATATCCATTTCGTTTTTTTGCGAGTGTATGTATACTATAGAACGCCTCGTGTCGTAAGACCACTACCCGCGGTGGAAGCAAATTCAACGAAGTCATGTTTGATGTCCAGCTAATTTCAGTTTCCCATATGCTGTGTCCAACAAGGCTAGCTCCAAGCTGACTGCCCCGTGTAGATCTCTTAATAATAACGTAGGAAAAAATAGAAAGCCTCGCGATGTAAGACGATCTGCCGCGGTGAAGGAAACTTGAATGCCGTCATTTTTTTATGGCCAGCTAGGTGTAGTTTTTTGCCATGGGGTCACATCTAGGTCAACTCACCAAACTCCCTAGAAAAATTTATGAAGATTGCTCAACTCCTTCGACCACTTATTGGGTGGACAAACAAATATATATATATATATTTACAAATATATATACTTAAATCTTGAACGAAAACATTATCACATCTCTAACTTCGTTCGCGGGCGATAAAAATAGAAACATATCTCTGAACGATGGCATAGTGCGTTTGTCTTTACAGTCAGAACGAAGTATTTATTTCCCCAGGAATTGTACGTCTAATTCATTAACTGTGTGTTTCTACAAAAAACGTATCGGAACTGGCGATCGAGAAATCGATCCTGTTCCAGTCCTATTGTGAGGTACGAGTATTTTTCCATCCCAAGAGTGTCTGATATGTGTCCTGAGGCATTTATTATATCTTACCTATGCAATTAACAAAGGCTCTGAAGCGAAAAAGTGTAGTTTGATTACCTCCGGTAAAATTTTGGTGTAGCTAACGTCATACACAAACCACTTCACTCACAGACGATGGGCAGATAGAGCAAGGCATCTCATTTATTTCAAAACTGTTTAGTTAATACGCTAACAAGCATGCGAAAATAAACTAAATTCGGGGTCCTAATTCATCATATCACGACTAATTTACCTGTAGGCATGATAAAATGAATCGGTTTTAAGTCACGATCTCCTGTATCTCCCAAATAAGGATTACGGGCTTGGACGGTGCCCAGCTAATGCCAGGACTTCCTCTGGAGCTTAGTCCTTTTATTCACAGGATGCTCTTCCAGCCGTGAACCAATGACGCTTACAAGATTAGAGTCCGGTACCTGATGATCGAGAGCCGGGAACTTTACCATTGTGCCACGGCGGCCCTACAGGTAGGTTAATATGAGAGCGAAAAATTATACAGTTTACTTTCAGCTTAGGTGTCAGTCAATGTAAGTTTCGCAAATATTTTAAGATTCAGCTGTTGTTCGAGATTTTTACTATGGCTGGTCCCAAATCAACCTAATACACTTCGAGTGAATACCTGAATGTTTCAGAACCGTAATCCTACATATTGCTTTTTTCTGTGAAATATTGGTAACGATTGATCTTTCGCATTTTTCACCAAGAGCACATACCAGTGTCGGGTGACCTATATATAAAATATGCCGCATAGCATAGTACGAGCTTCAATTACCGCATTGCAGTGAACGTACGCATTGCAGTGAACGTATTCTTCATACAACGATATGATAACTTATAGCTACATCTACAGTGTTCCTGCATGTAGCTCTACGCTCCATACCCAAGAAGATGGGCATATTTATATCTACTGTATAAAAAGCAAGGCCATGATATAAAAAACGGAATAGTGACAAATAAGTAGCTAAATATATAGTGCTTGAAGCATGTTTCATGTACAATTATACAACTTTCACAAAATACATAAAGTTGGAACAATAATGTATGGCTTATCTATAATTATTTCACATCTATCTTTAGCTGTAAATAAATATTTAAAAAAGTTAAAGAACACATCGCAAATCCGTATAACATCATAAATATTGATTTTTATATCTATGTATTGGAAAAAGACAACTAAATGTAACAAATTTAACATTTAGTTGACTTCTCTTTATTTTGGGTGACTTCATTGCATCTTCGAACACACGCGCTAATTAATTTCTCACACAAGCTGTTAGTGATTACTTGCCATCCGCCTTTGGAAAATGCCATAAATCACCAAAATTTTAATGATTCTTGTCCAGAGCTTCCTCGTCGATTTTCTATGGGAAATTAGCCTAGACTCTGAGATGGTCACTTCATTATTTCTATTATATCCTCTTCGAAAAGACTTGTTACTTTTTTAGCCTTGTGGCACGGCGCAGGCACGGTGCATTGGGGTTTCAAAAGTACGAAATAGCATTGCTGGCGAAGAAGTTCTTTATAAGCACTGGCATCAAGATTTCCATTCTCGCGAACGATTGGACCAACTCCTGCTGATAAAATCATCCTAATACACACACCTACAACCTGCACTGTCTATAGACACTGGGGAGATGAGCATTCGCCATTGCTACGTCTTACATATGCACCTTGCCATCAGCTCTGAATTTTGGGAAACTTTCATCGATACATATGCTTCATTGGGCTACAGTTACAGTGCATCTTAATCACACTAGACATGCTAGACTTAATTATTATTATTTTTTAACTTGCACGAGAAGACTCGTAGGAACGCTAGTCAACACGTAGAAAGCGTCGCCTAAAATGATGTACGTTGAAGGGTTGCCGGATGCGGTAACTTGAGCAAACATTACGAAACTCAATATAATAAAATTTCATTATTGCTCACAGAACTTCAACACATGAGAAGTTTACAGAACCCGTGTCTCACAGCAAACGAATTCAGCATCAAAAACTTTTTTTGTATTTACTGGAGCTCATCTTGAAGAATATAGATTCTCGGCCCATCTTCGCAGTCTCATTCTGTCGCAAGATGATATTTATTAGCTCTATATTATATGGACAACGGTGGTTGTAAAGAACATTTCAAATCATGTTGTAGCCAGTCGTGAGGATCGTTTTCGAAAAATTGATTTCGTTAATCCGTTAATCGAAAACTTAACTTCATTAATAGTTAATTTTTGAGATATATAACAGAGGTTTAACGGTAATTTCTTAGGGTTAATTTTTATCAAAGAAAAATAATAGTTATTACTCTAAAACTATTTAAAACACAGAAATTCACTACATCTGTAAAATGGTCCTTCTTGATGCTTGTCGAGGCTCTAGAGCACCAACGTATATTAATTTTTAAATAGAGTAAAATAAGATTTCAGAGTTGCAAACGAAAAAAAAAAATTCTTACGAAGTGACCGAAGAAACAAATGGAAAACACAAAATGATCTACTTCATTTAATTTTGTCCTTTCATTTCCTCCTCCGTTGCTCTCGGTCAACACTATATAATACATATTTTGCAACGCGTCTGTATTTATTTCTAAATATATTTATATATTTACTAATTGGAATCTGTAAATAATCCACAGAGATCGTGAATTTTTTTTTTTTTTTCTGATGATATCTGAGGCTGGTATCCACTATCCACTTTTAAATAATACACATGGAATTTGTTACGCGTGGAATACCAGTAGAGTGATTCAGTGGTCTGCTACTATGTTTTCATTCTTGATATAAAAATCAAACAATTGAGACATTCGATACGTACGTGCCTCTTCTGAGCAACAGATGCGAGAAAAAAAAAATGGAGTGCAACTTTAGCTTGTTATCTACACGACAAGGATTTACTTTGGTATGCTGTCCACATCATATTGGGATCTACATCTCATGATACTACTTTTGTATGATATCTACAGTACAGTCCGATCTAAAAAATGAACAGAAAAACCAATGATGATGACTTCAGCCTAACCTAACCAACACCCAACCTAGGGGCGACAGCGTAGATATTTTCGGCTGTAGATAACAAGCCAAACTAGCTAGAAAAATAGGCTCTTTTATTGCAATAGTAAATGAAACTAAACTCGACAACCGAAAAAGATTGGTAACACATTAGCTATTTCATCAATAAGTGTTGAACACTTTTCGCTATTTAACGACTTGCGTTACATGTCGAAAGGAAGATCTCGCCCCGGTATAGTGCATTCCATGTAAACTAGGTCTAAAAACGTCCATGGCCATAGCGACAGGCAAGGCAACTTTCTGTGGGACAAAAGCATTCGGTCCGAGTCAATCAAGCACCTATCACAGCCTTCGTTCAGCTGTCCGCTGGAGAAGTGATAAGGCGGTAATTCGACACGGTCATGATCGGATGACAATAGCAGGTAGCTGAGGAGTACCTTATGATCGGAAAATAGCTTCAGTCGCTACGACACTGGTTTCTTGGACGCACGTATGTGCTAGAGCTGTGACCCGTGAGCGACACCTACACGACCCTAGTGTTGTGAATTACTGATATATACGAGCCTACTGTTTTGATCTTCTACGTGTGGCATCTTCGTGTGCTTCTCTTCATTAGTGGAACGTTTGGACTGCTTTAACGACGAGACTGCCGACATGGCTTCCTCTGNGCTTCGTTTATGACTGACGAGTACGACGGATACGATTCTTCTGACGAGGACGTAATGGAGCGGATGCAAGACTTGTACGACGCTGAGCTATCGGATCAGATGACTACGATTATTGACCAACTTTCGGAAAAGGAGCTAGATTTGGAGTCCCTAAAAGGAATAAAAAACAACTTTGTACAGTTTGTGCTGAACACGGTTGATTTCTGCCGCGAAGACAGCTGGAGCAAGCCGTCTTACCAGTTGCTGGATAAGCTTTTGGACGCAGTCGCCAGCGTTTTTGTCCATAAGTTCCGGCCTGAGGACAGTGACCCTGAGTTGGTGGTGGGAGACTGCGTGACACCAGTTTGCCTGGACCTGATACTACACTGCATTCTTGAGATCTTCTCTGCGCTGTCAGGTTCGGCATCATGCAAGTTCGCCAAGGAGGAGTACGTGGAAGTTATTGATGAGCTGAGGAAGTACGCCCGAACCATGATGGTACATTTTTTTAGCACCACATCGGATGAAGAAAGAGAGTTAGACTACCCCCGGAGGAGAGATGAGCTAGAAGACGCCTTCAACCTTTTGAGAGCAACGCTGTACAAGAACTGCAGCATCGCCGGGACAGTGACGCAGCCAGGATGGAAGAGGATTTCAGAAGCTCACGCTGCCAAGGAACTTCTGGACGGCAGCGATGGAACTTGTGCTATCTGCCTAGACACCAATTTGACTGAGGATAACGACTTCATTGTATTGGCGAACTGTGGACATGTATTCTGCAACACCTGCATCCCAACTTGGCTCCATGAACGCGATATTTGCCCTTTGTGCCGGACTGTAGTAGACGTTATGTTGACTGCTGAGGACACTGCTGCACTTAAAAGGAAACAGGAAGACTACCAGAAGAGACTTAGAGATTCTGAGGATGACGACGACGAGAGACCGCATAAGAGACACCGACTGTAATTGACTTCATACTCTGGACAACACTAATGAAGAAGACATGTTGTGTTACACGTGGAATCAGACAGAAGGCTGGGTTGAAACTCCCTGGAGTGGGTAACCACTCCTAAAACTCCCACATGAGACAGTCACCTTGACGAGGTATGTGGGCTTGCCACGAAGAACTGTCACTCACTCGCTGCCGTCTAGTCGATTCAACCCTTCATTCACTTCACAGCTCAATATGCATGATATGCACCAAACCATATAGGCATAGAAAGATAATCATGAATTAACTGTTATGAAAAGGGTTGAGTTTATATACTGTAATTGGCTGTATCCTTATAGTTTTTGAAAGTAATGAACATCACTCCTAGTAGGAAAAACACTCTAAAAGTTCCACAAATGCGACTATTCGGTGCTAAAGATATGAGTATAATGCTTCTTCAGTTGCATTTCATCAAGGTTTTCAACTCTTATACTAAAATTATTGATTTTGGCAATCAAAAATCCTCCGTTTCGTTCAAAGCTGTTCGATCATGAAAATGCACTCAACAACAACAAAAAAGTAGAAAAATCGGTCAAACTTACGAAAATTACCCTTAGAAGCATGCGTGTAGCTGAAGGAATGTCTAAAATATAACTAGAGCACTCTGACAGTGCGTACCTCCACCAAGCATGGCAGCGGTAACGAAAAATTCAAATTGGCTCTGAAACTATAATTTTCTTTTTATCAAGATCAATATCTGATCACATGCGTCTTCTGATTACATTAATAGTGTTTGTTATTTCCTTGGAGATCCCTTCATACCTTTTTGAGTTATGCTGCTAACAAACATAAGTCAAACAGACAAGCCGATCACCACCAAAATTTAATCAATTTTGTATTTTAACATGACTAACAATTCATGAAAGGTTCATAAAGATCCATCCATAATTTTTATTTATTGTGCTAACAACATTTTAACAAACATTAGTCAAACACAGTAACGGACCTACTGATTATCTCAAAAATATAATCAGTCATGTCTTTTACCATTACTAACAATTCCAGAAAAATTTTATAGAAATTCATTCATAATTTTTTAAGTTTTTACGCTAACAAACATAAAACCAAACACAGCCAAACACAGCGACAATCAAACGAACAAACAGATCATCTCAAATTTTTATCATTTACTCTCTTAACAAACTCAACAACTCATGTAAATTGCATGAAAATCCGTCCATTTTTTTTAAAGTTATGGCTCCAACAAAAAATTAGGTAGATAAACAAACACACGGATGGACAGATCTCCACCAAAAGGTAATCATCTGTTCCTCGTAACATACATTGCAACCCTTTTGTGTTTTGTCAATATTTGTCCTTAACTTTTTGAGTTATCTTGGTGACAGACAGACAGAAGGACAAACAGACAAACCCGACGAAAACATATCCTCCTTAATTGGGGGAGGTAATAATAACTACATGATTTATTGGTTGGTCTAGGACAGAATGGAAGAAAATCATCAGCTGACAGTCATGGAGAAAAGATAGAACGAGTCCCGAGCTATAAGCTAACAGGCAGCTAATAAGCTATTTATGTTCTGGAATTATAGACTTCCTTTTGACCTGGAGAGGTGATGGACTTCTCTTTAGCATATCGTGCTTTGCTCCTGATATTTCACACGTAATATCACATGTAACACACAGTTTACTTGCTGTAACATGGGCGACTCTCAGAGTGGATTCAGTTCGTTTTGCTTTTTATGTTCTTCTTAGCCTTAAAAACCAACAGGTGTGAGGCATATTTTGTTGCAAAACCCGTGCCACAAGTAATAAATTATTTGTTTGAAACTCAAGAAAGCCCTCGACTGCAGCTATAACGTCATAATCACTGGCAAAATGGAGACCAACCATTATTTCCATTCATTTGGAGGAAAAATGGCAGTTGGAAAGGACCTGGTCTGGCGGAGAAGGTTGATGGAAAACAAGATCGTATTCACAATCGTGAATTAAAATAAATTAACATGAGCACTCTGAGAGAGCATGCCTTTCCCAAGTAAGGCAGCGGTGGTGGAAAATTTGAATTAGCTCTGAAACCATGATATTCTTTGTGTCAACCCTAAAATTTATTATTATGTGCCTTTCAATAGTATTAAAATTCTGATATTTTCATGAAGACCCGTTCATAAATTATGAATTGTGCTGCTAGCAAACATTATGACATCAGTCAAACACACAAACGGACCCACAGATCTTCACCAAAATTGAATCAATTATGTATTTTAATATTTCTCCCAACTCCTATAAATTTCATGAAGATCTATTCTCAACTTTTTAAGTTATTATGCTAACACTTCTACTGTCGCGGCACCAACAAAGTCGGAAGGGTGTCTGTTTCAAATGTTCACTTGGAAATACGGAAACAACTACTGATCTTAGCCTGTTCTTCGAGTTTTATGCTTGAATTTTTCACCGCTGTTTCGCAGGCGATCATTAACGTCTCTTTCAAAAAATCCGTTATAGGCACGTCGTTGAACCCATTCAAATACTTGAATATTTCTATTAGTTGCCCCCTGAGTCGTCTTTGCTCGAGAGAGAGGCGACATTCGTATGGCTTGTTTCGCAGCTGAGGTATCAGTTTCGTAATCGATATCTATAGATGTGAGGACCAGAATTAAACAGTAAATTCTAAGTGTGGCCTCTAACGTCTTGTACACGGGAATGATGATGTCCCTGGACTTGAATTCGAAATTCCTGGGGATGAATACCAGTACTCTGCTTGCTGTTTTCACACTCTTGTCAACCTGTTGACTGAGTTGTAGTTTGTTTGAAATGGTTATGCCCAACTTACGTTGTTGAGTTACAGCAGCAAATTCTGTCCCGTTCATTTTCACTTGAGTTGAAGGGTTCTCCAGTCCTACCTACATGCATTACTGAACATTTGTCAACGTTAATGCTCACCTGCCTCGTTGTTCACCATTCAATGAGATGCTCAAGCAGAGAAGCAAGAGGTAAGACGTTCTTGCAAGTACAGAAGAACTACTAAGAGAAGAGAAGAAATTAAGCAACGACTTCGCTCCAGTAGTTATTTTTCTTTAATTTTTACCTCCGCCAAGGAGGTTATGTTTTCATCATGTTTGTCTGTCTGTCTGTCACCAAGATAACTCAAAAAGTTATGAACCGATTTGGATGAAATTTACAGGGATTGTTAGGTATGTTAGGAGAAACAGATGATTAACTTTGGGGGAAGATATGCTTATCCTTTTGTTTGTTTGCGTCATTTTTCTTGATGCCATAACTCAAAAAGCTATGGATTGATTTTGATGAAATTAACATGAGTTGTTAGGTATATAACAAAGAGTAGATGAACAAATTTTGGTAATGATCCGTTGGTTCGTTCGTTTGTTACTGTTTTTTAATTTTATGCTTGTTAGCACAATAATTCAAAAAAATAATGAATGGATCTTCTTGAAATTCATAGAAGTTGTTAGTAATGGTAAAAAAATAAATGGTCAAATTTTGGTGCAAATCGGTTGGTTCGTTTGTATGTTTGACTCATATTTGTCATAACGTTTGTTAACAGTATAACTGAAAAAGTTATGAACGGATCTTCAAAAAAATTAAACAAGCTGTTATTAATATAAAAAGGCACAAATGATTAGATTTTGGAGTTTATGCAAAGAAAATTATGGTTTCAGAGCAAATTTGACATTTTGCTACCGTTGGCTCACTTGGCGGATGTATGCGCTCTCAGAGTGCTTTAGTTCCTTCTGTTTTCGCGTGGATGAAAAAAAATCTTCTCGGGTTATGTCGTTGCAAATCCGTGAACAAAAGAGAAAAGTTCATGTTTTGAGTGATACTGGACTCCGAGTACAATGGAAGTACTGCACGCCAGTGAACAAAAGAATGGCTCGTATTGCCCAGCAAACTTATAACCGACCGCTCTTATATCTTTTGATCAATAAAATTGGCAGTTACGAAGTGCATTGGTCATAATAAAGTTAGTAACGAGACTGATATCAGTGAAGGATCGTCGCCAATTATTCGCCGTTAATATTCACGGTTTAGTTCGTTGGTTTTGAGATACTGATCTGGCTTCATGGTTAATTTCTTGTCACAAGATTTTCAGCTCCATTGGTGTAAAAGCAGCCCTAAAGCACTGAGTTTCAGCCATGGCATTTCAAATGTGTAACATGGTTGCCTTGGTTCGTAAACTTGACTTTTTTCAGCCAAACAAAAACGGGCTCTGACCAAAAAAGTCGAACTATGTCTCGTCTGACCACGACACCGATTATTTAGAAGCTGGTGCGTGCCTAGTGAATGAAAAACGAGCTTTGTCGTGGTGAGCCTCGCTTAGTGGTACTGTCTTAGGACTACAACTTGTGAGTCCGTTCTCGAATGTTCTTTATAATGACGATCTACAATTTTCTTTGGGCCAAAATTTTTCACACTATACATTTTTTTGGCCTCGCAACGCCTCAAATGAGTTGCAATATATCTGCAGGCAATTCTTCTTGAGCGTCTACGCGCTATAGCTTTTACTTTCTTTCTTTTCCTCCACGGTTCTTGGCTGTATGAAACCATTGACTATTTCTTCACTGTGCTCTGAATTGTAGATAAAGAGACCTCAAATTGTTTCAATATTGCTTCAACACTAATTACTATTCTTGTAAGCATACAGCTAATTATCATATATTATATACTGTAGTTAGTCAGTTTTTCGTCATTTGGCCTCATTGCCTGGTCGTCACCAAGGAGGTAACTCAAAAAGTTTTCGGCAGATCTTTGTGAAATTTACCAAGAATGTTAGATACATTGAAGAAAAAGTTGATCAACGTCATATCTACACCAAACTTGTATCATTTGTGCCTTTTGACAGTAATAACAACTACTGTAACTTTGTGAAGATCCGTTTATAACTTTTTCAGTTAGTCTGCTAACAAACAGTCACTAAATGTTAGTGATCTGTTCCTCGTAAAATACGTACCTAAAAATCCGTGCAAATTTTAGAAAGATCCTTGCGGAACTGTTTGAGTCATCTTGGTGACAGACAAACAACCAGACAGAAAAACTCAGCGAAAACATAACCTACTTGGCGGAGCCAATAACTCAAATAGTTATGGAGTAATTTTCATGAACATGACAGGATTTTTTGCGAATGTTACGAAGAACCATGTACCAAATCCAAACTTTTCTGATGATCTTTCAACTCTGTAGTTTGTCTATATGTTTTTGGAATATACGTCAAAATGTTATGGATCGATCTTCATGAAGTTTCTAAGAACTGTTCGAAATGTTAGAAGCCACTAAGGATCAAACTTTGATGACGGTGATGGTAAGTTCGTGTGTTTGACTATATTTGATATTTGCATAAATGTTTGCTCATTCTGTTAAAATAAGGACAAGGATATTCATTCTGAGTCTTCACTTCAGGATAGAAAAATCTGATTGCACCTTACTCTAGGGGATCCGTATCGGTCGTGGCTACCAAATATTCAACATGTACAACCGATGGCAGCGCAAATATGCTATCACCAAACAGGTTCCAAACAATAGGCCGCAATGAAGTGTAGTTTAAAATGATGCTTTTACCCGAGCCTTATATCTACTGTAACTCTAGTAATAAGGTGTGACTTGTTTACCATGGCCCTATGCGTACATTGCGGTAACAAACTTTTTTATTCACGTCTCAGTTTTATCAGAATATTACCCAAGAAGTCTTGGATGGATCTTAAAAAAAGACAGGAACTATGAGTAATTAATGCCTAATGGCAATAATGAAAAATTCCCAGTTTCACTGTCTATTTGATTTTTTTTCATCATCGTATTGGTTGATAACGAGAAACACGCTGAGACTGGCGGTATGCGCTCTCGGAGTGCTTCTATGGTTGCTTTATTGTATTGGTTAGTTAAGCCCCTCTAAACTGCTCAAAATTTGATAATCGAAAAAAAAGGAACAGGAAGAGACTTCTACTTTGGCTTGTTATCTACACGTCAAGGATTTACTTTGGTATGCTATCTACATACATCATATTGTGATCTACATCTTATGATACTACTTTTGTATGATATCTACAGAGTACGATCTAAAAAATAAACAGAAAACCCAATGACGATGACTTCAACCTAACCTAACAAAACCTAACCTTGTGGCTACAGTGTAGATATTTTCGCCTGCAGATAACAAACTAGACTAGCTAGAAAAATAGGCTATTTTATGGCAATAGTAAATGGAAATAAACTCGACAACAGAAAGAGTGTCGTAACACTTGAGCTATTTCATCAATAAGTGTTCAACACTTTTCGCTATTTGACGACTTGCGTCACATATCCAAAGGAAGATCTCGCCCGAGTAGAGTGCATTTCATCTAAACTAGGCCTAAGAACGTCCATAGCCACAGCGACAAGAAAAGCAACTTTCTGTGAGACAAAGACATTCGATCCGAATCAGTCATGCACCTATCACAGCATTCGTTCAGCTGTCTACGGGCTAATTGTTAAGGTGGTAATTCGACACGGTCATGATCGGATGACAATAGCAGGTAGCTGAGGAGTACCTTATGATCAGAAAATAGCTACGACACTGCTTCCTTGGACGCACGCATGTGCTAGAGCTGTGACCCGTGAGCGACACCTACACGACCCTAGTGTTGTGAATTGCTTATATATACAAGCCTACTGTTTTGATCTTCTACTTGTGGCATCTTCGTGTGCTTCTCTTCATTAGTGGAACGTTTGGACTGCTTCAACGACTAGACTGTCGAGATGGCTTTTTCTGAGGAGTATGACAGTGACGACTGACGAGTACGACGGATACGATGCTTCTGACGAGGACGTAATGGTGCGGATACAAGACTTGTACGACGCTGAGCTATCGGATTAGATGACTACGATTATTGACCAACTTTCGGAAAAGGAGCTAGATTTGTAGTCCCTAAAAGGAATAAAAAACAACTTCGTACTGTTTCTGTTGAACACGGTTGAGTTCTGCCGCGAAGATAGCTGGAGCAAGCCGTCTTACCAGTTGCTGGATAAGCTTTTGGACGCAGTCGCCAGCGTTTTCGTCCACAAGTTCCGGCCTGAGGACAGTGACCCTGAGTTGGTGGTGGGAGACTGCGTGACACCAGTTTGCCTGGACCTGATACTACACTGCATTCTCGAGATCTTCTCTGCGCTGTCAGGTTCGGCATCATGCAAGTTTGCCAAGGAG
>LQNS02278125.1:38147728-38198478 GCA_001587735.2 Parhyale hawaiensis | reverse complement strand
CCCCTTTTCTGAGACCGCATATGAAGAACAAGGGGGCTGTTGGGTGCTGGATGCCCCTGTCGTGTGTGCCTCCTTGCTTGATATCGTGTTTAGGCGAATTGTGTACGCTATACTTACGGCCAATTGAAGCGCAATCCCCGCAACAATGGGGTTAGATCCAGAGACGTAGCTTTAATTTTACTTAGATGTTCTCGGGTTAGATCCAGATCTGTAGCTACAGGGCGGCAGATTGTTCTTCATTATATAGAGCATTTATGGGTTCAAACAATGATAAAACTATGGCATTTATTAGATCTTTCTGACTGTATCTCTATAGCTCCGTGTTGCTCTCCAAATGCTGCGAATGAAATGAAAATTTTATTTACCCTTCCGGGAACCTAGTTATGTCTCTAGTACACGTCGCACTGACATTGCGAGCTACAACTGTGTTTTACGAAATGCAAAGGAAGGGCTATGCAGGACGACGTTGTGCATCTGGAATTTCCAATAAGAACAGAAACACTGTAGGAGTCGTTGGTCTTTTTATTAAATGTTCAACTTTCCTTGATTATGATGCGCCAAATACTGCAAGGGTTGAGTCCAAACGATACGTTGACTTTTTCGGTGCATTTTTAAGAAGTACGGAACACAAATATGAGGAGACAGAAGCCAAGTCTCCACCAAGGCCACAAAACAGCGGCCGACACGAACTACAAGGCGTAGATCGCAGCAGTTATTAACGCTTCGCCTGTATCTCCAGAACTGAAAACACAATTTGGATAACGTGAAAATTTAGGACACTCCAATTCCACCTTAGTGTGGTCCTGCCCAATCACAGTCTCCCACAGAGTACTGTCGGAAGCGTGGTCGAAAAACGTAAAAGGTTAATTCATCAATTGATCATTTGAGAGTTCTGAGCATCTCCTTGTATGACGTCAGGTGGACCGAAGAAGGTCGGTGTTGCGCAAGTATCAAGAGTATCCCTAATTCATTTATACTATTATTTCCGCTACAATGAGCTGGTGTTTGATGCTTGGCGGTTTTGAACACGGAAAAAAAAACTTGTTGAAGCTTCTTCGTTTTTCTAAAGATCCCGAGAAGCGAAAAAAAGTGACTTTTGGCAGCAAAAGAGTATACTGAGTTTTCGCTGTCTCCGGTAACATCTACTATACTCCAAACATTTTCTGCCTCTTCTGAATGATACGCTACTACGTTGTAATTATGAGTAATTCAGTTTTAGTTTCAAATTTTCCCAAGTAACCAATCAACACTAATTTCTCATAAAGAAGTAATGAAAATTGAAATAAAAACTTTCTTGCTAGGCTGTGAACGCTCCTTTAGTTAAGTTGGCCCCAAAAATCAAGTTTCTATGCAAAAACTTGAAGAAAATGGTATAATATGGGAAAACTGTCTATGATTACTGAACGATGGCCTGCGAACGGCTCAAATATTTGAAACATATGCTTGTAAAAAACACTCCTGCATGTGACAATTTATAAGATATTCATGAGAAAAGCCTTTAAAATACAAATTGCACAGGTACGGCTCATAAATTTGGTCTTACAATTGCTTCTAGGGGTTTAGTACTCCTCCGATAATACGTAAGCAGCAGTATTTTTTTCTTTTTGTAAGCTGTGTTCTTCCGCGGTAATTTTTGACGGCAGAGTGCACTAGTATGCAAAATGATAGTGTGATGATTACGAAATAAGCCATGTCAATACTCAGCAAGCCGTAGCTATGTTGTTGTAATTGATTTCTTCGTCTTTCGACCTATTTGTTTGGCATTTTATTGCCTTATTTCTAGCAAATGGTTCTTTGCATCGCGCGGTAAACAGCTGTGATCGTGCAGGAATGGTAACCCTTTTTCTTCATGGAAGCTCACGCTCACCGTATTTATAAAGAACGTAACAGGCATGAACTAATTAACACGGTTTGCTATCTATCGCTCCACCTGACGTCATAGCTGAAAAGGAGTGGGCGGGGCTAAACGCGCTACCTGCGCGTGAGTTAACCTGTTACTTAGTTCAGCCATGGTCGCGTACGAAGTTAGTCCAGTCTGATAGGTTATATGTTCAAATCAAACGCACCTTCACTGATACAAATTCGCCCAATTAAACTTTATATGAAGCATTGAGCATCGATGGGCCCTACACCACACATATGCCATTGTCGAATGAGCTCAGGTTGCCTGCACGGAAGAAAGTCTTAGCAAAACAAGAGCACCTGATATTTTCTGCAATGCGTGAACAATAAATACAGTAATTTCACACCTTCTGAACTGCAGAACAAAACGAGACGGCTCTGGTCAACTGGATATAATGTTATGAACTTCTATGTGGGGAAATGAAATATGAATACGATTTCATATAGAAATCATTGTCTTTCCTATTTCCATACTTAGTGTTGAAGCTGACAGATTATCAGAAATCAAGTCAGAAACCGTGAGAGGCAACAGGTCTAAAACTCGTAAGATTAGCAAAAAGAAACTACGTGCAAATGGAGATAAAGACACATACGCACTTCAAAGGATATGACTGCTGTGCGCGTTTGATGGATTTGCGCGATCGATCGATCGCGCTACGCAATCGGTGGATCGTTCACATTTTAAAATAAAAAAACATTCCTTGCCTCCCCTAACCTACCCGACATTAAACCCGAATATAGTCCAACTTACCCGAAATTACGGCCTAATACCTACAACATCCACCGATTGTGCAGCGCGATCGATCGATCACGCAAATCCATCAAACGCGCACAATATGACTATTGCTATAGAGGTATTCGGTCAGGGAGTAATTGTATTATTACTCCATGGTATGCGGTATGGTTATATGGACAACAATAACCTAGAAGCAAGCCTCACAACCCAGTGCGATAATACGTACGCCCCGGAAGAGTTCACAAAATACATGTGTAGTGATAAACTGTGGCCTCAAATGCTCAAAAACTCAGGGTTCTCAGGATTTTCAATGGAATAAATCACAAGAAAAAAAAAAACAGTGGAACGTAGTCGCTAAAGGAATTCAAGTGCTGCAATACTGATGAACTGATGGCAGAAGCGTGCAAAGGCGACTGTAGAAAAGAAATAATTTCACTGATTTACTTGCGTTCCGTAACAGCAATCATCGTAAGTTGCAGGAAGGTGAAGACGATTGACTAGAAAGATGTATCCATTAAAAACTGCAAGTTTCAATCTTAAAGATCATTATCAATAGTAGGAAACATAAATTACATAAACCATTGGTAGAAGAGTTAATATAGTCATAGTGGCTATTTAAATCAGACTAACCAGGAGACGGTGCAACTACTGCATTAAGCGTAATTGACATCGGTATAAGTACATCGTTCGTCATTGCAGTACTCAACATTTAATGTAATCGTTCCCAAAGTTCTACCTGGTAATAGCATCGCAACAGAACGATATTTAGACATTTGCGTGTTGTGTTGCTTTAAGAACTGCCGCTGACACTCACTACACCCGGTCCTGTGGGTATTACTTCATCACCACAATCATCTCGTATCATCTGAAATGTACCGCAAGGTATCATCATAATTAAGTTAGCTTTGCGTCAATTGCGGAAGATGTTCTCAGCTCGGTCATCACTTAGCGAGTATAATATTATCTTGCTTGCATTGCTCTCATACCTATCTAATGCAAGCAACTGTCATTCCTGAAAGCATGAGCAGCTAATACGGCCAAACACGAGCAAAATGGCAGATGGAATTTTGCTTTCGAAAGCGCTGTCATCTCTTGACTATCAAGGGGCATACACGAGCGAAATAAAAGATGGATTTTGTTGTCCAAGCGAGCTCCTAAGCGCTTAGTGTCAAGGTCCAAGTCTTAGGCTGTTGTAAAGAGAGAGACAGTTTGATGCAGGCCATTGTAGTAACGGACTTAGGCCCTGATGGACCCGAAGAGTACAACCTACTTAGAAATGGCTCTTGTACCCTGCGCCGGTCACGCTTGGATACTCGTGCAGTCAGATTAGAATCAAGCGCTCTCGAAAGAATCCGTAAGATACAATCTGTAATGCAGCAAGGATAAATACAGCAAATGTGAAGCCGACAAGCAACCTGCTGAGAAAATGAGAACTAGAAGTAAGTTTTTAAACTATGACACCTTGCCACTCAAAAATATTTTGTTTTTCGAATTTGACCAGGGCATTAATATTCTTATCGTATGACATCCGTAGAATATAAAACTTCAACTTACCTAGTGCAGGTCAGTTACACATTACAGGAAGCTAAAAATGTGCTTCAGTAGAAAAAGCAGGGGCTAGAAAAGAAAATAAGCGAAGTGAAGTAAGGAACGAAAAAAAAAACAGCCGCGAAGGCCTATCTATTGCAAAGTAAATTACGTAACCTATGCCAAGGTCGGAGTAAGGTGCAACTAACCATAGTACCAATACTTATACCAATCTCAACTAGTGAAACGTTGGTAAATGGAGTTTTCTGTCGGCTCAACATAGTCGGGCTGCTTGCAGCACCTGCAACACGATACAAAGTGACGAAGCTAAAGGTCCTTTCCGTACACCTGGACACATCAAGTCAAGTGGGATTAGCTTAAATCGACTTCGAGGACCCAATCGAAAGTGCCCATATATACCGGAGCATGTCTTAATTCTTCATATCTTCCCGTATGTGACCAAACCTAAAAACCAACTAGAACGCCTCGTGGTGTAAGACCATCACCCGCGGTGGGAGAAAAATCAACGAATTCATGATTGACGTCCAGCTAATCCTAATTTCTCATATGGATGCTGTGTCCAACAAGGCGAGGCCACGGTGACCGCCCCGTGGAGATCTCTCAATAAGAACATAGGAAACTAGAGCACTCTGAGAGCGCATACCTCCGCCAAGTGAGCCAACGGTAGCAATGAGCCAACGGTAGCAAAAATTCAAATTGGCTCTGAAACCATAATTTTCTTTGCATAAACTCCAAAATCTGATCATTTGTGCCTTTATATATTAATAACAGCTTGTTCAATTTTTTTGAAGATCTGTTCATAACTTTTTGAGTTATACTGTTAACAATCGTTATGACAAATATGAGTCAAACATACAAACGAAACAACCGATCTCCACCAAAATTTGATCATTTATGTCTTTTACCATTACTAACAACTCTTATAAATTTCATAAAGATCCATTCATTATTTTTTGAGTTATTGTGCTAACAAGCATAAAATTAAAAACATGGACAAACGAACGANACATATCTTCACCAAAAGTTAATCATCTGTTCCTCCCAACATACCTAACAATCCCTGTAAATTTCATTCAAATCGGTTCATAACTTTTTGAGTTATCCTGGTGACAGACAAACAGACAAATAGACAAACGGACAAACGGACAAGCAGACAAACAGACAAACAATCAAACAGACAGACAGACAAACACGACGAAAACATAAACTCCTTGGCGGAGGTAAAAATGGAGTCCTCGTGGCTTCAGACAATCTACCGCAGTGGAGGCAAATTCAACGCCGTCATTGTTTATTGCTAGCTAGGACTAGTTTTTTTTTTGACAAGGGTCACATCTAGGTCAACCCACCAAACTCCCTACAAAAAATTTTGAAGATTGCTCAACTCCTTCGACCACTTACTGGGTGGGTAGACGAGTTTACAAATATATAAACTTAAATCTTCAACGAAAACATTATCACCTCTCTCACTTCGTTCGCGGGTGATAAAAAAAAATTAAACGATGCTTGCAACTTTGTTGGGTCTACGTTCATACACTTAGAACGGAAATGATAGTTTTAACACAAAATTGACCATATGCCATTTTTGCGCAATCAAATTTTAATGAAACTTGCAGGGAAATCGTGACATCTTATGGCAACACTGTTGAGTCTGCATGTTTACATTTTGCTGTGTCTCCTGATTGACAACGCTTTGCATTTTTTCTCTTTTTGAGGTGAACGACAATAATAGCTTCTTGTATATTCTGCTAAAATGGGACGTGGAAAAGCTCTAACTAACGAGGAGAAAGAAATTATCATCAAAGAAATTGCTAAAGACACCTCTCCAGACGTTATTGCCCGAAAAATAGGACGCCATATAGACACAGTGACAAGCATCTTGAAGGACCCTTCACCACGGAAAAAAGAATCAGATGCTGGGCATTCAAGGACTGTTGCTAATAGAGAAATGTGAAATGTGGTTCGTCAGCTACATAAAATACCCGGGCAAACAAGTAAATAATTTCTTACGGCTGCTGGGCTTCCTGAAATGCATAAAACCATAATAAATTACATCCTTCGCTCTATTGGTACTGTCAAAGCTCCTCTGAAATTGCCTGCTCTGACCCCATGACATAAAATTTTGAAATTGGATCGGACAGAGAAATACATGAAGATCAACATTAATCATGTTCTTTTCACCGACGAAACGTGGGCAACCTTTGATGAACCTGATGAGTGGAGTAAAGGTTTGGCACTACCTGGAGGTGACTGTCATCAACGCGTAAAACGTCAACAACAGGGAGGTGGTGTTCTGATATGGGCTGGTATAGGGATCGACTGGTAGGTCCGGTTAGAGTACCTGATGCCTGAAAATTACGTCTGCATCATATTGTGACATAGTAACTTCTCTGGTTGCTTTACTCGCGTCCTAATAATGAATAATTAGGCCAACAATACAAAATAATACATTGCTATTATTACTAAACAAGTTGTTAAAAACGGACGTTTTGGGTATTCACCCATCTTCAGCGAAAGTTAAGATCATGATTTTATTTCTGAAAAGGAAGAACGCAATTTTGAAAAAAAATCTAAATTATGCATGTAAAAGAAAGGAGTAACAAACCTAATTTAGTATCGATAAGGGAAATGAACTCTGCATATCGTTAAGGGAGGGTTTCAAACTATGAATAAGGATTGATTCTAACATCTTCAAGTCACTAAAATGCGGGGATATGGAGAGAACTTTGAAATTTTCTAGAATCAATCTTTATTCATAGTTTGAAACTCTCCCTTAACGATATGCAGAGTTCATTTCCCTTATCGATACTAAAATAGGTTTGTTACTCCTTTCTTTTACATGCATAATTTAGAATTTCTTTTCAATATTGCGTTCTTCCTTTTCAGAAATAAAATCATGATCTTAACTTTCGCTGAAGATGGGTGAATACCCGAAACGTCCGTTTTTACTTGGTTTTTAACAACTTGTTTAGTAATAATAGCAGTGTATTATTTTTTATGTGACATGTTAAAGGACGCCTTGGTCCCATGGGTGGATGATATAATACTTCGTTGCTTCGAAACTTGATTTCCATGAATGATAATGGGCCTTTTCACTCTGCCCGTACTATATATATATCACAGCGTTTCTGGGCTCTTTGGGGTTCCATGGAGAGAAACTGATGATTTGGCCACCGTGCTCACCTGATCTACACCCAATTGAAAACTTCTAGGCCCTTCTGAAATGTGAAATTTACGCAGATGGAGGGCAGTACAACTCAAAATCTGTCTATTGGGATGCTGTTGCTGCAGCAGCAAGAGCAGTTTCACCTTCAGCAAAAGAGAAACTAACTGGCTGCATGGTTTCAAGTACTATTGAAGTTATTAACCGTCAGGGGGGTCATGTTGGCAAATAAAACTTTTTTCAGTCATTGTAATCTTTTGATTAATGATTTCTTGCTTAAAACATACTTTTTTTAATTGTGTTGTTCATTTTTGTTTCTTTGGTAATATGAAACTGAATATTTTATTTTTTTCGTCAAAAACTATTAACGCCGTACAGTGAAATTTGTGAAATGGACAAAAAAAACATAATTTTCCGAGAACCAGCACGATTAGTCGTATGAAAATTTACAGACACTATAAGTAGGTATCATAAGTATAACTTTCTGTACAATT
The DNA here is from genome assembly GCA_001587735.2 of Parhyale hawaiensis. Taxonomy (NCBI): domain Eukaryota; kingdom Metazoa; phylum Arthropoda; class Malacostraca; order Amphipoda; family Hyalidae; genus Parhyale; species Parhyale hawaiensis. The sequence continues at coordinate 38,190,638 of LQNS02278125.1, read as the reverse complement.
TTCTGCGATAAAGCTATTATTTCCGTTCTAAGTGTAAAAGCTCACTCGCCATTACTTGGCGTTCCAGTGGACTGTTATATATGCGTTTCGCACATACAACATTCCAATGTGTTAGCCTTAACTTTCAAATCTATAGATGCATTCTTTGTATCACGAGTTCATGCCTAGCGGATGTGGCCTCCGTCGGCTTTCAGGTCACAGAGCTTCTAAGATAATGAACTTAAAAGGTTTTATGACACCGTGCAAAATGTGCCGGTGTACCAGCACTGCCTCTGAGTGACATGCGTATTTCTCAATGACGTTACGGCCGGAACCTGCATCGGTAAAAGCTGTCTATCAAAGCCTGTAGCCAGAGTCTCGAAGATATTTGTTATGCTTGTAAACACAAAGTAATTTACCCACGTACTTCCGACTCGAATCCGGCGGAAGCTAGCGGTTTTCTAATGAAGCCGGGATTTATACGTATTTAAGGCGCTTGCACGATCAAGCGTCAGCTTAATTCGGTACGTGACATTGCAGTACCAACATTGCTTACGGCATTCTGCTTGTAACACTATTTAGATGTAGACCTTGTATTCTGTTGTCTGCATCTATCAAGTAGCATGCGTGCTACTTATTATTGGATCATATCTTCTAAGTCTTGTATAATAAAATGTAAATAAACAAGAAGATCTTTACGAGATTCCTTCACCATCCAGCACTGTAGCCTGATACATCACTCGGCCTTGAAGTTCACTCTCACAACCATGTACAGTGACGAACTCAAGACGAACACAATTAGAGCTTCACCATCACCAGAATTACAATATATTACATGGACAAAAAAAAACGTATATTTTTCACCAAAATGGGTAACTCTTGCACTTACAAACGTAAACAGATACTGAAATGGCAAGTTGGAGAAGAAACAGAATTGGGTAGTTTTTAAGTACCAGCGAAATAAAAAAAAAAAAGAAGTGGAGAAGACCCGGAAAGCTGGATTATGGTATAAGAACCCCGACATGCAAACTAGACAAGAATTCGCGGGATTCTTGGAGCATTGGTAGGAGGGAGCTGTGACCTCAGCGGTGGCAATTGACTCTTTATGCTTCACTGTCATAGATTCAACTGGCTTCTATGTTCACATCTACGGGCACAAATACTACGCTCGTTATAAAAGGTGTTCTGAACTTTACCACATACTCTTAGAAACTCACATGCACGGCTTCATGCTGCAGATAACTGCCGGCAAGGCTTTAGAAGAGTGCGCAGCTTCAGTCGAGCACAAACCGACTGTCAGAGCCATAACATCAATGACGAATGGCTCGGTGACAACTGGGACCCCTCCGGCCGTTCGCGTCGTTGGTTAGGTCAGCGCCATTGTAGTGAGTTATGCCTGTCAGAAATGCTGCCGCTATAATCCTGAGAGTCGTAAGAATTCACCTCCTTAACTAAGAAGCGAACACCCGACCTCGAGACAGCGAGCGCAGCAATCTACCGCTCTGCTACCGCGAGTCCAACGAAGGTTCGCTTCCCAGCCAGGGATGTGAAGTTTGCAATGCTCGGCATTGCAGCAACAGTGTGTCTGACATAAATCGTCCACTGCGAGGGCCACAGGAAGAAGCAGTATGGATGGTCGAGTGGTCTCAGTTGTCATTTCAGTCATCCATTTTTCACGCACTGCTGTGACAATCTGTAGTCGATTGCATCCTTACACCCCACTGGGTCCGTCCGGGTATTTATCTGCAGCACGAACCAATGCATACGGATATTTCTAAGTTGGCCCGTGAGGTCAGTACCGTAACCATTAATAACTTCTGTAATTCACATTTACATCCACTGCTGCGTATCTTGCATGTTAACGCATATACGAAGCGGCAACTACGGAGGAGTATATAAAGCGACATTCAAAACTTGTCTATTCCTCAACTCTGAAACTTATCCATTATCGGCAAATCGAACTGTGTGCCAGATGACCTCGTCTGGGGTAACCTTACCTAGTTCTTTTATTTGCACTTTGCATGTAAAAGACGGTCACTGCAGCCAAAAACAGAACAAGATGGCACTGCAAACTGCAGTCGCTAAACACTCGTCGAATATAGAGCAGCTGTCGGCGCCAGGGTGTCCGAAAATGAACTGTCACGTCCATGTTGAAGCACTTCCTCTCTTTCGCTCTTGTGTTAATGCTATTATCGACCTAAATTAAGTGTATAACCTTTGCACCCACTGAAAAACGATAAATTCTTCTATGCCTTGGCGTGCTTATAGCATAATTAGCACCTGTGACGGCGCAGTTTTAAGTCGAAAGCTGTTTATTTTTATTCAATAGAAATAATTGTTTATCTGTCTTATACCCGTTATTGTTCTTATATCCTACAAAAAAAATTGTTCCGACGGCCTTGAATAAGGCTAGAGTTTACACTGCTGTTTCAGTGAGGTTGCAACTCGCTTTCACTAATATAGGATCGACGTTAATCCAGCGGCTTACTCGACTTATGGTCAGCTCTGTCTCTTGAGCGAGGTCGGTAATACTGTTAGGAGATCGCTTACTTTCTACCAAATTATTATTGGCTCCTCCGATAGGTCTGCGAAATTCAGCTTCGAGGCCTGACTTGTCCGAATCTCAGACAGGTAAGCTGGCTTTCACGTGCTGACTCGAGATTTAGGCGCTGATCGTCAATCGATTGCGCTTGAGCCTCCAAAAACTCAACCCTGCTCCATGAAATGAAATTTTTAGCTGGCGCCACACATTCGTATTGCTGCCACTACTTGAAAAGTTACTTAACATGACAAAGCCAGCGCTTCTTTCTGAATTAGCGGATAAGTCGAGCAATGAAATCGTAATTTCCCAGTTTAATCGAAGGCTGATTGAACCCTCGTACCTGGTGCCCTGGATGCCAAAGCAAAGGCAGCCTATCAAGACGAGTGTCAATAATTGCCACCTCGTAAAAACAAAACTGCCGTCTTCAAGTTTGGAGGAACCGCTAAACTGTGATCGACTGTGACGTGGTGCGTATAGTGCACAAATACTATTTTTCGGAGCTCCCTACTCGTCTAGGGTATTCTAGAAATTAATCACTTTTCTCAGCAATAATTTGTGTTCGCTAAAGCATCAGTGCAACTTGTTTTTGCTGTAATATCGGAAACTGGCTGCCAAAATATGCTAAAAAAATAGTTGGCTATGTTCGGCCATAAAACAGTCATTTAGATTTGTACTGCGACGATTCATATTTATGTTAATGCAATGCCTGCGTCAAACTCGGTTAGGCCGCGAAGAGAACTTTGGCAAAACCGACTGACTCGCTTTGCCGTGAACTGCCATGTGGACCCGATGTCCCTCGCCGTGCTTCCTGAGCACACAAAGTCCGGGATGTCCCGTCGGTGTAAAGGTATAGGCGTCTTGCTTCGGAAACACTCTTTTCAGTGTTAAATAATAATTATGCTGCCCGAGCCAAGATTGGACTTGGCTTTGTTGCTAAAGGAATTTCTCAATCTTTTATTGAATATTACGAATAATTCTCAGTTAACCGTAACTTCAATCATGGGTGGGATTCCGAAAACTGTTTCTCAAATTCTAAAGCGATGCAAAGTCAAGTTCATAATATTGGTCGCAATTTTCATCAATTTCTTAAATACCACCTAAGTCTGAACTACTCTCTAGCACTGTGATAATCAGCCTACCAACTCATAGAGTCCATGAATGCAAAAGAAAAGGAAAACAGAAGGGAAATGTCGCGTATCAAGCGAACTGATAGTCGTAAAGGGAATAGGACACCGTGAAATTATAGATGACTGGAAGGTAAAAGATCAGTAGCATGAAAGCGAAGAACTAAGGGCCTGTCACACAGACGCATCGAATGACAACCGATTGATTAAAGCACATAAATTGCCTGATCATGGAGAGATCAGACACAAACTTAGTTTTAATCGGAGAGCATAATGAGTATTTAACATATGTTGAACTAACAGTTTCCGTATGCATTACAACTATTCCGATAACTCTTCGCGTAGATCACCGATCTTGCTAAAATTGGCTCACTTGGCCGATTGTTTTGCGTGCAGAGCACGTATGACCCCCGTCTGGTCTCCCAATGTTCAACTATCATTTACCGAACACTCACCAAATGAACAGCGTGGACGTGAAACACACGACTTACAATAGCGATACGGTAGTTAAAGGTGCGTTGAACAATCGGCGGGAGTCGTGAAGCGATCGTAAAATTTTGGATTTCCCTGTCATCTTTCCGATTAAAACGACCAATTACATATGATCTCCGTCGACAGTTGCGTATGAAGTCCGCATGTTTCGCGTCCGATACGCGATCATTTTGGTCGTGCCAAATTTTTTAACAGTTCAAAAATCACTCCGGGTCCAAAAATCCTAAGCCGCACACTCCACGATCTCTCCGGCCGAAAAACAGAAGTTTTACCATTGTTTCTCGAACAATCTGCGTCCAATTCACGAACAAAAAATTTTTGTGCGTTAAGCATTCAGTTTTCTTGCGATGCATCTGCGAGACAGGCCACTAACGAAGCAAATTTGACTCGGTCTATCTAAATTAAGCAGACGCACAGAACTATAGGTATAAAGACCCAGTCACACACCCGATCAGGCGTAAATCACGTGTAAAGTTGGCTTGTGCGTGATAGTCAGTGGAGAAATTAACAATTTTGGGAGCGTGCGTGGTCGAAAATCACTGACGAATCGCGCATCAACTACATACAAATCAATGACAATTACTGCCTGTATATATAAGGAAACTCAAATCGGGCCCTTTTTTTAATCTCGAGATGTAAGTACCTACTACGATGCACTTAATTTATGATTTGAAGTTTCAACTCGGACTTGCTAATTTTTGGTCTAACCCAATGAACTCACAAGAATTATATATAATTTTTCCTGTAGGTGCTACATGAATTTATTGGCTGTATCCATGGACATGGATATGTTTAGTCCTACTACTTTATATTATTTGGACACATTTCAACACTGCGAAGTTGCACCCCTCAGCTATTGTAAAAATTGCATTTAGGTATGTTTATTATAACATGAATTTTCCAGTTACAACCATCATAAATTATACCCATGGTAATATACTACAACTAAAACTGCTTCATTCCGAGTTATTTAAAATCGTTATCACGAGAGATACTTATTCGTTACACACACATTACCTATGTAGTTATAACTCGAACAAACCTTATCGTTTATAACAATACTGTTTATCGAATCTCATTACAGATGCTCACCGAAGGAAGGTACCTAATTAAACGAACCAGTCCTTGCTCATCTCACCGCCTAACTTAATTTGAGCCCTTTTTCAATGAATATTACTCATTCTTGGAAAAATTTGTCCACGTTATTCAATAACAAATTTCATCTGAAAATAGCTGCCAGGACAGCTGACAACTCTCCCACCATGCTGGAGTTATCCGCTGGACACTCTGGGGCTGACAGCGGACCGGCCATCTAGGTTTGTGTCGTTCTCAACTTTGTCATAATTAGTATTAGCTTTTTATCAATTGAATGTAAAAAAATTAGTATAACAGTGATAAATAATACAAGATATATGACCTGAAATGGTCTTAAAATAAAACAACGCTGCGTTGTGGTAGGTACACTAATGCAGACGAAGTGATGACACAAATTCTCGAATAATAAGTAAATTAAATTAATAAAATATGTGCAAATCAGATAAAAACTTCTTAGTAAATACTTATATACAATTTTTGAGTATGACGGTAATACGAAAGTAAAATACTAGTAAAACTATGGTTATCTCCGTCAAGGTTATATTTTTCCAAATTTGTCTGGTTGTCTGTCACCAAGATAACTCAAATGTTATTGACGGATCTCTACAAAATTTATTGGGATTGCTGGGAATGTTAGGAGGAATAGATGATTAACTTCTATGACGAGTCCGTTTCACCGTTTCGTCTGCCTTTTTTTCTTATTACCAAAACTCAAAAAATGCATGACGGACTTTTATGAGATTTACACGTGCTGTAAGCATATTACGAATAGTTACTGATCAAATTTTTGTAATGATCCGTTTGTCCGTTTGTTTGTTTGTCTCTGTGTTTGTTTTTAGCTTGTTAGCAGAATAACTTAAAAAGTTATGAGCGCATCTTTACGAAATTCAAGCAATAATTATTGCTAAAAATGTTAAAGGACATAGGCCTAACTGATCTAATTTCTTGGATGGTCGGTTTGTTCGTTTGAATGTTTGTCAGCAACATAACTCAAAAAGTTATTGACGGATCTTCAAGAAAATTACAGAAGCTGTTACAACGAATAAAAGGCAAGAGTGACCAGAATTTGGCTCTTATTAAAAAATTATAGTTTCAGAATTAATTTGAATTTATCGTCAACGTTGCCTTGCTCAGAGGAGGTATGCGCTCTCAGAGTGCTCTAATTTTATATAATGCTATCGGCGGCGTCGCGAGGTTAGAGTGGCAACGGCTGGATGCATCGTGCTAGAATGACGCTTATAAAGTGCCCTAATGGATCAAATTTCAACATTCGTATTTCTTTGGTAATGCAGTGTAATTTTCATTCCACAAAAAAGTTTTTGATATGACAGAATGTTTAAGTGCAAACTATATAAGTTAAGCCAGAACTACTTAGTCTAAATGCCCTATATCTGCTACATATGGAGATTTAATATTTTTAAAAGTATTGGTTTGCGACGATTGTGACAGTGAAAATAGCGATCGACGTATCAAGATCTAACAAAATCTGGCCGTAAAATAGCTGAGTTTGATGAAGGATGGAGGAAAGACTAAGAAGTTGGCAGCTTACAACACATAAGAAATGTAAAATTTCGGGGTCAGAATGAGCTACAGTGCTGATATAACGTTGAACTTGACGTATCAATATATAAAAATAAAATAATAATTCCCGATGGCTGTGAGCTGTAAATACGTGTTCAGCGCTAAAATATCTAGGCCTACAAGGCTAGTCCACAATGCCTAGGTCTGAGTGGGGGTGGGGTGGGAGGCGGCAAATAAAAACATAGTTTTTGAAGATTCTTTTTCTATCCGCAATATCTCTATAACGTATCGTTTGCAATGCCTTTCACTATATAAAATTTCCAGTATACGCATTGCTATCTACCAGATCCTTTTCTCACATTTCTTCATATGGTTTACCTGGTTGTTTTTTTTTCCAGGTTTAAGGCATAACAATAAACGAACAAGCTCAGGCTGGTTGCGGAAAACTCAAAACCACTTATACACTACTGCAAAACTAACAATCCTGCATTTAGTTCGTTACATCACCTATGTTAGAATAGAAATAATGTACATACTAATAATGTACATACTAGGTCCGTCAGTAACATCAAATGGGTATTATATTTCTTAGAATTTCTAGTCCTCAAAGGGAAAATATTTACCAAATTCCGTTGAACGTAAATGGTTTTCGCTCTTAAAATTCAAGAATATTAGCTGCATTTCAATTATTTTTTTTTAACGCTTAGTGACATATCATTAAGTAACCCACTCATCAACGCAGAGGTCAAGGACAACAACTGAATACACTCGTTAATCTTACCTTCACACAGAGGGATGAATAAGTGGAACCCTTGTCTGGATGCAGAGCTTGTCTTGGGGCTTCTTCTTTGCCATAACTGGCCATCGAAACCGAGTTCTTCTGATGAAAATTATCAACGAAGCGCCAATTTACGGCAACTATAAATCATTGCACAAACTTCGTCGTATTTTATCAAGCGCCAGTCTCTTAATCGCACTTCCAACTACTGTAGCACTTCACTCAACTAACTGCTGCTGCAAAAAGCTTCAGGTCTGTGTAAACACAATAGTTAAAATGCTCAACACATCCACTGTTTATTATAATAATTGATTCCTTGAGTAAATTTTTACTATTAGCCCCCCTTCACTCGAATCTAGGCATTTTAAACCGCTTCGTCAATAGATAGATGAGCTAAACATAAATTTGTAGGTCGCAGCCGTCGGAACTTCTTAGTTATGGAGCTACTGGCGCGTTCCATTTAGCATTAAACTAGAACGCCTCGTGTCGTAAGACCATCACCCGCGGTGGGAGCAAGTTTCGTTGCCGTCATTTTTTATGCCCAGCTAATCCTAGTTTTCTGGCATAGGTCACATCGAAGACAGCTCACCAAACTCCCTAAGATAAATCATGGACATAGCTCAACTCCTTCTACCTGTTTCTGGGTGAAAAGCACATTTCATTGCCGCCATTTTGTATCGCCAGCTAATCCGATTTTTTTCTTTTGTTCCCGGGTGACATCAAGGGCAGCCCACTAGACTCCCTGCAAAATATAATTAACCTAGCGCAACTCTTTCTGCCTGTTTTTGGGTGGAGAACAAATTTCAGCGCAGTCACTTTTTTACGGCCAGCTATTCCCAGTTTTTGGCATGGGTCTCACCGAAGGCAACCCATCAGACTCCCTGCAAAAAATCATGAATATAGCTCAACTCCTTCGACCACTTATTGGGTGGACAGACATATATACAAATATAAATATACGTACATACATATAGGCTATATTATACATATATATACTTAAATCTTCAACGAAAACCTTATCACCTCTCTCACTTTGTTCGCGGATGATAATCAGTGCTGGTACTCATAATTTTGTACCTTTTTTTTTTTTGCTGTAAAATGTCTACCTAAGCTGTGATGTCATTAGCAGAACCAGTCCTACGATTCTACCCTAGTGAATGAAACATTATGGGATGTAAAACTGATGGATTTATCATTTGCAGTTTTCAATTATGCTTCCCAAGAGAGGGTAAAAGTGGGGAACGGGTTCAGTTATTTTTTGCAAGTTACTATACGCGTTAGGCATGACGGTTCAATTCGCTTTTAGAACCATCATGCATTTTCGATATTTTGAAGTCATACATAAGTAGACGGACGTATTTTTAAGACGTTTTTCATGAATGACATTTTTGCCGCAAATGCTTAGTTTTCATGATATTTGACATCGAAGTTTTTATTAGCGTCCGACATTGCGGCAGCTTCTTGAGCAATATGGCGGCGTAATACGTTATCGCTGTACACTGGTTTTTATATTTTTTTAGTAGCATATTAGCAGAAGCAGATTTTTCTTCCTAATTTTATGATATTTTGATTTTTGAAGTATTATAAAGGTTGAAAGACTAGTTTTTAAAACATTTTTTCAAGAATAACTTAGGTAGGAATAGTAGGGACGAAAAGACGAAGAAAAAGAATTATGGCCGACGCCTGGCTCGACGCCGCGACCCGTGTTGAAGGCGTGAACAGTAGAGAAATGGCTGTTGCAATGGATGATGGTTATGCCGGTTGCTCCCTGGAATATTTCGACACTATCAAACTATTTAACAACGATGATAATGCTAGTGTGAAATTCTTAATTTTGCTAGGTGTAATTCTTTCTAGTGAGGAGAATAAAAAGTTAAGGTATTTTAATGTTAAACCTTCATTCATAATCGATATATTGAAGTCATTAATAGGTAGAAGGACCCAGTTAAGACTTTCTTGAAGGACGTTTTCGTCGCAAGTGCTTACCTACTTTTCGAGATAGCGATTTGACTTTGAATTCCCCATAGTTTCTCTTTCTTTGCTGTTCTTTTTTTTCCGGCAACAACGTTGCTCATACTCGTATAGGTTGGGAGGCCAGGCCTGGTTCTGCTAATATCCTATGAGATATATAGCCTACCCAAAGTGTAAAGCAATGCGCGCTACGCCGCCATGTTGGAAAAACACCTGCCGCTAAATCGCGCGACACGGCTGAAATGGCTAATCGTAATGGGAACTTCAAAGTTTAATATCTCGAAAAGTATGCATTTGCGGCTGAAACGTCATTCGTGGAAAACGCCTTAAAATGGGTCCTTCTACCTATAGATGACTTCAAAATATCGAAAATGCATGATGGTCCTAAAAGCGAATTTTACCGGCATGACAACCGGGTGACGCAATGGCTGATAGATTTCTTTCATTTAAGTGAGCAATGTATGTCTATGTGCATGATGTACAAACTTTTACTTTAATTTTACTTTAGGAAATAAAAAGAGCTTCTGCGATGATTTGGTATTATCTGTGCAAATTTTATAGGATAGTCGCTTCATATAATATAGGCGTTTAATTGAAGAATAGTCGCTAACTGCGCGAGAGTACCGATACGATGTTAAGCTTAAGAAATCAGTATATCGAAAACTACTCATTTCCGACGGCTGTGACCTATAAACTAGTGTTAATCGCATAAATATCTGCCAAAATAGTAGTCTAAAACTGTTGAGCTTGAGTGGGGGTAATAACATTTCAAGAAAAGCACACCCCTGCTACACGCTGAGGTTTGGTGAGCAAGAGGTATGTATCAATAACGTATCTTACTTTTCTAAATTGAGATAGAGGATTTATGCAGTTTCAAAGTTAATTGCTTAAAATAATTGAGTGTGCCAGCTATCCATATCCACCTCAAAACATCCGCACGATAAATTGTGATTCTGAAACACTCGATAATAGCTATCAGCAGCTCTAAAGCGATCTTCATAGATCACAGACGAGAATTTTATATTATCATCCCGCATTTGCCCACTACGCTCCACGCCCTCTTCGTATTCAAACTTTGAAACTTTCATAAACTAGTACACAGTAAATTTGCACAGGACACCAGGGAAATGAGCGGAAAAAAGTTTTTAGCAACTTTTTCATTGGAAACACGCAACTGGATCCAAACAATCACAAACAGGTATAACACGCGGAGCACAACACACTACCGGTACAACGCTTCAGAGCACTGTTCCGTCCGCACCACAGGATACGTATGAGGTACGAAGTTTGCCTTTATCGATACACGTTAGTCGTTTAGGTTTAGTTTTTAGTATGTTTTACTTGTACCTAAGACAGTTTTAACTGTCCTGGGGTGGTTAGAGCCTATTTGGGAACAGTTAGTTTTCTGAAAATATAAAAGTGCGTAGCTAGCTGGTTTTTTGGTGGTTACTTTGTCTGAGATTTCCTTATCTAGTCGTGATTGGTGGATTGCACCTGCCCTTAAATTGTTTTTTTTTTTTAGTGGATAGACGTCCTTAACTTCTTACAGTGACTAGGTGATGACTCATCCAGCTGGTGGATGAGTGTTTTCTTTAATATTTCTGAGTTGTAGAGAAAGCAAAGAAACTTTTATCTGTTCAGCACCGATACTCGAGATGATGATGTCTATGGAGTGCCGATAACCAGGCAATGCTCCGCCCTAATAATCTGAATCTGAAATTTTGAACGCGTTTACTCATCCCCTCGTCCAATAGTTTTGTGGCTTCGTTGCGAACACAACTTTGCGTACTCCACAAAAAGTAATGAAAATGTTAACCGTCAAATCAGTTTCCTTGGCAAGTGTCACTTGGTATATGACGGAAATCCCTTCAGATTTGGAATGAAATACAATCCAGAAAACCGTTCACATTTCTGCTATATCTACGGCACTGTATCACATTCGGACGAGTGGATGAGTGAACACATTGCAAAGGCTGACGTGTAGACCGGCCATGAGACTGACGGTAGACTAACGAACGAAGTAATTATCTGACTTGACATCGTTACGGTCTCAATGAATAGTGACAATAGTATTGCTAATTCTAAGGTAAGGCAAGGCCTTACCTAAACAGGCCATCAGTAAGTTGCGTGTTGCGTACAATGACATATTCCGACAGTTGGTGGGTGTGCCCAGATACACAGGAGCTAGTGATGTGTTTGCGTCGTATGATGTAGAGTGTCTCAATATTCTTGCTCGTAAATGTGCATATAGCCTATAGATGAGAGTAGAAAAGTCTGATAACTCAATGCTTCAAGGGATAGGCTCTAATCCAAGTTATCAGAGTTCGGCGCTCAAGCAGCGGTGGGTTAGGATTCTGTATGTAGGTAACGACCTCCATGATCGGAATGACCTGTAGCTGATGTGCCTATTACCTGCTACTTCTCTAAGCAAGCTTCCTTTTCACGGCACGCAGGCGTGAGTTGATATATCTCTGTCTTCCTACTGTACTATTTCCTTTTGATTGCTCGAGGTACGGTAGGACTCTATGTGAGCCTGTTGATATACAGGGGACTGAGCTCTGCGTGAAAATTTGTATTATATACCATTGTTACAAGCCCCTTGGCCAGGCTAGCTATGATGACACGGTGTGTCTCACTCACACTTTACAGGGGTAATCTGTTAAATTCTCTGTACCAACGCAGCGAAGAGCTCTTTCTCTCTTGTTTATTACCTGTGCTCCTGTGTGAGATTGAGCTGCTCAATATCATTCGTGTCTGCAGGTGTAGGCTGATCGAATGTATTTTATTTATTCTCATTGTGCGTGGCCACCAATATTTGTGACTGGGCCTAATCACTAGGTTGAACTTTGCCTACTTTGTTTGTACTTGTGAGCTTGTAAGCGTATTTTGTGAACCCACTGTGTTCTTAATAAAAGTTATTTATTTATTTATAGTCCGTTATCTGACCATTTGCCTCTTTCCTGTGATACTAGCTCAAGTCACCCGCTTCTTGAAGTGTGGCCTGAACACGTCACCTGTCAACGTGTAAATTGGAATTTCAATGATCGAAATCTTGTCAGTTCCTTCCAGCTTAGTCTGAATCACTGCCTGGAGGTAATATCAATGACATTGATGCATCTTCTCGAGGAGGGCTTTGTGCGGTCTTGTCTGACATACAATCTGCCATTCTTGAATCTGGGTGTCGTATATTCGGTATTGCCCCGAATAGAAATAGGAGGAACGTTCCAGGCTGGAATAAATATGTCCGTGAATTTCGCGAAGCTAGCAGACACGCATTCAATGGGTGGAGGGAAGCAGGGAGGCCTCGTAATGGTCAACTGTGGGTACAAGAAATAAGCTACCCAATAGATACCGAACAAGTGCGTAGGAGTGAGGACGAGCTCAGAGCAGAAAGACTAAGTAGCAAACTTACTCAGAATAGGGGTGTTGACTTTTAGAAGGAAATAAAATATCTGAAACCGAAGGTGCTTACTGTTGCTCAATCGATAGATGGAATCACATGTTGAACTCTGGAAATCTCATTATGAAGGTAATATGAACTGTTTTGATGACAATAATCATTAAGAGTACGTTGATAGTATTCTAGACTCTATGAGCTCACCTCATGACCAATGTACAGTATCGGAAGGCGCAATACGTAAAGCATTAAAGCTACAGGTGTGGACAAGATTCCCGCTGAAGTTTACAAATACGGCCCTCCGAAGCTTGTAACCCTACTTGCTACCTTTCTTACTGGCTGCCTAACTCTGACTGCCTAACTCTATGTGTATGCTTCCTCCTAGACACTTTGATGTAGGTCATAATATCCCCAATTGTAAAAAGCAAGATTAATTAAGTGTGTATGAGACAAGAGCAACTACCGCCCCATAGCTGTCGCTACATCACTCTCAACGTAACTAGAACTGGTTCTTAAGCGACGGATGTCAGCGTATGTCGATACTTCAGATAGCCAATTTGGCTTTAAAGCACAACACGGTACAGGAATGGCTGTCTTTGCGCTAAGACAAGTTATAAAATAATTCCCTGACAATGGCTCTCCAATGTATCTATGTTTTCTAGACACTATATAAGGCAGCATTTGATAGGGTGCACCACTACTCTCTGTTTAAGTGTATGCTAGAGAAACAAATACCTCCTTACGTTGTAAAAACACTAAAGTATTGGTTTCAAACTCAGATATGCTACGTAAAATGGGGGGACAGAAATGTCATAGGCGTTGGCCATGACTAATGGTATACGACAAGGAGGCTTACTGTCTCCCATTCTGTTCAATATCTTCAATGAATGCATCCATACAGAGTTGAATGCCGCTGCAGGCTGTCATATTAACAATAAAGCACTCAATGCCCTTAGTTACGCTGGCGACATGGTACTTGCTTCTCCTCATGCTAAAAGATTGCAAATTTTGCTTGCAATCTGTGAGAGCCAAGCGAATAATCTTAGCATTGGGTATAATACGTTAAAAACAGTTTGCATGTATATTAGGCCTAGGAGCAGCAACGCGCCTGGTCATAAAGATTCTGTTTTGAATGGTATGGAGCTTACGTACGTTAACAGCTTCTCTTACCTGGGTAACAAAGTCACTGATGATTTTCGTGATGATCAGGATATAGAGAAAGAAACGCGAAAGCTCCGTAGAGTTGGTAACACGTTAATTACGAAATTCAGTCACTGCTCTGAAGACGTCATATATGCCAGCTGTTCCGAGCTTATTATTACCCCTTGTACTGTTACTCACTTTGGTGTACCTTCTAATAAGAAATTCATTGAGCGCTTGCGTGTTGCTTATAACGACAGATTCCGCATCTTAATGGAAGTGCCAAAGTCTAATAGTGCAAGTCTAATATTTGCTCAGAAGTACAATGATTGTCTCTAAGTCAGTACCAGGAAATGCGCCTTGAGCCTAAAACATAGGGTTGAAAACTCTAGTAATTCATTAATAAAAGTCATCCGCAATGGCCCTGGCTACAAACGATCAAATATGTATCTACGATGGCAGCGCATACTGTTGCCTGAAGGAGGCCAAGCAATGGGGCGTAATGCTGTCTAGAATGTAAGACCACTGCGACATGTCCTTTGTTTGTAACCTAGAAATAAGATACATCCTCCTGTGTACCATGTAGCATTTCAGTGTTGTAATGCCTCCTTCAGTATTAAATAAAGTTTAATTATTACTATTTACAGCGGCACTACCGCAAGTGCTTGTGAAAGGAATCCGCGTGATTTCGCACACCTTTTGCCAGCGTCCAGCCATGCATCACACGCTTGTCAATACAGCTGTTAAAAAATTCGTTGCTATTTTTTTTCTTGGGGGGTTTCGTGAAATTCCGAGTGAGATATTTCCATGAACGCAGATACAATTTCTTTGCATTCTTTCGCCCTTAGCGCTTAAAATGGACTTGACGGATAACACTTTAACACTTCTTTTGGTAGACACTCTCTTGTGTTTACGGGGACACTACTGAACAATAGACGAATAACTAGCTCAGAGAACATGTTCAATACAATATCGTGTGATTTCAGTTTAGAGGCAGGCTCGCACAACTATTTTCTGGCCTCCGTATGAAGTGAAAGGATTAAAAATTTAAGCTTCTTTATTTCATAACCAACTGGTAACTCACCTGACTGCTCACCTGATGAACTCACCTGACTCAAAAGCTTAATGTTGGCACCCAGTTGAACATGACTTGTGTCTCTCCAAACGTGGGGCCCTTGCGATTGGAAGCCAAAATCAAGCCTTCGAGGATCAACTTGTTTAAAACTTTAAACGGAAGCGTTGGCTTTGTCATTTGGAATGAAAGTACAAGTATTAGAAACAACACGGTTGCATAGAACAGGCAGAAAACTCCATTTCGCAGAGCAAAATTGGGTTTCTAAAAGTCAATATCTACAGTCACGGCCAAAAAACCAACTCAGCTGATAGAAGCCAGCGCAGCTGCGTGAAGTGTCAAGCAAGTCTAGCCTCGAAGGCTTGATATTTCTGTCCAATTGAACATCTCTACCGTTCACAAGTTAGCCGCCACGTCGGTTCGATCAGCAAGTGGCACTAATAAGGTTCAGATAGTGCTTCAAACTTGAGATGAATTACAACAGGGAAGATATCGCACCTTCTTAATGTTGACAACAGAGCAGCAAAATATTTAGGAACCCGACTTATTTCTATGTTGCGTGGAGAACAAATATATATATATAGTTTAACTAAGTGAAAATGTAGCATATTCTTGTATATATAGGTTTATGTACTGCATTGTAGCAATCTCCACGGTTGGCGTAAGATATGAGATTTATTTAACGAAAATGAAATTTCCCAAAAAAAATACAGTATAGGGATTTCGTGGATTAGTAAGCATGAAGGTCAATTTCTTATCCGATAGAAAAGTGTGTCTCTTGTAGTCCACGGTTAAGGAAACTGTTTCTTCAATGTCACCGAAGGGAAGAAACGACCGAAGCTTTAGCGCAATCTCTCGGGTATCTAAAATCACAAAGTCACTGCTGAAAAACAAGACAGGCACAAGCTCTTATCGCAAATGCTCTCGATCCGTCAGGTTTAGCTCATCTATACGTATTATTACGTCGTTCAAGTGATAAACTGCACTGCCATCACCGTAATTATTATGGCAGTTGCCTAGAGGGAGCCAGTTTCTCCGCGTTATCTTGTTTGGCTATGTATGGTGATTGCAGAGGGTATGGACGAGTATCTCAGTGGAGCTATAACAAATAGTAACGGGATAATTGTTCCTGAACCACTCAACTGCTATCTTTTGCCACGGTTCCTAGTCTTGGGCATTTCACTATGCTGGTGACGGGTAGTGATAGTCATGAGAAATTTTTGTAGATTATTAAATCATCTGAGTTGTTGTCGACTGGCGCAGCGAATTCGAGTTCAGTTAACTGCACTAGGCACTTGTCGGGAACTTCAGAAAGAAACGCTCGTTTCGCACCTTTGAATCGTGCCGATTATGCTTGAGAGGACGAAAGGAAGAAGGCGTTCTTCACCACATCAAGGATAGTCGGTTGAAGAACAAGGCTGATTATCGGTTTGGCGCGACTAAACGAGAGCTCATGTCTGAAATCCCAGCCGTTCTAATCCTAATGCATTGGCATGGAGGCGTGTTCGACTGGGCAGCGAAATTAAGCCTTGAGGCTGGACTTGTCCGAATCTTTAGACAGGTGCCCTGGCTTCGAGCCGTTGATTTGAGTTTCAGGTATTGACGTTATTAGCTTACCTGCTTTCCGCAGGTTCAACGTTATTGGATTGCTTCTAACACTTCAACTCGATGCGAAGTTCTAAAGTCAAAGCTTTTGTTTTGATTTCGGAAAGATGAAGACTTGAGTTCGGCGTTAAATGGAACGCATATTCAGCCTAACTCGACTTCTTCCTGCCAATCGGTGTCACATTTACACATCTCCGTTCAGTAAATTCTTACTTGAATGAGCATCAAAATACCATTATAAAAATTAACAGTAATTTTCGAAGGTTTCGATCTTGATGATGATATCAAGTGCACAAATTGTGTAAACTTTACGGCATTGCAGCTACTGGTAGTATTTTGACATTGTAGCTGGAGGATAATATTTTAAATTGATATTTGTTGGTAACACATACGGCACATAAAAAACAGAAGTATTTTGAATCATTCTTTGAACGTGGCTCTACAAAAGCTCCCAATTAGCTCAATCTAAACTCGCGAAAATCATTAGGTGGTTTTCAAGAGGAAGAATTTTTCTTATCTGTTTCATGCCGAGTTCAGCAAATACCTTAGATAAATGTATTACATACAATGACTTGGCATAAAGCTTAAACAGATCAGCAAGACGTAGAAGCACTAGTGTGTATGCAAACGTATCTTATGTACCGTAGATATATGTAGTTTGAGTTACTAAGGTAATACCAGGAAATACGAGGAGCATGCTGTGCGTTATAGCTTTTATACTGTAGAACTATAGCAATTACATGTCAGAAGTATGTCGTTTGTCATAATTGTAACTGGGTCATAAAAACAGTCCTTATATACATCGGCCACAAGCGCTAACGCGTTTTCATACCTAAGCATTTCGACATAGCTACTACATCCTATTCGGCGGTCGCCTGAGAGAGTGCCGTGAACAAATAACTGCATGACTTCGTAGTAAAAAAGTAGTAGATACACTATCCTGCAGCATTTTTCGTTGAAAACACATGGGAAAATGTTCTTAATGCGATCAGACTATAGAAATAATGCTCAGATGCTTAATGATTGCTTATGAAGTGTTTATACACACTGATCTGTGCATCCAGAGAGGGATGCTCGTACTCACAGGCATACAAAGTTTGACGTTTCTTGAGGTAAGCTCACTAGACTTGATTTGTGCGGAGCTGCAGACAAGAGCATTAGTTTTGCTGCTTCAAATTAAGAGTTGCTTCTAACACTTGCTCCATGATTCAAGTGGTAGAGCAAGGCTTTTCTCTGAAATTCCAGAGAAGCCAAGCCTACTGGGCTGAGTGTAGTTACCTCGCAATCGTCACGCCATTGCTGTCGACTTTGGGTTAACGAAAATTTGGAATGGTAATCTAGAATTCTGGAGACACTCTTGAGAATTCCGGGTTATATTATCTTCTGTGAAAAGGAACAACATTCGTCATTGTGGAGAGGTGAGGAGAACGGTTCGGGCCGTGGCGGCCTGGAGACGCTACAGTTTGGGAGTTGCACAGCTACGTACAAGAATATTTTTTTGTAATGCTTTCATGCGCTGGAGGCCTATCATCAATACAAGTTAATACCACTAGCCAATCGTGCAGGGGTTGCAATAGTAATAAGATATGAGAAGTTCTATTCGGGAAGACATAAATGAGTTATTATATTAATTATTATTATATCCTTGTTTGGACCTGTGCAGCACCACTAACTCTTGGTGCCACGAGCTAGCACAAAGTTTAATTAAGACATTTAACATGGCGTGATAAGAGTATTTAAAACATACTACCGTATATAGCAAATGCTAGGCTAATGTTTTGATATCTTCTTTATCTCAAAACTAATAACTTTTCAGCACCAACTTTGCTAAATTGACGTAAATGGAATTTGTAGGGTAACCAGATTTTTTTACTGTATAGTGAAAGCGTATTGGCGCTAGCTTGGGTCTCTATCGTGTGTCCGTAATGTCTGTTTGGTCTTGTTCAATGCCTAGCAGACTGTTGTCCAGTTAGGTGGTGATATGTTGCTGGCAACAAATTCTGCTAGGATCCGAATTTCGCATAGTACTATAGGCTCACGTAAGTAAAGGAACTACATGAAATAGTAAGCAGAAAAATGCACGACATGGAGAGTATTGCAGGTACACATTAGCGCAGGAAATCGACGGTATAATAGGCCCACATAAGTGCGGAAAATCCATGGTATAAGAAATACACACATGTGCAGGAAATGGATGATGTAATATGTAAGCATAAGCGCGAGCAATCGATGGTGTATTAAGGACACATAAGTGCAGGAAATCCATGGTATAAGAAATACACACATGTGCAGAAAATGGATGATATAATATGTAAGCATAAGCGCGAGCAATCGATGGTGTATTAAGGACACATAAGTGCAGGAAATACATGGTATAAGAAATACACACATGTGCAGGAAATGGATGATATAATATGTAAGCATAAGCGCGAGCAATTGATGGTGTATTAAGGACACATAAGTGCAGGAAATACATGGTATAAGAAATACACACATGTGCAGGAAATGGATGATATAATATGTAAGCATAAGCGCGAGCAATCCATGGTGTATTAAGAACACATAAGTACAGGAAATGCATGCGGTAATTACCCTAATAGGCAGTGCTGCGTGCGACTTTCAATTTTTCCTGAGCATCTTTGACTTTGCGACTTTGTCCGCGACCGACTGCGGCTCTATTTTGACTTCGCAATTTTTTCCCCTCTCGACGACTTCCCTAAATTACAACCTGATCTTGATGATTCATCGGACGAGGTCCAGGCGACGTAATTCACACAGCCCATCTTGTGCAGATGTGATGCTACATGTCGAGACCATGCAGTGGGAGGGCCAGCAGTGAGATATGGCGGTAATATATCCCACATTGTACCTAGCCGCTTACAGCTGTTTTTTTTTTAAATGTTGCAGTATCATTACCTGTAGTATTTCGAATGTGACTTGGCATTTTATTGAGCTACAAAGTAAATTGTAGTTTTTATATCACAGAAAAAACACAAAATTTTAAATTTATTTTTCACAAAACGTAGCGCAAACTAATGCCTATTGCATTTTTTACTCCCCCTCTTCCATATCTTCCTCACCCATCTTCTCCCGGGTCTCCCCATCTTCGACACTCATCAAAATCTCACTATCCTATAACAGCATAAAATGTGCATAGGAAAGCTGCGCCTGACACTAGCACTGACTTTACGTCTCCACAATCACTTTTACTTTTCTCCTCACTCATTGTCTTGAACTTATTGATCTTGCAATACTAAATCTATTTCTATTTAAAATATCTGTAAAATTAACTTATTATATTGTTGATAATTTGTCGACAAAAAAGTAAAACATCTTAAACTTTGCATAAGTGCAGGAAATCTACGGTATAATAGGTATTGGTACACATGCATGTAGGTATTGGTACACATGCATGTAGGTATTGGTACACATGCATGTAGGTATTGGTGCACATGCATGTAGAAATTCGGAGC
Organism: Parhyale hawaiensis; assembly: GCA_001587735.2. Taxonomy (NCBI): domain Eukaryota; kingdom Metazoa; phylum Arthropoda; class Malacostraca; order Amphipoda; family Hyalidae; genus Parhyale; species Parhyale hawaiensis. Next base: position 38,170,449 of record LQNS02278125.1, on the reverse strand, counting down.
TCAGCTAGAAACTGAGTTTTTTTGTAACGGTACTCAACAGATGTTCCATGTTAATGCTTTTCTCTGTCCCGGCTATGCAGCCACATGGCCGCATTAAATTTTGTCCCACAACATACCCGCACTAATGCAGTTTGCCTTAGGTCAGCAAGAAAACAAGACCTCAATAAAATTTATTAAGCAGTTCAAAGGGCAAGTTTTAATAGATTCATTCCCTAACCTTTGCCTTAGTTAGTTTTTAGAACTGAAGTGAAAGCTTATATTTTATTTAAATCGATGAAAACTGAGACTCCTTATCACGCTCTATATTCCCTTCTTTAAATTGCTAATCCCTTAATTTTAAAATCAGCTCCTCGCCGTTATTCGAGTAGTTCAAGCATTTTAGTCTGAGTTTGTTAAAGAGCGAGCGAAAATTGTGGTTTAATGTAGTTATTTATCCACAACTACAGGGTCGCTCCATTTTAGAAAGAAGTCGGTAATATAAATAATGATATTTTATTGGGTGAGCATGAGCGGCCTGACTCGGTACAAATGAGAGGTAGCTTATTACTAGAGGAAGGTGCGCGGTGCAGGTAAATGTCGTGGGAACGGCACACAAAATTGCAATGAGAAACATCGCTTGACCTCTGTCCGCAACCTGCAGTGTCGATAAACTACTGCGAAAGTGTTACTGTACGCATAGACTGGACCCCTCGCGAAATTTGACAGCCCGTAGTATAGTACGTTGTCTATATACGACAAGGGTGTAAAAGGCATTGAATCCTGAACAGACAAATAGACTGACAAACAGCGATCTGAAAGAAAAAAGAAATTTCATGTTCAGACATGCAGGACTACCGTAAACTAATACAATCTCTATATTTTACAAATTACAGCTAAAACGCTACACAACTGCAGAGTCTCAAATAAAAAAAAATTGTTAGCCTTTGTGTTTCAGCTAGTCACTAACTTTGACATTATCGCGTCTGAATATAAGATTTTTGTGGATGAATTGTTATTTCAACTGCAAGGTACAGCTCTTAGTCCTATGATGCCCATCATTTCTTATCCCCTAGTTACGTTTCAAAATTAATAATGTTATTCCTTCAAGGCTCTTTATCTTGATCCATCATTTTAATATTACAAAGAGGTTTTATACAATTCAATTCCGTCAAAAAATAGAAAAAACGGATTAAAGAAATTTATAGTACTGATGAGCTCAAACTTCTCCAGGGTTAGTTAAGACTCGTCGACAAACAGAGCTCTATATAATCTCCAATATATTTGCCCATGGTGTTCGTAAACTATAGCCGACGTTGGTTTTATACTGTTGTTACATATGTTGTAGCCATGAACTTCTAGCTGGTACAGTTACAAAATAACTGCATTTGTAGTATACGTATTGTTTTAGTAGTGAAATGGGAAACATTCCACACGGGATAAATCTTTAAGGCTGATCCATAGGTGATTTATGTAATCAGTAGTAGTCTTTCTGTTCTCCAGATTTAAATCCAAGAAACCGAGAGGCACTTCCCAGATTTGCGAGATTGCTCTTGTGCTGCATGACTTAAACCTTAGAATAATTGAAAGGGAATTTTTTTCAACAAAGATTGATGCCCATGCTTTGCGAGTGTCTGTGGTGCTCAATGCCCCAAGGCTTAGAATGTTCAAAAGCTATTTCTTATCAAGCGTTGGAATACAGATGGTCCAGCTGTGTGTAGTGGCATAATGTAGTGTTCAGTGACGCTGGCGTATTGTATTAATGCAAAGAGAGGATAAGCGCGAATTTTTTCAAAAGTTTGCGCACCTACTGTAGTCTTTGTAGATCAGCCAAAGAAAAACATCGTGGGTAATATCTCAATATGTGACGAAAAATATGGGTGATATGAATATGTATAACAGCTGTGGTTAGACAATATATTCGTGTGAGACAGAACAACCATCAAATTACAACATGAACTAACTTTTAACTATTAGTTTCCCGTGAAGCTTTTCTCTCATGCAGAAGTAAATTCCAACATTACTACCAATATAAATAATTCAGTTTCTAACCGTTCGTAAATTGCACGGTCACGTTTGACAAGTGGGCATTCTATAGTAATGTATCAATATTAACTGGTTCAACGTTTGTTTAAGTTGCACTTCTGTATTTCGATAAACCTATCGTATGAGGTGCTGGTACCAAAGTTATCTTTTAAGTTCAAAGCAGCAGACGTTGCGGGTTAGCATTTAGCACTCGACAAGACACCAATGCATCTTTCCTCAAGAAAGAAATTTTAAAGTGTCAAAGGAAGAAAAAATATGAACCTCCCAGTTTTTGCAGTAATCAAGTAAGAATCTGGGTACTACTTTTTGCATCCTGTCGAGGCCCAATCTAAATTCCAATTAAAGTTCATTAATCTTAGCAAAATGCGCTAAGAAAGAGAGCTAATTCTGTATTTTAATATCGTGACGAAGCAATGAAATCTTACGTGGGAACAGATAGTTTTTATCAAGAGCGAGACCAAATGGCCGGTCCGTGTCTGATAATTATTTCTTGATAATTACTTGAATTTTGTTGCTCTAGTTTAAAATTCGATAGGTTTTTTGGTAAATAAACATATAGGCGCAAAATAAAATTGTAACGTTCCAAAGGCACAACATTAAAATTTCTCTTATTAAGGACGCAAATCCTTATAGAATTAATACATTTGCACAAATAAATACATTGACCAATTATCTATAAAAGGTATTACGCGGGCCTCATAAGCTCATGAAGTTAATTGTGTATGTAATTTTTAGATTGACTGGAAGTTTAGTTAAGTTACGGCAAAATTGTTACAAAAAAGTATTACCAGGGCCTCATAAGCTCAACAAGTCAACTGTGCTAGGTAAATTTTCTGATTTACTGGGGTTTTGGTTAAGATAAGGTAAAGTTGTTATGATACATTAAGTGTTTACAAAAGCAGCTTCATTTGGTAAATTAACTTAGTATATTTGTTTTACATTAACCTTTTACTTATCTGTTTTTCACGTGTAACCACCGTTCAGCTGTTCGAGAATGACAGCTAGTTTATATCTCGAAGAATAATGCAGACACTGAGACTTGTGTGGAGTGATACTATACTGAAGGAAAAATGTTGTATACATTAATATTATGTATTTTTTGCTAATTAATCTAACGTAAGGAAGGTTATAAACTATTTTTGTCTTCTCCACGCAAATTAGTATATTAGAGAATAAGGTGTTAGGTCATTAAAAGTTTCTGTTTAGTGAGGCGACAGCCGTAGTTGTATCTGAGGCCTGCAGTCTCATTTCTGCTGTTGTTGAAAGTGGCTTTGTGTTTGGCTGCAGCTAAGGCTTGTTTGTTGTTTATAATGTTATAAAATATTGTTTGCTTATTGTGACTATCCATCTATACGTGCTCACTCTAAAGACTAGAAATGTCCATTCGGGCAAGTAAACGCAGTATTTGAACTGAGTAACCGCTTACTTGACGTTAAACATTTCTATCTTTTCGCATGATTTTTGCAACGTGGCACTGTTTTTTATCAGTACACTTACTAAGCTTCTTTTGGAGGAAGAATCAGACAGTGTTGGAATTTCGTTGCAAGTACGACAAAACGGTAGGTGTACTTAGGGCGACTATCATTGAGCTTTAAGTGTCTAAACGTGCGAGCATCCCATGTTTTATTTATTTCTTTTTCATTACGTGGTGAAATTTGCCAGTCAACGTAAATACACTGGTTTGCATAACTTTTGAGGTTTAGGATTTCTCAAGTGTTTCTATATGGCTTTTGCATTCTCAATACAGAAATGTGATCAATTTCGCCCAATCAAGTCAGGTTTTCATTCTACTTCAATTTAAGAACATAACATATTGCTAATAGCGTGTTTTCTAATGAGTTTTATGTGTACTAAGTTTCATTTTTTTCTATATGAATTAATAAAAGTGGTTATAGACAGCGTGCATAAGAAATTTATATTTCTTTTAACAAATTTATGAAGCATAGGTTGAGTAAAGGCGAAAATGGCAATACCGTAGGTAGGGACAATGAGTTACCAGTTATTGTCAGAGGTAGGCGCGCGAACATTTTTTTGGGTTCCGAATCCGAACCCGAAGTTTCACCGGTTTGTGGTTCCGAACCTCCGAATAACGAACCCGATATTGAAATTTCGGTGCGAACATTCATTCCGGATATTTGTCCGCCAACCTCGGAATCTTTACAAGATAGTAAAGCGAACCTTAATTCCAATACCTTCCGAACATTTCCAAACCTAAGTTTTACTCATTAGAAATCTAAATTTAAAGCTTTCCCATTAAAAAACATCTTTTAAGATATCTACATTATTCAGAGCAACGGTTGAAGATTGTCTGACTCTTGTAGCCACTGCTGGCTGAGCGTCACTAAGGTCGTATTCACACGTACCTCAACGTAACGCGTTCAATCACGAAAATGAACATGAGCTGTGCGTTAACTTTTTCTGTCGTTGTCCACACGTGGAAGCGACCTTCATTCAAATGAATGACGCCACACGTTCACTTATGATATCGTTTCCTTAAATTTCTACTTAGCCTATATATCGTGTTGGTTTGGAGTTACATTCGTATCCCACGATCTTATAGCCTGAATTTGATAGGAACAGTCTGCTTCAAAAAAATTATAGCCTGATAAACTTATAAAAGTGAAATTTGCACGCAGCAATCCGCTTCGTTGTCAAATCAAAGATGGCGTCTGTGTTCTAATAACATTTTCAGCTTAATTAGTTTTCTTGAGTTAAACCAAAAACTAGTCATTCTGAATGTTAAAAAGTGGGGGTAAAATAAGCATTTTTATTGGCCAATTCATTTGAAACTGCTATAGAGCATAAATCAAGTATTTATAAGTTCTGTTTACTGAATTTGAGCGCCGCAGTGCATTCAAGAAAGGGACATGTGCTCCATTCTTAAGTCTCTCGGGTTTGCTGCTGCTGCTTCTATCACATCAACGCGCCGCGTCCCTCATCGTAACGCGTTCAGTCAAACTGATGGACGCGGCGTGTTGATTTGGTAGAAAAAGTAGAAGAAAATGCGTGAGACTGAAGAATGAAGTAGGTACGTCCTTTTTTTTTTTTTTTTTTTTTGAACGAGCCGCGTCATTCAAGTTCAGTAAACAGAATCTATAAATGCGGAAATTATCCTCCATAGCGTTTTCAAATCATGAACAAGTTGACAAAATGCCTTTTACCGTCATTTTAACGATCAGAATTACTGTATTCCTGTTAAACACAAAAAAACTAGATGACCAGAAAATGTTATAAGAACACCGACGCCATCTCTGATATGACAACAAAGTGAATTGTTGCGTGCTGATTCCACTTTCATCGGTTTATCAGGCTATTAAGATTTTGAAAATAGGCTTTTTCTTTCAAAATAAATCTTTAAGATCTTGGGATACAAATGTGACTTCAAACCAAGGCAAAATATAAGCGAAATGTAAAGAAACGAGATCATAACTGAACGCCCGGAGTTATTAATTTGAATGAAGGTCCTCTCTACGAGTGGACAGCGACAGAAAAAAAAGACGCACAGCTCGTATTCATTTTCGTGATTGAACGCGTTACGATGAGAGACGTGTGAACTCGCCCTAACCAGCATTTTGATTGGTTGGCAGCCAGCTGAGGTCACAACATGACGAGGCTGCGTGTTACAGACTGATACCGATACATAAGAAGGGGGATAGGAAAAGCCTCAGCAACTATTGACCAATCAGCTTACATCGGTTGTCAGCAAAACTATCGAACGCCTCTCGAAAAAGGGCATCAGTGATCATCTGGGGATGCATCAGCTCACATCCGACACTCAGCATGGTTTCCGAAATGGAAGTAGCTGCTTAACAAACCTACAGGATTTTTTCTCATGCGTTGCGGATATTATAGATGCACAAAAATATGTAGACATTGTGTATCCAGACTTCCAAAACGCTTTTGATAAGTCCCCCATCAACGGCTAATGAAAAAATTGGAAGCCTATGACATCCAGGGAGACTATTTACGATGGATCATGGCATGGCTTACTGGTCGGCAGCAGTGAGTGAAGCTTGACGGAGAGACGAGCGCCTGGAGGCAAGTATCATCAGGGGTTCCACAAGGTAGCGTGCTTAGCCCACTTCTGTTCTCAATTTACATCAATGATCTCGATCTTAACGACCGTAGTAATATCAGTAAACTTGCAGATGATACTAAACTATGTCAACTTGTCACAAAAACAGCTGAGCTCCAACAAGACCTTGACCACCTAATGGAATAGAGCACAACGGGGCAGATAAGCTTTAATGTCGACAAATGCTCAGCAATGCACAAAGGGCTAGTGAACCCTTCAGCCCCATTGAAAATGAACGGGATGGTATTGGCTGCTGTCTCCCAACAACGTGACTTGGGAATCACTATTACAAACAAACTACAACACAGTCAGCAGTTGACAAGAGTGTGAAAATGGCAAGCAGAGTACTCGGATTCATCACCATAAATTTTGAATACAAGTCCAAGGACATCATCGTTCCCTTGTACAAGGCATTAGTGCGGCCACACTTAGAGTTTGCTGTTCAATTCTGGGCGCCTCATTTGTGCAAAGATATCGATAACATGGAAAGAGTGCAAAGCAGAGCAACGAAATTGATACCTCAGCTGCGAAACAAGCCGTATGAATGTCGCCTAATGGAACTGCTGATCTCTCTCGAGCGAAGGCGAATCGGGGGGCAACTTGTAGAAACAGTCAAGTATTTGAATGGCTCCAAAGGCGTACCTACAACGGGACTCTTTGAAAGAGACCTCAATAATCGCTTGCGAAACAAAGGTAAAAAATTCAAGCATAAAGCTCGAAGAAAGACCTTAAGTCAGCAGTTCTTTCCGTATTTCATAGTCAGCATTTGGAATAGAATCCCTTCCGATGTAGTTAATGCGGAGTCAACGCGTTTAAAAATCGTCTTGACCTACATTGACAGAGACATCCTCAACAGCTAAGAACTTCTGTTTCAGGAGTCGCAAACTCTCAACGGCCAAAGCTTCCTACTCCACCTTCATTCGTCTTCTTCTCTCTCCCGCTCTAACTACACAGTCTGACATTTCTAAGCTCCATATATCAGCGGCTCTTGATCGTGCTTGCGTGCGTTCATGATCGCCGCTCTGGCAGGGATTCTTCCCCTTTTTTTCTCTCTTTTCTTCAATCCTCTATATCCTACTAACATAATGGCAAAGGCTCATACAGAGTGGGAGCCTAAGATCCGGTGTCTCTTTGGGAATGGGCCTATTGGTTCGTCTACTGCCACCTATCTAAACTAATCTTATCTTACAGATAAAGCAACAAGGTAACGAGGTTAACACTGCGAGTTTATTTTCAAGTCCAAAGAAGGGTAGCCAAGGCAGTAGCTACTACTAGTCGTTGTTTCAAATTACTTAACACAGTCACACAGGCTTGCATATCGAATGCATTTCAAGCAGTGGTCATTTGAGACACACACACTCACTAAGGCGTAACGCGTTCAATCCCGAAAATGAACACGAGCTGTTCATAAACTTTTTCTGCCGCTTTCCACGTTTAGAAGCAGCTTTCATTCGAATAAATGATGTTCTGTTCTGTTATGAATTTCGTTCCTTTATATTTTTGCTAATACTTTGCGTCGGTCTGCAGTCACTTTCGGATCCCATGATCTTCTAGCCTGAATTTAATACGCACTGCCTTCCTCCAAATATCTATAGCCTGATGAATCGTTAAAAGTGATACCAGCACGCAACAATGCGTCGTCATCAAATCAAAGATGGCGTAAGTGTTCTTGCAACATTTACTGCTCAACTAGCTTTCTTGTGTTAAACGGAATGCAGTGATTCCGATCGTTAATGTAAAGGTAAAAAAATTGTTAACTGGTTCGGGATTTGAAACCACTATAGAGGATAAATTAAGCATTTGTAGGTTCTCTTTACTCATCTTGTCTTACGCGACGAGTTGGAAAAATGGCCATATTTGATCTTTCACTCTCCCGCGTTTGCTGCAACTGTTTCTATCAAATCAATGCGCCGCTTCCATCAGTTTCACTGAACGCGTTACGATGAGGAACGTGTAAACACAGCCCTACACGCCCATACTTGGATAGAAGTAGAGAGAAGTGATTAAGTACAGCACGATGCAAATGATCATAAGCGTATCTATTTGCTACAGAAACATAGGCGTCACCTCATCTCTACGCCACGGGAAGGTTGAAAACCAATGCTTGGTCGTTTTTTTTTAGAATTTTTTCGGGATTCGGAGTTTCAGATTCGCGAAAAAAGACGTTCCGAACCCATAGTCCGAATCTTTTTTGACATCGGTCGGAATCCAATCCTCCGAACCTAAATCCGGGATTTTGCCGGTCTGAACAAATTCGCGAATAAAGGTTCGCGAACACTTGTTCGGAACGCCCACCTCTCGTTATTGTATCTATTGTAATCAACTTTCCAGGCAACCACTAAAATTGAGAATTTAAGCGTGTTATTATTTAGCTCCTGAAAAACTACCAAGCTCTAGGTGCATGCATGTCCATTTATCCATGGTTCGCATTTAGACTATATTTGGAAAACTGGGTGATTTGAGCGAAGAGCTACGAGTGTGTTTTCGCAAGGATATTCGAGTAATGGAGTTGAGGTACCGAGACAGTTGGGAAGTGAATACGCTTGCAGGCTACTGCTGTTGCTTCAATAGGATGCTCCAAATGTACAGCGCACACGAGAAACTGTCCGAAAGCTAATTTTACAGTAATACTTTGATCACTTCCTTAATTTTTTAAGTGCGATAAACTGTGAATTTGCTTACTTACTTACTACTTTCATTTTTCGTCTTCAAGTTCACATCAATTCTATTTGTGTACTATTTTAGGCATAGGTTACACATTTTCCATTATTTATGCGGTATCTAAAATATAAATATAATTATTTGGTTACCATTTGTCTTCCTAAACGTTAAATAGCAAAAAATTTTAAATGCAGCAATATATTATATGGCAGCGTCGAAGAAGTTATCATTTGGGCGCCAAAGACTTTTCATATTTTGTAATAAAACGCAGGAGATGAACTGGGCAGGTGCTAACAAGCCGGTAGTCAAGTTCTGCACTTTACAAGTAATTTTCTGGTATTGTATCTCAGCTGTTGTACGAATAATCTTGGGCAACTTTTTTTTTTTTGNGGGGGGAGGGGGTGGTGGGAGGGAATCAGTGTTCAGGTTTTTGTGCAAGTAAGACAAACAAGGGTGCAAAGGGTATATATTTGTTAATAAAAGCATTGATAGCGAACTTAATTGAGATTTCGAATCAAAGTGACATTAATTTACTTTGTTAGTCAATTTTTCCGACCGTCAGGATACTGTTCCATGCCTTACCTCACCTGGCTGTAAGCGTCCGAAAAGATTCTAGTTTTTCAAAGATGTACCGTAGTTATTACACTGCAAATTGACCGGGGAAACGCAAGCGAGAGTCTTGAATTCCTTCCAAGAGTATTTTCCTACATACACCAGGCATATTTCCTTGTATTACAGATGACGCTTTGTTAGAGGTGGCTCTGATGATTGGAAAAGATTTTATCGAAAGTTAATGAATTTACCATGAGCCCACTTGCATCGTGCGGTCTATGGCAGAGTGAAAATGGAGCATAGCTGTTCCAGTATAGTTATGCCTACAATTTCCAGCAGCACTTACGACTTAGAATGGTGATAATATTAATGTATGACGTATTGTGCGAACTAATTGTGCACAAGCACATAATTCTTTTAAGTTCAATGTACGGGGTTGCCGCACGTCCCAACGTAGCCTTTCAAACGTAGTAATTACATCCGCCGAGGAGGTTATGTTGTCGTCGTTTTTGTCTGTCTGTCTCTTTGTCTGATAGTCAGTCTGTCACCAAGATAACTCAAAAAGTTGCGAACCGATTTGGATGAAATTTACAAGGATTGTTAGGTATGTTAGGAGAACCAGATGATTAACTTTTGGTGAAGATACGTCCATCCGTTTGTTTGTTTGTCTGCCTAATTTTTCTCAATGTCATTACTCAAACAGTTATGGATGGATTTTTATGAAATTAACAGGAGTTAGTAAGTATATAACGAAGCGTAGTTGAACAAATTTTGGTAATGATCTGTTTTTTCGTTCGTTCGTTCGTTCGTTTGTCAATGTTTTTAATTTTATGTTTGTTAGCACAATAACTCAAAAAATAATGAATGGATCTTATAGAATTTATGGGCGTTATTAGTAATGTTTAAAGACATAAATGATTAAATTTTAGTGCAGATCAGTTCTTTCATTTGTATGTTTGACTCATGTTTGTCTTAACGTTTGTTAGCAGTATCTCAAAAAGTTATGAACAGATCTTCAAGAAAATTGCAAAAGCTGTTATTACTATCAAAAGGCACAAATGATTAGATTTTGGAGTTTATACAATGAAAAAATATGGTTTCAGAGCCAATTTGAATTTTTTGCTATCGTTGCCTTGCATGGTGGGGGTATGCGCTCTCAGAGTGCTCTAGTTTGATACTATTTTAACCCTTTCTCTCATGATGTATCCTTTATAGATACGACGTACGCTTCAGTGTCACGATACTAAGCAAATAATGAAGCAAAGTGTTGAAGCATATTTCTGCATATCCTATATACTTTAAAAAGTTTAAAATATCGTGAAATTCTGTACCGAAAGAACCACGCTCGTAATTTGTCATAGACGAGTGGGTATAGCGGATGAAAGAAAACAGAAACGTGAAAATCTACAAAAATTTATTACGAACTTAAGTGGAGCTGGGTGTAGTCTGAAATTGCTGTTGCTCTAGGGTATTTGATCAATCGAGAATTCACACTTTGGTACAAATTCTTCAAGTAGACTGGTAGACTGGCTGTAGTTGTTCTTATGGCAAAAATGAGGTCAAGCGTTCATACATCAGCCTTAATTACCTCCGTCAAGATAACTCAAAAAGTTATGAACCGATTTGGACGAAATATGGAGGGAATGTTAGGCATGTTAGGAGAAACAGATGATTAACTTTTGGTTAAGATCCGTCAATCTGTTTGTTTGCTTCATTTTCCCAATACAATTACTCAAAAAGTTATGAACGGATTTTTAAGAAATTCGCATGAGTTGTTAGGTATATAACAAAGAGTAAATGACCAAATTTTGGTAATTATCCGTGGGTTCGTTCGTTCATTTGTCACTGTTTTTAATTATGTGTTTGTTGGCACAATACATAAAAAATAATGAATGGAACTTTATGAAATTCATAGGGAATGTTAGTAATGTTGAAAGACATAAATGATCAAATTTTCGTGCAGATCAGTTTGTTCGTTTGTATGTTTATTTCATGTTTGTCACAACATTTGTTAGCAGTATAACTCAAAAAGTTATGAACGGATCTTCAAGAAAATTGCGCAAGCTGTTATTACTATCAAGAGGCACAAATGATTACATTTTGGAGTTTATACAAAGAAAATTATATAATTGCAGAGCCAATTTGAATTTTTTTACTACCGTTGACTCGCTTGGCGGAGGTATGTGCTCTCAGAGTGCTCTAATTGGTTTTGCTAAAGTAACTTACTGGCATATACGCTACGTGGATATTATTTTAGGACTAGAGGGCCCAACCGTCAAAAATGACGGCAAAAATTTCGTAATTAAGCTTTTTATTGTTCCGGCTCCCAGTATAGGTTTTGCTGTATTATAGGTCTCATCTCTGTAGGCCTGATCTTCCTTTACTGAAACGCAAGTTGTGCAGTCATCAGTTTTGCGATAGCAAAATATCCTCCTTGCAAGATAAGGCATGAATATCAGCTTGAAATTGGGCAAACGTTAAGCTGCACTAAGAAAATATAGTTCAGTCATGATAATTAACAGGAAATGTCCAGGGCTCACCGTATTGTGGATACCAACTGATTGTTGAACCTCACGCGTCGAAATTTAGCTGTGATATAAGTCTACACTATAACTAGAGCACTCTGAGAGCGCATACCTCTGCCGTGCGAGGCAACGGTAGCAAAAATTGAAATTGGCTCTGAAACCATAATTACTTTTGTATGAACTCCAAAATCTAATCATTTGTGCCTTTTGATGGTAATAACAATTTGTGCATTTTTCTTGAAGATCCGTTCATAACTTTTTGAGTTATACTGCTAACAAACGTTGTGACAAACATGAGTGAAACATACAAACGAACAAACTGATCTGCACGAAAATTTGATCATTTATGTCTTTTAACATTATTAACATTCCCTATAAACTTCATAAAGATCCATTCATTATTTTTTTATTTATTGTGCTAACAAGTATAAAATTAAAAACAGTAACAAACGAACGAACAAACCAATAGATCATTACCAAAATTTGGTCATTTACCTTTCGTTATATACCTAACTACTCATGTGAATTTCATAAAAATCCGTTCATAACTTTTTGAGTTATTTCATTGAGAAAAATGAGGCAGATAAACAAACAAACAAACAGATTGACGGATCTTTGCCAAAAGTTAATCATCTGTTTCTCCTAACATACCTAAAACTCCCTGTAAATTTCGTCCAAATCGGTTCATAACTTTTTGAGTTATCTTGGTGACAGACTGACAGACAGACAAATAGACAGACAGAGAGACAGACAAACTAACAGACAAACACGACGAAAACATAACCTCCTTGGCGGAGGTAATAAGAGCCGTCCGTCCGTCTGTCCGAAGCCTTATTTTTCATCTATCTAATACTGAAGAAAAAAATACCAAGGCACCCAACTTTTCTTTTGCCAAATCGTATGCAGGATACCAACCCGGGAATTCCCGGGTTATTAGTGAAGGCCTGGTCACGGGCCTTTGTGAACTTGATTGCTTTTGTGCACTTGGTGAACTTCGTGGACTTGTGGACATGGAGAAATTTGGAGTATTGTGAACTTTTTCGATTGGATGCTAAGATATTTTCAAATACATACTTTCATGACTTATTGAACAAATGGGTTGCGCTTGGTGCACTAGTTCAATATAAAAAGGTGTCTGCTCAGGGTGAAGATTGAACTGTTACGATATGGATCCAGAGCGCGGTATCCAGAGGCCGCAGATCCAGAGCCTGGGATCCAGAGGCTGGAGATCCAGATCCAGAGCCTCAAATTTCCAACGGCCTTATTCCTATTCATCGGGTCGCTACGCCCTTGAATTTTTTCCTATCATATTCTCATAGAGCGTGATGGAGAAACGGACCAACATTGGAGCAAGGAAGAGAGCAAGCAAGCGACCAACAACTGGGTTTTATTATATAGTGGATAACAGATGCTACTTTCTCCAAATATGCTAGCCGGGCGCCATTAATAACTTTTCTATCGAGCACTGACCATACTAGTGCAGAATATACCAAAGTAAAGCGAATCATGAATTTGCTTGTGTACAATAATAATAAGCATGATAACATGGGAACTCTGAGCAGATTGGTTTGTTGCCCAGTCAATGATTAACCTAAATTTAGATTGCTATTACGGATCTAAAAATAACTTGCAATATAAATTTTCTTTAGGGCTAAACTAGCAACAATAAAAACTGTGGAGATATTGCACATTTATCTCCAGAAAGAAATGTACAAAGCTTCTATAGACGGCGGAAGCTTCTGAAACTTCTTACGCGTCATTTGTGTTTTGTACCCGATACTTAATGCTGGGGACTCACTATAGGTATTTCATATTAGGTTATTGGTCGGACGTCCTGCCACGTTTTCGATACTATAGGTATTTACACAGACAACTTGAAGCAAGGATGCGAGACTCGGACGTCAATTATGCCACGGTATCTATGCTACCCAATTTAAGTATTATTTATACCGAAATGGCACGCGAGCTGCTTATCAGAGCAACCAGTTGGGATGCATATGTGTCCTCGGCATAAGACGTCTTTACTCGGTACGGCTCTATCGATAAGAGCCAATGTTTTAGTTTTAATATTTCCTAAACTTCTGTGAAGAATCCTGGTGCATTTGCTTTAGGCGATCATTGTAAGACGATTACCTTGAGAAAATCTCCCTCTCAATCCAAAGTAGCAGGATTGAGGTAATATGCTGCATTAGGAGTAACAGGTTTGGGATGAACTCCTGAAACTCATTGAAAGTAGCGAAATCAACGCTCAATAAGACACAACTATTAGAGAAGGAAAAATAATTAATGCATGAGACCTGCTAATTTTAGTGGAACTGTTACAATTGAGCGACGGTGCTTGTCATAACGTTTAGTGTGTACGTTTTAACTAAGCTTTCAACTAAGAAATAAAACATAATAGGCGTACGAGACTACTCACTAGCACTCATCGATGTAGTGCGATAGAGAGTTTGCATCACAGAACACAACTATATTTTCGTACTTTCTATTTGCCTGATTTTCAATTTCACAAAAAAAAAAGTCTTTTCCTCTTAAACTTATATAAAACTTTTCTAAGAAGCAGTTTTTACGATCACCATTGTGCTGATGACACAGTGAGTTTATAGCTATTGCTTGCCCTCCTCTGTACTCGTAAAAGCAGCCATTGCTCTCGATAAAAAGAAACCATTTATTATTGACCAATACTCAAGTCTCATGTGGGTCTTTGTTCCTTGGCTCATGAGAGAACAACAGAAGAAACCCAATTAATTTCTTGCCCTCTGCTGTTTCCAGCGAACGCCGCGCATTCCAAAAATTCGCATCAATAATTGCCTTTCCGGAGCATGACGGCCACTGATGCCCCTTAGGTTATTTCTGGAGTTTTGCACTGTTGGGCGATCCTGTCTAGAAAGTAATGACGCAAAGATGATAATGTTTGTTTAAATGTTGTTAAATGTGCTATAAGTCTATACTTTACGCCCTGTAAGATATTCCGGCTATTTCCAGGGAAAAACGCTAACAGCAAGAATGCCAAAAAAGTTTTATAAAATTATGGTCACTCTGTGTTTTTTAAGAGCAAGACTTCTTCAATTACTTTCAGCATTGATCTATAATTTTCTAAAGGAAATTCCACACTTCTCATGGTAAGATTACCGTGATGGTAAATGATGAAGTAAGTAACGTAAAAAGTATAAATTTTCTTATAATGCACCTCTTAGATCTCATCTTGCCTTTCTGGTCCAGGCTCTAAGGGGGTGTCTGTACGTGTACATTAATTACAATTACATTAATCTGTCACGGCTCTACCATGCTTTTTCCTATTCCATATGATGAGAACATTAAACAAAAGTTGGGAGTTGGGTAAAATGTTCGCAACTGGTACATTTTTTAGGGAGGGGGGGGGGCAGAAATTATGAATTGTAAACTGATTGTTCTGAAACTTGCTCAACATATGTATTTTTGAAAAGGAGACATAATTTATTCACATAACTTTTTTAATATAGGCCTAAGATTTTGAGATAATGGGGTTTATATATAAACATATATGTATGGTTTGGAAATTTCAAACGAATACAACTCAATGAGTTTCCATGCAAGAATAAAAAATATATATGACAGTTTTGGAATCCTTGGGACATTTCTAACAAAACTATAGAGCTATATTTTCCATTTTCCCTCATAATATTTTTTATCACAGATCAAAACCGAATTCCTTAATTGTTTTTTCCCTATGTTTTACTCGGCGATCCTAGCGAAATAGAGAATGGAGAATTCAGCAGTGATGAAAAAATATTATGAGTCAAAAAATGGCAAATCCAGCTCCATAGTTTTGTTAGAAATGCTTCTGGGATTCCACAACTGTTATAGTTTTTATTCTAGCATGAAAACGCATTGAGTTGTGTTCGTTTGAAATTTCCAAAATATACATATATGTTTATATATAAACCCCATTATCTCAAAAACTAAGGCCTAAATCAAAAACGTTGTGGGCACAAAATATGTTCCTTTTTCAAAACTACATATGTTAAGCAAGTTTCAGAGCAATCAATACACAATTGATCATTTTGGGCCCCCATACCCCCCTCAAAAATGTACCTGTTGTAACAGTTCTACCAAACTTTTTTTAATGTCCTCATCATATGGAATAGGAAAATACACGGTAGAGCCTTGAAAGACAAATGTACACAGACACTTCCCTAGAGCATGGACTATACATTCAACAAAGATAAAATCTACCTGTAGTTCATGAAAATAGTACAATAATAATAATAGCCATAATAAAAATAAATAATTGAGCAACACTACGATAAATCTAACTCCCAGTTATAATTTCACCTTCAATGCTCATCTTGAAGTGCAAGTGTTACATGAGATCACGCTGGAAGGTTCGAAAATCACATTTTAAATTAGGAAACAAACCCCACCCGCGTATTTCAGGTCAACAGTAACAGCTGTATGGAGTTCAGTTTACTTGAACCATCAACTTAGCATGTTTCAATATCCGACGTAATTCTGTTCTCTACTTTCAGGTTCGTTTCGAAGAGTTCGACTCAGATTTATCACAAAATAGAGCGAGAGTTAGACAAAGTATAAATTCATAATTTATAAATTACTGAACTCCAGAGGTCACTCGCCAAGTTTCAAATTGTACAATAGGTCGACGTCAATTTGGCATTAATAAACTTTACTATTAATATATTTATAACCAATGATTAAGCTAGAACTTATCAAAAGAAAACAAACGAATGAAAACAGGCACAACTATACATTATACGAAGCATTTTTGTACGCGTAATTTCATCTCTGTTACTGGGACAACATTTCAGCCAAAATAATATCAGACAGGGCCAGTCTTTTCTGATTATTTGATGTATACACGTATTATAATGTAATGATTAGTTGACATTTCAAACCTTAACATGGCAGAGTTTGTACAAAACCAACTGTGAGCTTCCTTGATACAAACGTGATCTTGCTTAATTAAGCCTGAGCTACACGAGAGAAACAAGCAATGCAATGCGATCTTTGCGGGAGACAAGTTGCCTGTGACGGACAGCAACTCACTGCGTGTTCCACGAATCTAGATGAGCTCGGCGGGACAGTGTAGATTGCTGCACACGACCTTACGTTTTTTCGTGCAACAAATTTGTTGTTTCGCACCTCGCTTGCTGCACTGGCGTGGTGGTGGCCTTAAACCTTCATCCTTAAGGCCGGGGACAGACCGGAGCAACAAGCGACGCAACGCAATTTTTACCGAAGTCGTATTGCAGCAACGCACGGGAATCGCAAGGCATCGCAGCTGCGGCAGTGGGGACAGCAGACTGGTGTACTCTACGTTACATTTTGTCGGGCAACAAATTTGTCGTGTTGCACGTCGCTTGTCTCGTCAGTGTGGCGGCGGCCTTATTGTTGTAATGCAAGTGTTGACTGACAATACAGTCTTTGCGGCTCCAAGTTTAGCTACCTCTACATGTAGCTACATCAAGAAGCTCAACTTCATCGACTGATAATTTGAAGCTATGCGTTGTAGATGGACAAAAAATCAGACTCCATGTTGAAAAACACAGCTGACAGCGTAGCGCAACACTCTCATGTGACATATATTAAGGTCAGGTAAAGCACTTTATATGGTCACTCACATCGCTGAATTTAACTTAGTAAGAGCATGGTAGGCACTGAACCATGCAGGTCCCACTACGGTCTCAACTTTGACTGAGCCTCAGACGTTGCAGCCAGACACGTTGCTGCTGTTTAGGAGTCCTCACTTTAGTTGCACTGCAGCGAATTATAACAGCAGTTATATCGTCTATGTGCCGAGTTCACTGTTCGAATTGATGCCATTTCCTGACTACGAGCTCTGAGGAGCACTTATACACTTGGTTTAATTAGGTATTAATTACTAAAGTTAAATATCAACATAGGACCCCTTGCTTTAAGTAATGTTATTATTAAGCTTCACAGATTTCACGTTTAGGTACTCGATACAATATACCCTAATTAAAGCGTACATATATCGAGTGCCTGCCAGTAAATTTGTTGAAGCTCAGTACTATGAACTGCGAAAACAAGTAGGTCGGGGTCTCTCTCGAGGACCACCTGCGCAACTCAGGACAAATTCGGTGTTACTTTTCTTCAAATCTGGGCACTTGAGCGGTCCAACAATATGAGCAAGAAGCGGCCGGGGTCGGAACCCTTCAGCCTTTTCTTGCCTTTCTAAGATCCTGAGGCTGGACAACAAGTGGCCGCAGGTGCCCACCTCTATTGTTCTTACTGAAATAAACCATCGCTTCAGTGCTCCTCTCGTGCGTAGTATTTGTGTGGCGGGAGTGTCAATATTCATCCATTGTACACGTCAGGGTCTGCTGCGAATCTTATTATGCTTTGATCATTTTATCAAGGCAGTTGGAGCAAGGTCAAATTTATCTCCTCTTTGGGCATATCTGAGATCTTATTCGGCCCATATCTTAGCCCCACCCATTACCTGTATATAGAGAAATATCAGAAATACCCGTAGAATTGGCGACGCTGTAGAGCAATTTCACCACGCCTCAACTGCCTTGATAAAATGGTCACAGTATAATTGTGTTAAATTCTGTGCATTCCTGCGTTGGAGTTCGAATAGTACATCTTTTGCATTACCAATTGTTCCGATGTTTCAAATTTAATGATAATCTTTTGCAAATCTTCTGATTGTAAACTTTTATTCACAGCGATTTGTGAGCCAATATACCAGCATATTTTTCAACCGGGTATACGCCAGTGGGCTGAGCTGCCCCTTGCTGACGTTAGAAGAATCTAAGGGACGGTGTCATAAGGAGCTGTTGGCTAGTGTCAGATATACGAAAGAACATAACTGAAGTCTTTGTGAAAAGCCACAGCCCGTACAATAGTACGGTATTCTCACGAGCAACCACACTGTGTCAGACACCGAGTGCCTAACAGACATGTGAACACAGGACGGAGATCCCGCATTGTCGCCCATACAACCTCATTATCACCCCGCTATATGTAGAGAGTTGCAAGTGAAGTTGCGTAGATGAAAGAAAAAGAAACGTTTTTGTGCTCGCCTACAAACAAAAAAAAAATCACCTTCCTGGAAAAGTTAAGGAACCGCTGGGCCCGGGCCGAACTTGCCGCCCCAAAAGCTTAATATGCAAACAAAAGCTACTGTAGCACCGAGAAAGTTTCTCAGGGTGTATGAATCGCTTGTACCTGGTGATTGTAACGCCCTGGCATTTTTGACTATCTAGTCCTAGAGAACTTACTTGTCTAACCTAAATAACTCTATCCTTAATTTCACCCTAATAAGGATGTGTTATACCTCGCCACAAAGGCACTTGAGTTCCGTCGTAGGAATACAATAGGAGAGAATTCCCGTGTAGTAAACTACAGCAGACTGGTACAAAATAAGATAGGAAACATTTCCAAAATGGGAGAAAAAACGCTATGAAACTTATTTTCTGCACTGACGTAGATTTGAATGAGTTATAAATGTTTCAAAAGAAGCTCACAAAAACACACCTGCATCAAAATGGTAGCCTACAGGCGTTACAAGAGTTACCTACCATAATTCCAACGTAGAAAGTTTTGGTACAGTGAGATTAAAATAAAGTGAAAACAATGGCTGCCAAAGAGTACCAGTGCCCTCATTCCAAAAGGCGCTCAGATGTTCTACAGCTTTTATAAATGACACTCGTTTTGTGGAACTAATAACCA
The DNA here is from genome assembly GCA_001587735.2 of Parhyale hawaiensis. Lineage (NCBI taxonomy): Eukaryota > Metazoa > Arthropoda > Malacostraca > Amphipoda > Hyalidae > Parhyale > Parhyale hawaiensis. The sequence goes on along the minus strand of LQNS02278125.1, from coordinate 38,150,919 downwards.
TTGACCGAAAACCTCTGCATCGATTTCTATCGGTGGCTTGAAGAGTTTTTCGACGAATTTCGTGCAGCCGATGGGGCGTTACGTGGGAAAGTTTTTGAAAGAGCAATTACGATTGCAGGGACGGAGCTGCGTTTGTTACTCTACCATGACTGGCCGGCCATGCGACCGTCGCTATCCATCACCCACGGCTTGTCATTCGAACCATTATCTCGCCAGTTCCTGAAAAAAGCTTAACTTGTTCGCCAAAAGCAAAGATTTTTCAAAGCGGGCTGAACCGTCGGTTAAAGAGTTTCGGTTAAAGAGTTTCAAAAGGGGCCATGTGCTGAATTGTTCGATTAACTAGGAATATTGCATTTCTGCCGTAAAGGAATAATACACGTGCATAGAAAACAGTGGGCGATGGCACTTAATTCATCGCTGTCACTAAAGGCTTTATAGCTGGCAATTGCATTTAAGAGCTGAGTCTGAAATGCATAGAAAAACTAGAGAGCACTCTGAGAGCGCATACCTCCGCCGAGCAATATAACGGCAACGAAAAATTGAAATTGGTTCTGAAACCATGATTTTCTTTGCATCAAAACCTAAATCTTATCGTTTGTGCCTTTTGATAGTATTAAAAATCCTGCAATTTTCATGAAGATCCTTTAGTAACTTTTCGAGTTGTGCTACTAACAAACATTGTGACCAACGTAAGTGAAACACACAAGAAGATTAAACGATTATCACCAAAATTTAATCCTTTATGTCTTTTAACGTTACTAACAACTCCTGTAAATTTCATAAGGATCCATTTATATCTTTTTGAGTCATTGTGCTAACAAGCATAAAATCAAACATAGCGACAAGCAAACGAATAAACAGATCATCTAAAATATTTGGGCATCTACTCTTCGTATTATACCTAACAACTCCTATCAAAGTCATGAAAATCCGTCCATTACTTTTCGAGTTATGGCTTTAAGAAAAAATAGGCAGACAGACAAACAAACAGACAGACAGATGAACGGACTTTCACCAAAAGTTAATCATCTGTTGCTGTTAACATGCCTAACAATCCCTACAAATTTTTTATAGATGCGTTCAATACTTTTTGAGTAATTTTGGTGACAGACAAACAGGCAGCGGACAAAGAGAAAGGCAGACAGACAAACACGACAAAGCATAACCTCCTTGGCGGAGGTAATCATAGATAATTCTGCCGCATGAGCTACTCACAGATAGAGCCCGCATTTCTAGCAGTTTACGGCGTTAGTGCAATAAAAGCTATAGTTCGATAACTATACTGAGAGCTATAAATGCAATATATTAGGTCGTGTTCACACGTCCATCATCGGAACGCGTTCACTTAAAGTCTTAAACTAATGGACACGGGCGTTGATTTTGTAGAAGCTGCTGCAGCAAACACGTTAGACTGAAGGATGAAAGAAGCACGTCCCTTTTTTTGAACGCGCTGCGTCATTCAAGTTCAGTAAACAGAGTATACATACGAAGCTTATCCTCTGTAGCGTTCACAGATCATGGATAAGTGGACAAAAAATGTTCTTTATCGTCCCTTTACCGATCAGAATCACTGTACTCTCATTTAGGACAAGAAAACTAGAAAACCTGAAAATGTTTTAAGAACACGGTAGCCATCTTTGATTTTGAAGCCCAACTGATTGGTCTCAAGTGATTTCTCTTCTCTCGGTTTATCAGGCTATAAATATGTTGGAAATAGGCTATTCCTACCAAAATCCGGCTATAAGATTATGTGAAACGAAAATGTAAAGTAACGATATCATAACTGAACGCGCGGCATCATTGCTTCGAATGAAAGGCACTTTGACGTTAGGACAGAGACAGAAAAATTGACTCAAAGCTCGCCTTCATTTTCGTGATTGAACGAGTTACAATGAGGGGCGTGTGAACTCGCCTTTAGCTAACATGAAATATTGTATTTATAGCTCGCATTGTAGTATGAAGTAATCTGACACGTGGCATTTCTTGTCATTGAAAATAAAGGCCACGTGTTATATGCCATGACAACTGGCTCCCTTATCAATTAACATACAGATCGTTTAAAGCTGCCAGCACAAACACCAGCAAAGACAGAGCCATCAAGACCATTCCAAACATTCACACATGATGGAAAAAATTAACGAGAATACTGGCACGTATGGAATCGTACCGGTTCCAAGGCAAACATTGATCTGGCCCACAAAGTGCTGTGGCACTACACCTGAATCTTTGCCAAACCGAACAAGAATATATGAATTGAGTTGAAGACTACTCGGAACAGCCAGGCCCTCTACTGCATCCTCATCTTCTGATGGCAGATGGTCTTACTACTCTATCCTGCAGTCGCCTTCGTTGTCAGTCTCGTTGTCTTCTACAACCACAGGCCGCTTACGCTTAAGTGCTGCACCACCAGAAGCTGAGAATAAGAGATTCATTTAGAGTACTAACACAATTTATGAAATGGTTTTATATCAGATTCAATGGTTGGGATATGTGCAGTTTATTGAAAATGACGTGAAAATATTCAACAACGCAGAAAACAAAGAGCCGAATACGTCACCTAGGTACGGTACCTACCTACCTACTAGGTATCTCTCTACTAGGTACTTACTTACCTAGTAGAGATGAAACAAGGCAATGCAAGCATAATTCCTCTAATTATTACTTTGGTCGGTATTGCCCAAAGAGTATTGCGCCTAACTTGGACGGTATTGCCCCATTCACTTATGTTACCTACTGTGTCTTAAAAACTTACCTTAGAGACAAAAAAAAATGCTTAGTACTTAGCTACCTCACGTATTGTAGGTAAAATGAGCAGACTATGGATGTCGTACAGATTATTATTATTACTATTAAATCACACCAGACTGGCGACGCAGGAACGGAGAAACTCCATGAGGTTAACAAACCCCCACACAACCAGCTCAGCGGGTGGAGAAAAAAAAAAAGAATAAAAAAAAGAAGAACCGAAATCACAGAATAGCTTTGTGTACAGATCGTTTAAAGCCGCCAATACCAGCACCAGCAAAGACAGAGCCATCAAGACCATTCCAAACATCCACACACGATGGAAAAACCAACGGGAATACTGGCCCGTACGGCATCGTAACGGTTCCAAGGCAAACTCATGTAGAGCACCAGTCCGCCGAGTATACCTCACCCGAACCAATGGATCCGGAAGAAACTCAGACAGT